>CAMXCT020004357.1:447500-511543 GCA_947184155.2 Cladocopium goreaui
TATATAAATGTATATAAGATGATGATAGATAATGGAATCTAATCACAA
Source organism: Cladocopium goreaui (assembly GCA_947184155.2). Classification (NCBI taxonomy): domain Eukaryota; class Dinophyceae; order Suessiales; family Symbiodiniaceae; genus Cladocopium; species Cladocopium goreaui. The sequence goes on from CAMXCT020004357.1 coordinate 447,549, forward strand.
AATTCAATAGTTTATACTTGATAAAGATTCCATTTTCAGTAAGGACATGTATATCAAATTATGAATAATTATGATAACCCTTTTATTTCGGGGTTACGTTTGCGCCAACTATATACCTATGATCGCCCTGGCAAGGGGTTTTCCCTGGGACCCAAACGTGAGCATGGGACGAGTGTGATGGGATGATATTGGACGGTGATTTACCAAAAGTTTGAGGGTATTTATTCTGACCCAACTGCACCTGACTGTTGATAGAATAAAGCAACCACTCGTCCTTCATGAGATATGACCCTTTTGACGCTTGCCGCAGGCTGGAGAAAAGCACTCCTTCAGAGTTCAAATCTCAACTGTCGATGTTCAGACAGAGTACTGCACCACGTAGCAGGGGTAAGCCTGTTCCTTATCAAAGGTCACGTACTCTTGATGAATCTGCTGCTTGTGATGGCCCTTGATCATGCCGGGCTTCACAACAATGGAGTCATAGGTGCCAGATAAATCACTTCTGACTGGTGGCCTCCTTTCGTTCTTCCTGGTTTCGGTTGCAACATAGGAATCACCAAGTGCCACACGGGCAATGATCACTGTCCTATCACATTGGCACTGACAGCACTTTTTGATTTTGTGCTGCTGGTCACACGTGTATTGATGAGATTTGCATGCTGCGCACGCAAAGTAAACACCAGCGCCGTAGAAAGCACTCTGACAAGTTCGATGGTCAAAGCCTTCTCTGACAATGGAATTTGCATTGTGCCAAGAGGTGCCATGCAACAAGATCTTCTCATCAACATCAAGAGCCAAGACCTCACCGCAGTCGAAGGTCTGTTGAGATTGGGCCATGATGTTGCCATAGCCGTCCAGGTCCAAGTCTGCCGAACCAACTGAAACGTTGCTGGTGGCATGGTCCTGTCGCATGGTATCCAGCCGCCTTTTGTATCGATGCCAAAGAACCATGTTCTCAATGCGATGCACAGACTTCACTTCTGCCCAGCCCATGCAGGAACAATCTTTCGTCTGGTCCCATGCATGACCAGTATTTTGAAGAATGTAGCGAATTGAGTTCCAAATCGTGTGGTCTGTGACTTCGATGTAGAAGGATCGCAAATCGTTCCCTTGCTGAAGCAACTCTGGTGTTGGTGTCTCCCACTGGGAAGGCACCCCAGGTAAGATGCGGATTTGGCGAGTCTTTCCAGTCCTTAGGTGTTTCTGCTGCCTCTCTTCAAAATCCACCAACCGGGCCACTCCACCTGAATTGATGGTGGCATATCGGCTGTCAGGAATCCCTCTAACGTACTTGAGGTATGCTTGGTTCATATGTTCATTTGCCTCAGGTGCAAACGCTTCCCAACGGTCATCTACTTCGTATTGCCATGTTACACCAGGGCTCAGTCCAGAAACAGTCTTCTGCATCTGCAACTGCGCTTCCAACTCAGAAACTTTCCCCGACAATGTCTCCACCTGCTCTTGCAAAGCTGTGCACTTTTTCTCAGCGGCCTCGCGCTTTTCTTGCTCATCGGCCAGTTTTGTCTCCAAATTTCTTGTCCTCAGCTCAAACAACATTCGGAGTTGTTTGTCCGCAAGTTCTCTGGAGGCTGCAGTCCGATTAGCCTGGAGATCCTCAGCAGTATCCATCCTTGGAAGCTGCGCAGTGGTCAACTCAGGGTCACAAGTTGAATTAGCAGTGCCTGTCTTGCCCGTAGAACTTAGAGAGTCGGTTGCCTCCACTTTGACTTCTTGATTACTGCGACTACTGCGACTCTGCTGAATTGATTCCAAAAATCTTGACACTTTCCGCGAGAATTCCCACTGGACTTTGGCATCTTTGGCTTCTGGCAGGGGCTCCTGTTTTCGCTTCTTTTGAGGGCCATCAGCAGCTTCTCCCTGAGCTCTTCCAGGCCTGCTTGAGCTTGGAGCAAGAGTAGCTTCCTCATCTTCACGTGGAGTAAGAACCACGCGATTTTGAGCTGAAGCATCCCCGGCATCCATGGGGTGAGCAGTCGGTATCTCATGGAGGGGAGGATTTCCCAAGACCGTTGCAGTGGGGCGCACTTGTGCACTTTTTGGCTGCACAGTTCTAGCCTTGGAATTCTTTCTCTTCTGCCCTAGCATTGCTTCTCGCATTGCCTTCCGGCGGACTTCAGCCCCTTTGCAGCAAGCTTGGTCAGCTTCACTGTCTGTCTCAGAGCCTTCGGAATCGCTTTGAAGGCGTCGTGTTCCTGTTTCCATCATCTCTTTTTTCTTGGCCAACTCTTGCTGCTTCTTCCCCAACAAAGTGAGGCGAAGGGCACCGACCTCAATCCACTCCATGCTGCCACTGGCCGCGACACGTCCCTGAGATGAGTGGTTGGTTGTGCCACGCGTATGAAACAATACTGGTGAGATGTTGTCATCGCTGATTTTGCTGATGATGTGAAAGAATAGTTTTCGTATGTTTTCGTCATCAAGTGACAACCAAACGTGGAGACTTTGGCTAGATGCTTCAGAGCTTCCAAAAGTGATCTGGGGCAACATCCCAACACTTGAGCCCCTGGACCCGTGCAGCAACTAAGGGCTCCCCGGAAATGTGTCAGGCGCTGAAGAACTCTACTGCCATAAACTGAGTCAAAGGAGTAAGCACGTTTGCACATTGCTGTGGTGGACAAGACATGACAAGACTACTGGAGCCGGATCAGAACCCCCTGATGAACACAGTGAAAGGACGCTCGAGCGCCAGAAAAAGCGGAGCTTTTTTGCCTTTGAAATACAACTGCCTACTGCAGACTGGAAAAAGCGCTGACACACGGACTCCCCCAGTCGGCTCTCACAGGCCGGCTCGACACCAATTTTCCAGAGCTTTGAAGTTCTATGGAACCAGGGAGGTTGAAAGGGTCAGAAACTTTTAAAATACCTTGCGGGGAATACATGGCATAGTTCAAGATTTGAAACCTGAACACTTAACGTCAGTTGGGTTCAACTCAAAAATCTGGGCAACTTGTCATTTTTCCGCTCCCTAAGCATGGTAATTTTGTGAGGTCCATGTGAGCTGCGCCCACAATGTAAATAGTGGCATCTATGCTTAGATATGCAAGCCAGTGCAAGCCAGCGTGATATAGTGTGATGGGGTTGACATAACCAGATTTCACCCAAGTTATGGAAAATGCTCAGCTATACAATACACAGGGTTATCGTCCAGTTACCAACTTGGATGCGCATCCAATATTTCTTCGGCGTTATTAATCATTGCCAGTTGCCAATAATCACCTAACAATGTTGGGTAAGTATGGGTCTGTCTGAAAATTTGGGAGGAAACCGCTCAATGTACCTGTTAGTCATGGTTTTTCCTACTAAAAATGTCCATTTTGGGAGTGACACTGTCCACCGGAACGGTTAAAACATGTAAAAACTGCGAACTGGGTCAGACCCCGGTGCCCGGTTTCACCCGTCGCGGAAAAGGGAGCACTTTGGCTCGCCCTGCACGGATTTATTCTATCCCACGCCATGAGATTTTTGAAGTGAGAAAGCCCACTTGTTTTGATGATGATCTATGTTTATCTATGTTTATCTATGTTTATCTATGTTTATCTATGTTTATCTATGTTTATCTATGTTTATGGTTATTTTACAGACTTTCCGATCTTTTTGGGGGGGACCCTGAATCAACATCTGAGATCTTTAAGTATCCAAAACCGCTTAAGCTTTTGAAAAAGTGGGGGAAGGGAGTTACTTGACAGCTGCTAATCCAATGGCAGCTTGGGGTCTTGATTATTCGTGGCCTTTCAATTTTGTGTACAATTTGAGTGGGAGAATCCCTTGGAGAAGCGGAGTTTGTTCATGCAGGAATGAAGCATGACACGTACCAGCAGTTGGTTTCAACCCCTTAGAAACACCGAGAACAAACAGTTGGGATTATCACATCCGAGCTTGAAACCTCCAGTGCTGCGGCTGTATCTGTCCCCATGGTTTTGGACTCGCATTCACAAGCTATTTTGGGTGTTCCACGGCATGGCTGTATTTGGGTCCAGAAAATGGGCGCACCAAAATTGCGACCTTGATGGCCAAAATGACAATCAACATCCAGATTTGAGGTGTCGTCGATTTTGGGGCCCACTTGTCTTCCCACTGTCATGGCGCCACCCTTGTGCTTGGCGTTTGCTCAACAGGTGCCTCTCAAATGGCGTGGGCTGGGGGTAAACTGGGTAAAACCGCACTTTAGGCGGTGGTGAGACTGGGATTTTATGGATCCTTGAGTTCGGTCCTTCGGTCGCAAGTGATGCCATGCTGGAAAAGCACCCTGCATTCCACAGACATCTCCCAGCAGAATTGAAGTTCTACCAGATGTTCCAACCAAATTCCAAAAGCCAGATCCCAGCCAAAAATCACCATTATATCACCACTCATCTCCAAATATCCCATTAATGAACCATATTTTCCTGTGGATTTCCCAGTTTGCTTCATGAAAAAAAACACAAAAAGGGCCGGCTCAAGGATCCATGAGGTATGCACAGGTCGCGAAGCGGTCAGCAATTGGAAGATGCGATGCCATGCTTTTCATCCCAGGCGGGGTCTGGTTCCAGGATTGTCGTGGTAAAGCTCAGAATCAACCCCAATTCTTAAAGGTTTATTGTGGACTCTCCAAATAGATCCAAGTTGTAAAATGAGCTGTGATTCATGAAAATGCTGGCTTTACATAGGGTTTGCAGATTATGATCGACATAAATCATGGAAATTTAGGAATCAACCATAAAGACATCTTCATGTTCGCATCATGGCAACTCTCACCATTAGCTGCAGCAGAGTTCGGCAGGTTGCACGTCACTGGCCCACTTACCTCAGCCACTTCACACGATTAAACCATCCGAAACATAGACGTCCTTTCATGAAAAATATGAGTTGGTTTGTTACACCAGGTATGACATAGACATACGAATATAAATCTTATAAATGTATCTATCTACACTGTATATATATAATATGTATAACTTTATACAGTATACATGTTGTTGCTTGTTAAATAGTGGACTTCCCCATGTCAACCAGGGATAAGGGCACAGGGCATGCCTCCGTCCAGGTGATGAAAACTAAGCTGGCAACATCATTTTTGATAAGGGCCATCTGCATGCCGATGCTGTCCTGAAAAAACGTTGGATGTTTCCCGGCCCTAACTGACCTGTTTTTTTCTTAAAAAAACTAAGGAATCACTATGTTTCGCGGGCCAATGGTAGAAGAACATCCCCACACTAGAATTGCACAGCAGTTTGAGCATCTGTGTGATGTCCAAATCCGAAGAATTGCCTCGCAAAACAACTAGGGATCCACATAAATCGTCCATCCCCATGAGCAGTGGTTTGTAAATGTCTATCCGATGTATCCTATCTATGGTTTATCATAATTCCCCATGTCTCGCCGTAGTTTTCATGGTTCATTTGGGATGATTTGGCTGTGCCATACACGGTGAGGCCCCTAAGGTCTTGGTAAAAAGTTTCACCCTATGAACTATGTGTTCCCAATTACCATAAAACCCCAGTTCTTGGAGTTTGAATCCACCTTCTAAGTATTAACCCATAACCCCAGTTCAATGAACCATGTATCAACCATCTAATTGCCATAAACATCCATAAACCATTATAGTTTAATTACCATAAAACCCCATACCCTCTGGTAAACTAACATAGCAATGGAAAATCACCATTTTTAATGGGAAAATCCACTATAAAGGGCCATTGTCAATAGCTATGTTAAATTACCAGAGGGTACCAAACAAAACCAAATCCGGTCGCGCAACGGTTTTTTTCGGGATTGCCCCCGGGCTGGCCTGACACGTCACCAGCGATCCGGATCCCTGCCACCAAGTGGGTGGGCTTTGTGGGGGAAACGAAAAAAACTATTGTTGGAGGGTCATATCCAACAGTTATATTATGGTAATAACTAATATAGTGGGTAACATTGTAACATCATATTCTATTGAAAATGAATATTAAATTAGTTCAACTAGATCGTATGCCATATCCAACAATAATTAGCCTAATAAACAATGATATATTTAACAGTCATTCAACATATCAATTATTATCTGGGGTCCCATCTAACAATACTTGATAGATCTTGATAGTTATATCGAACAATGATAACTAGTGTGATGAATTATCCAGCAATAATCATGAGTAATTAATTAAAATCATAACAATTAACTAACAAAAGTATGATTTCAATAGTGAAAATTGAGCCGTTTTAAGACAAGGGGGCTCAAGCTTGGAACCAATAATAAATGGTGATTCAATGGTTTGAAACATCGTTTTTCTGATTCAAAGCGTAATGTGGGGGGGTATCGGGGTATCCCCCATTGGATTTGCATCATGGCCTGGAAAATGAGTCGTTTTAAACCATTGGATCTTGGGGTATCCCTTTTTGGGGCTTCCAAAAAGTATGGTTATCATCCCACACCGGAAATCCTTTCAATGGGTGGTGGTTTTTCTTCCCTATAACAGTTTGCGAACTTGAAAAGTGCCATAGAAATAGTGGATTGACCCATTAAAAATGATGATGGGTAATGGATTATGGAGACCATCCATGACTCAAAATTCTGGAACCCAAAGGGGGATCGTTGCAACGGTCCTCAAAAACAACCAGCCTTACAGGTCCAAACTGTCCAAACCATTCCCCTCATTTTTTGGCTCGCGCCGCCTGTCACGTCCTCCGAAACCTCCCTGCCTGCAAGAATGCGCTCTCCAAGAGACAACATCTGTGTGAATGGCGAGAACGAAAAACAAGAAGCACGAACGAAGAAGAGTCAGAAGCCCATACAAAGATGTGGGGAAAAAGGCCCATCTCCCAATGACTGACTCCGAACTCCGAATCCCAACGCTGTCGCACCTCCCTTTTCCGGAGCCCTTGCGACCTTGGTCTTTTGGCTCCATATGACTTGAGCGAAGCTTCATCTGCAAAAATTCTGCCATCAATGCAAGTTTCATGGAATGTTCGTTGAAGTTTGATCATATTTCTTGAACATCCGATATGGTTTCTTGCAAACAAAGCTGGTCAGAAACGGTGATAAGGTTGATAGACTTTGATAGACTGATAGATCACAAGTGGGGAGAGCTTGAAAACCGTCTGGTAATCAAACACGACAATGGAAAACCCACCATTTATAATTACACGGGATTTTCTAATTAAAACCTCCATTTGTAGGGGATGTTCAATTCAATTGCAATGCTTGATTACTGTGGGGGTATGATAAATTGCAGCATCATCCGCAACCTCAAAATATCTGGGTGCAGGCGCGGCGCACAGCTGCAACAGTTTTTTGGTGGGGTGCTGAAAGGGGTTGGACCAGTGTCACAATCCACGGATTGCGCCCGCACACCAAGCGAACCTCAAAGTGTCGTCTCTGGTGGCATGTCCATGCAGTTGCCTTTGCAGTCGTCCTCTGGAAAACTTCAAACACTGGGCAGTGTCATTGCAGTGTCCCAAGATTTAAAATGCCAATCATCTTTCGAAACAAATCGAAAACAATATGTTTAAAGATATGTTTGTTTGCGAAAAAATATAGGATGGCTTTGAAAGTCAAACTATCTTTTTGGGGGAAGACGTCGATTTTGGGACACGTCAAACATAAAAGTGGTCTTCCGACTCAGAGTTTGCAGTCATTGCACCGGCTTGATGCAGATTTCGGATCACCCTGAAATTGGGATGGCGCGTTTCCGCAAACTCTGTCAGAACCACAACAACTTCATGTCAAGCAACGTGCTTGGTCAAATCAGGCCACCTGACTTCGAATAAATTTGATGTCCATGATTGCAGCAGGCGACCACGTGGTTTCAAAGCGGATCTGACCAAACGGATCTATGCTTTTCTCTGGGTAAATTCTCGTATTTCGAAAACATGTTTTTTTCAAACCATCGATTTACCCAGCTATCTTTTGCTATCTTCACTTTCCTGCGGGATTACCCGAGGAACTCCCACATCAGACCTAGCGCCGTGCCATGGCCATGGCATCCATGGTTCGCGCTAGGGCATCGCTGGCCGCCTCTGCGGCCACGTCGGACCAGGTCCGCTGGGCCCTCCAGGATCCGCAGGAACGTCGGACATGGTCCAGCAGCAACTTGTCGCTACCGGTGACCTTGGTGTGCTTGAAATCCATCAGGTTGTCCTTGGCTGTTGGAACTAAAGGGAAAGGAAACACAAAAAAAGCGGTTCTGGAATGTTCCGAAAAAGTATGGAAAAAACAGGGAGAAAGTAAAGGCTAGTCTTTGGAAAAAGGATAGTTGCTCTCCATGGCTGGTTTTGAAAGAAACAGAAAAAGCACAAACACCATCTCCGAATCTCCGAAAAGATAGCTAAATAAAAATAGACCTGGCCACCTGCTCATTCTTTCGAACCATTCGCCAAAATATGGGTTGAGTAATCTGTTTGATCAATCTGATGGATGCCCCGTATTTTTTTAGATACTTTAAGCAAGTTCGTTTTGAAGAAAACGGTATTGACGGCAACAAATGGCAACACAAATAGCCAACAAACTGTCACTTATTTTCACCGTTTTCACCCAGTCATTACAATGGGGAACACGAATTTCCGGTCGCGTGGAACGCGTGGAAATCAGCAAGTCTCCGCAAGGTTGCGCAACATCCTTCCCACTCCCTTGACGCATCCCTTCGCCTTGGCACAAGGTGGAACTGGCAGAACTGGCGGAACCACCCGAATTTCGGACCCCGGACGGGTTCTTCATTGGGAGTTGAAATGCTGTGTATTATATATAATTATATATATATATACATCTGTATATATGTACATTATATACATATATTATACATAATATGTACATAATAATATGTACAGAATATGTACATAACCTGTACATGATATGTACATAATGTGTACATGTGCATATGGGTGTTGGTAATATGAACATGTATACTTCTAATACATATATATATATAATTATATATATAATATAATATTGATATGCATATCTTCCATGATAATTATTCCAATGCTTTTTCAGCGGGCTGTTCCATGCCTCGCCTGTTCAGTGAGTGGCCAATCATCATCAGCATAGACACGTGCCTCGGCACAGCTCCAGGAATGGTAAAAACAAGAGTTGTGGACATGGCTTCACCCAAATTATCAGTTAAGCCATGAAGCCCTAGAAAAAATATCCCGATGCTGACAAGATGGTTTTTGAGCTGAAACAGCCATATCTTGGCACCATTTTGCATTGCCGCATCTCAAATCAATGCAACCACCAGCCGTATTCGTATCTGCAAGATCTAGGCAAACTATGATAACTATTCTCCAAGGTGTGTTTCAAATCCTCCAAGTTAGTAAAAGCCCTGTCAAGTTGCCATAGGCACGAAACGCCGCTTGATGTGGATCGGCACAGTTTCACGCGGCACATTCATGGTGTCAATGATGTCGAGCGTGGGAGAAATCTGACAGCAGTGGAGGTGACAGGCGTGAGCTGAACTGGGTGAAGCTTGGAGCTACCTTGCATTCAACCGCAATTTGAAACAGGCTGCGCTTTGCACTTTACATGGTGAAGCATTTCAAGACCACATGGATTTTGCCACTTCTATTTTGTAACTGGACCTATCTGGGGATCCCTTTTCAAAGATCGGTCGATATTGGGAATCGTCACAATTGTCGAGACGGAAAATAAAGAGATTTGGGTTTGCCTGAAAATAGTGTCCCCTTAAATCCCATGGTAAATCATCAATATTCCAATAACATGTATATATATATACATATATATATATACATATATATATATATATATACATATTATGTAATTATATTATATATATATATTATATATATATACATATTATATATATATATACATATTATATATATATACATATTATATATATATACATATTATATATATATATACATATTATATATATATATACATATTATATATATATATATATGTATATACATATTATATATATATACATTTTATATATACCCTCAGGCCGCCTGGTTCGCCGTCGCTTGACATGCATCTATTTTGTCTTCGGGTGGGGGGTGGGGTGGGGGGAGGGGTTGGGGGGGGGGGTGGGGTGGGTGGGGCAGGGGGGGAGTTTGGGGGGGGGTGGGGTGGGGGGAGGGGTGTAATAACGTCCTGTCGCGCGCGTTTTGTTGGCTGCAAACATGACGTTATCGCTCTGTTTTCAGGGTGGAAATGTTACGTTATCGCTTTGTTTTCAGGGTGGAAATGCTACGTTATCGCTTTGTTTTCAGAGTGGAAATGCTACGTTATTGTATTGTTTTCAGGGTGGAAATGCTACGTTATCGCTTTGTTTTCAGGGTGGAAATGTTACGTTATCGTTTTGTTTTCAGGGTGTAAATGCTACGTTATCGCTTTGTTATCAGGTTGGAAATGCTACGTTATCGCTTTGTTTTCAGGGTGGAAATGCTACGTTATCGAAAGAAAGGCAAAGCTGCCAATGTACAGGTCTTGGCAGCAGCGGCGCTTCACCGCCAGGCAGGGCTGAAAACAGTGCTGACGGCGATCAAAGAGTATCGGCAGGCCTGTTCAACAGGAACAGTGCGAACAACACCTGCCGAATGTTACAATGAGACCAAACTACCTTGGCTGCCCTGAGAAAAATGCCTTTCCAGCCGACGGCGAACCAGGCGGCCTGATCGTATATATATATACATATATATACATATTATATATATATACATATTATATATATACATATGTTAAATATATATATATACATATTATATATATAAAATATGTATATACATACATATGCATAATCTACATACATATGTATGTACGTGTATATACATATATATATATTACATATTATATATATACATACATATGCATAATCTACATACATATGTATGTATGTGTATATACATATTATATATATATTACATATTATATATATTACATATTATATATATATTACATATTATATATATATATATTACATATTATATATATACATACATGTGTATAATCTACATACATATGTATGTATGTGTATACATATATATATATATTACATATTATATATATACATACATATGCATAATATACATACATATGTATGTATGTGTATATAAATATATATTACATATATTATATATACATTTATTATATATATATACATATATATATATATATGCATAATCTACATTCATATGTATGTATGTAAGTGTATATACATAAATATATATATATTACATATTATATATATACATACATATGCATAATCTACATACATATGTATGTATGTGTATATATATATACAGTATGTACATATTAAGACTTATTAAGAAGGCCATTTGGGTGTACACCCCATTGGTACCAGACCCAGATCACACCAGGTCGGCCTTCACCACGATTTTGCTCGGATCATCGCGCGGCTTCGCATCCTCAATCTCCTGGAACCAAACACGCAAATGTCATGGATGTAATAATATAATAATCAATAATAACAAGGTGATATGTACCTAAATAATAATATAATCAATAATATAATCAGTAACAATAGTAATCAAATAGTCACGCAATGTCAATACTTTGATGGGTAATGTGGAAAAATAATAATAGGTACCTATATTAATAATCAATATAATGCTATACTTTACTTATTTATGTGGTAAAACAAAAATAGGTGGTATGTTTACCATTCCCAGTCATGGGTGGTTTATTACTGTTTTACCCGCATCAATCATCAAGTTGTCCCACAAAAAGTGGGTAATGGCATCCCAATCATCATTGTTTCCAAAAAAAAATGGATCATTAGGGGTATATACCCCATTTTCAGACAAACCCAAATGGCGATTTGCTGTTCCGACACTTCAAGTTTGGCGATATCCAATCTTGAAACCCCTATGTCAAGATTTTCCGGGAGCATGAGCTGCGAACCCAATCAATCCAAAGAAAGACAAATCAGACTGAACCAGTTTGACCAAATTGGTTTATTCCAAAATGGGAGGTACCCATGAGTACATGCTAAACCCATTTCCTAAAGCTATCAGACTTTCCATTGCTTTCACCAGAGTGTGTCATGGATTTTGGATGATTTGATGGCTCCTTGCACCAGGCTTGGTAGACTTGCCTCCTTGCAAACAGATGGGACTGGGCCTCGTTCAATGGCCGACTCCACCGACTACGCCGACTGTGAAAAATGACCCCCTATATCCACATATGAATAGCATTTTAATGTTGATAATATGGTTTCACATATGGTCCATATATAATATACATATATATATATATATACTGTATATATATATATACATACACAGTATATACATACATCTGGTAGCTTTCATCAGCTGGAACATATGAATTGCTGCCGCGAGTTTAGCTCAGGCTTCCACCGGGGGATGGAAGATCTCCTTCCAAACACGACGCTCGCATGGTGCGTCTGCCTTCGATGGAAAAATGGATCAGAAGTTGTGCATTTCACATTGTCTGGTGGTGAATCTCCATGAAAATAGTGATCTAATGGGATTTAATGATTTAATGGTGGTTTAATGGGATTATATATGGTTATATATGGTTATATATGATGATATATGATTATATATGATTATATATCTGGTTGGTGGTTTTAACCTACCCCTCTGAAAAATGATGGACAACTCGCCAGTTGGGATGATGAAATTCCCAATATGATGGGAAAAATAAAAATGTTCCAAACCACCAACCAGAAATGATTTTGCGAATGTGATGAATCTGGGAGATTCACCAACGATGAGCAGCGAACCAACCGAAGCATCTTAAAATTGCCTTGTGGCGGTGCGGCACGAAGGGACGCAGATGGAGTTTGACGGTCTGCTCCCAGGTCCTTTTCTTTTCTTTTTCCTGACACGGATTGTGGGAAATATGGGAAAAGTGCTGGGGATTTAGGGATACAACGGCGATATAATGGGATGTATCACCAACCAAAATAGCAGAACCAGTTTGAACATTTAGGGAAAATACATTAAGAGAAGATCATTGGCGATTGATCACCACTTCCCCTATTGAATTTGCCCCTAACTGTGGGGTATATACGGTATACCCCATCTTCAGACGTTGGAGATGTGCAACCAGCCATGAACTCCTGGCCATCCCAAGAATTCCTGGCCGGTGACACCGCACCTGCTCCTTCCCCTTTTTCTTCTCACCTGTGGTCGGTCCGGAGGCAGAAATGAACGTATGACCGTATGACCTGTGAATACATCGATTTCAGAGGGAGCAGAGTTGAGTCCCAAAAAGAATGATTTGCCATACTGGCCACACCTTGCAATTTCTGTATGACCATGCGGTGCCCAAGGCAGCATTTGCAAGGCGGCAACAATTGTCAAGAGAGGGTTCAAACCTCCAATTTGTTTGAGATGGCAAAACCAAGGTGGACTTGTGGTAAGTGTCTATGTCTGAAACTACTGTAGATGGACAAAATATTCAAACCCTGCAACACCCTCTGTGTTGAACCCTGACCCCCAAATCTCAATATTTCAATGCGGATGTTAGCAAAGGTGACTTTGGGGGTTTGATTGTTTCGTCCATTGGAGCTAAAGCACTCAGTTCACATTAACATTGAACTTTGGGGGCGAGGGGGTTGTACTAGATGGAAAAGGCTTGAATACTTCGTCCACAATCCAGAAAAACATGGCGTATCATCAGCTTCCTCATCAAAATAGTCACGAATTGGGGAGTTAGCCCACATAAAATTAGAGACAATCCCAAATACTTAACCCATTTCCGAATTGGCGCGTCATCATTTCCCGCTAAAAAGAACGGCCATGTTTACTCTCTGGTAATTTAACATAGCTATTGAAAATGACCATTTATAGTGGATTTTCCCATTAAAAATGGTGATTTTCCATAGTTATGTTAGTTTACCAGAGGGTAATGTGGTTTATATTAAAACATCCCCAAAAAAATAAACTCAACCTTTCCAGGGGTCCTGCACCTTTCGAGACTGGGTCAGGACGTGTGTGGGCGGTCCTTGGGATTCACTGGCGGTCAGCTTTTACTGGGTTGATGTTGGTTGATACAGTATGATTCCCGTTGTGAAGAAGAGCATAATCCATGATAATCCCCTATATATCAGGATAACCCCCGAACTAATCATCAACCAACAGGGGTTGGTTAACGCTCAGGTGATATCTTCAAGGAGACACAAACTTTAAAAAAAAAACATAAATCCGAGGTAGCTGAATCCGACGATTTCTATGGGATTCTGAAGCTTTTTTTGGTACCCAAAGGTACCTTCAATGTTCGTCTCAGTCAGACTTTCTACATATTTCCAGAGTTTGGTCGCTTTCCGGCTCCAGTCATTCCTCGTCTGCCTGTATCTTCCTGGACCCAAGAAAAACTGGCTGAAACATTCCACAAAAAAAACACCCTAAATTGGTGAACTAAAATGAATGCCGTGTGGCTTTTTTCCAGGATAACTGTTGCCCAGCACCATCCCAGGTTCATATTAAACAACCCCCCATAAACTATTGTGGATGGGATGGGAATTTACACATATGACTGGGACCACAGAATTGGGGGTTCCCCAAAATATGAAAGGGAGATGGGATTCATTGTCAACGATTGTTTATCCATTTATCTGGAAAAAGTATGAATCAATGAGCAATTTTCGAAAATTGACGACCATGATGAACATATTGATCTCATGAACATTGATAAATCAAAAAAAATCACATCATAAAATCAGTGACTGATCCAACCAATCAGTTCCCGGCCCAGTGTCGACTCAGACCAGAAGGACTCTCCGAAGGACTCGCCACTGGAGCCGTTTTGGTTCATGGCGAATTCGTTTCGCGGTCGCGACGGGGGACCGGAGTCACGGAAGAAACAGATGCTGAGCCAGACTTCGCGAGGGGCCGAAGTTGTGGGGAAGCGCAAGAAAAAGAGTGGGTTCAAACTAGAAATGTAAATCATATATATAATATGTACATATGTATGTATATATATAATCATATATATATACGTATATATACATACCGTAGAACATCATCGGCGAGAGTCTTGGCATTTAGCTTTGGCACCAAATTGTGTTGATACTTCGTCTGAGGCATCTGCCTTTACCACCACCGCCGCCTCCCTTGCCAAAGCGGCTGAAACTTCCTCGAAAAGGAGCAGATTTCCAAATGGCCAGAAGATGAAGATCCAATGGATGAATCATGGTGATTTTGCTAAGCCAAAAGACTAGCTAGCAACTTGGTCCTGCTGGATCTTACATGATCTTACAGCATTTCTGCAGAAATGTTCAGAGCAAAAAGACGAAAAGGGGAGACTTGAAACCAGGCTAGTATCACTGGCCATCTCAGGAACCTAAATTGGAGGTACCTACCATATATAAGGCCTATGTAAGGCCTATGTAAGGGAATATCCCCACAAAATATGGCCTTATATGGTACAGTACCTCCATTTTAGCATCCTGAAATTCCCATTGATAGTAGCATCAGCCGAGTTAGCGCTTCGTAAGCATGCTTCTTGAAATCCAGTTAGCAAGATATCCACAGAATGCATGGCTTGTAAACCACCTGATAAGTACTTGCAGTAAGAATTAAACTTCAAACCACTTGCAAATGGGATAACCTGCACTTATAAACTTGATGACTCAATACCCAGGGTTGGTAACGACTTGCCATCTGGAGTAATTATTAAACCTGGCAATACACAATTACCACATGTATGTATGATCTGCCCAGATTTAGTCCCATGTGTAGATGAGTTTTGCATCAGAACGGTTTTCTTTTTAATTCTCTATTTGTTCTACTTAGTTCATTTGGGACTGTCTGAAAATACGGTACCCAAAAAAAATTGATCGTTTACCATCAGTTTCCTTCTTGAAATAGAAAATTTGTAGGTTAAATCCCACATTTGCAGACAAACCCAAATATCATGTGTATATATATATAGTTGGCTATATCTTCCATTACATCCCATTATATTCCCATTCATATTCCATTAAACATAAGACTACCATTTTTGCTGACGTCGCCATTTTCTCCCTTGTCAAAGCCGAGACACGTCCCGGGTTCCCCGCATCTGCGAGCTCACGCAAGTTCTCAGGGACCCTCTGGCCTGCTTTCTCCTTAGGCGATGGATTGGTTTATCTGCTTTGTCTGGGGCTGCATCCAATTAAGTGGCTTATATTACCACTTACAATGGGATTACCAAAGGTTACACATATACTGGGCTATCCCCATTACCACTGGATATAGATAACTGGGGTATAATGTAACCGCCCGAAACTGGCTATCATTTACCTATGAGTTGGAGCAAGCCCATTTATCCGATTTTTTTTCCCGCAACCATGGGATATTTCTTTGGGAAAAACATCACATAACATGACCATGACTATGGGATAATTGGTGATCCGGCCAACTGGTAATGAGTCATCATGAGCCCCCCCGGAAAAGCCATGAAAAACCATCGAAAACGGTGAATCATCTACTTTCACGGGTCATTTCCATAGCCATGTTACCAGAGGGGTTGCGGTTTGTTTGGCGAGGAAACAGTGGAAATTTAGCGATTGCAGAATGAGTAATGAGGATTCAAACAGATTTACTGTATCCATCCAAAATACAGAATTCATTGGGGGTTTGCCAACGATAAATGGTAAGACTGATAGGTTATATACCTCTGGTTAATAAAGTCCAGAAAACATCATTTTTTTCAACCAGAGATATATTCTATCATGGTGTTTTAACCATCCAAACAAAAAAATCATTTAAAACCCATCCACATCTGGTTAATATGGTGTTGTTTCACCATCCAAGATGGGGATTCACCAGTGAAGAAAGGAGTGCCCCATGCCCCCATGCCATCCCATGGCCAAGTTACCATGGAGCGCATCACCTGTCGTGGTCCCCATTGGGTTTAAAAAAAAATATGGAATCCCATATGGATGCTACAGTATTGGATGGTATGGATATCAATGTCCCATTCTATACCATCAATCTGATAATCTAATATAGCCACTGTTGTTTTTTGTGATAGTTGATAGTCCAATACTCTGTTGATTGTAAACCTGTTTAACTGGAAGGTTTTTATATACTGTAAACCCCGTTGTGTTTGTTACTTGATATCCCATCTTGGTGTAGAAAAGAAAAATGTACCCTCTGGTTCTGACTAACATAGCTATGGACAATGGCCCATTTACAGATGATTTTCCAAGCTATAAACCTCCATTATAGATGGGATTTTCCATGGCTATGTTAAATAACCAGAGGGTAACATTTTTCGTCTGGAGTCAAAGCCAAAATTATCAAATTGTTGCTTATATCTCCCATTGTCATCTGCATGATATTTCTTTCACTTGCCATTATTTCGTAAATTGATATGGATTATGTTCCTTGGAAACTATGGGGTTTCTATATCTATGTTACTTTGCTGCAGCTCCACTGTCATCTAATAATCTGTATCTATGGATATATATTTAAATAGATAGGGAGAGAGAGAGAGAGAGAGAGAGTGAACCATCACCTGTTCCATATCTATATTAATACGTATAATATAGATTCAGATACAACCATATCCCCAGCAAATTCTGAACCATCAGCCCCATTGTACCATATCAATCCAAATGATTATCTATTATACACCCATTATGACTATAACGCTTTATAGCACCATTCTTTTTAAATGCTGAAATCTCCATTCTTTTAATAGCCATAATTTTTACAGCCATAAAAATCACCATTGAAATAGCCATGATAATCACCATTAATATTCACTATCTTCTTCACCATTCCTTTAATAGCCAGAATAATCTCATCACCATTAAATCTCCATTAAATTGTATATCAATCCAGATTATTATCTATGATACACCCATTATAAGCCATTATACAACCTTTTTTTAATGGTGACATCTCCATTATTTTAACAGCCATAAAAACCATTGAAACCCTCAGCGCTTCCCGCGCGTCCCATCGTGTGGAATCCCCACCTCCCGTGCTTCCTTGCTTTCCCGGTGATCCAAAAAGGTCACTGCCCGGCCGGGCACACCGGCGCGGCCCGTGCGGCCAATACGGTGGATGTGGTCGTCTGGGCCTAGTGAACAATGGGACAATGGGAATATCATGGGGATGTAAGGGGATATTATGCACATATATGTATATGTATGTATATACATATATATATATGTATATACATACATATATATATATGTGTATATATATATACATACATATGTATATATATATGTATACATATATGTATATATATATATGTATATATGTATATATATACATATGTAACTATATGATATCATGTGGATATAGTTTTTTTGTTTAACCAACGTTCCCTGTATGACTCACTTCCAATTTAGACGGCGTTTAATGTTTCAATGGGAGAGGCTCATGAATCGAGGGGATACACTTGGATTTGAATTCAACTTGTTAGGTATCGGTATAAGTCCAAGTGAAAACAATAAGGTGCAAACTCTGTTGTGATAAGAGCTTGGGTTAAACGTTGTGTCATAGTTTTCATCAACTTCAAGGGAATTCAACAGAATATCATCCATAATTTAGGAACTATCGTGAGTTTGATGTTTATAGAGCAGTACAAGGAATCCTTTGAAAAATTTAGACTTCAACATCGATTCGTTGCGGACTTTAGATAATATCGACAACATTGTGTTGTGGATTGTAGAAGAAAAATTAAGTAACAACAGGAAAGTGGGTATGTGAGCAACAGAAACACAACTGTAATGACAACATGAAGTGGAATTTAATGATACCTTCAAGTCAAATCACAAAGTGACGCCAGCATCATCACCGCCAAGATACATGGTGCCACGTCGTAGTTTACGACCTCAGAGAACGACACCATGCTGCTGCAGTTCCAAGACTTCTAACCAGTGTGCCCCGAAAAATGTCTTGTTTAAAAACCGCGTTCTTCCGATTATAAATGTGATTTCATGGGGTATCATACTCTTGGTTACATATTGCATTAGTACTCGCCATAGATGATCATCTCCCTAAAAAATCGTAATATATAGTTTCATTACTTACCAGAGATATATCACATCACCAAATCAAAGATCTGCCATTATATTATAATATATTTTGTTCTATTATATTTTACTTTATTGTATGACATTGTATTATATAAGATCAATAATCCCATCATATTATATTCTATGATATTGTTGATATTGATATATAGTAAATCCAATCATATCATTAGTCCCATAAATATAATCCATGTAATGATATTATTGATGGGATAATATCTTAGATATAAAATTATTCCCTAAAAAAACTGCTGGGGTCCCGGACCAACTTCACGCCCTTGATGTCCAAGCCTCGTGCCTTGGAGGCCAATTTGAGGAGCCCATTAGATGACCTATATGTGTATATAACATATATATATATATTACATACATATATATATATATACATATATATATATATACATATATATATATATACATATATATATATATACATATATATATATATACACATATATATATTTATACATATATATATATACATATATATATACATATATATATATGTCGGTGTGAGTATAGATATATATATATACATGTATATATACACACATAGAGAGAGAGAGATATGGACATAGATAGAAAGGAATATATATATATATATAATATATATATATATAATCTTATGAGGATTGTAATATCATATCTCGTATCTCTATCATATCTTTATCATTATAATCAGGTGAAGCTACAGTTTAGTGGATTCCCAACGTCCAATAGATCAGCCCCACCCTGGCCGCGCCAACGCCATGGCAGCCATGGCACCGCCACGTCTGTGGCCAGCATCACAGGCGTTCGGCCCGTCTTGAAGCTATGGAGGGCCTGATCCCGATCTCGTTGCTCCTGATGTCAATGGATTGGTTTGTTGGGGAAATTTTACAGGAAACCATGGTTTTTACCATCAAATTGTTTGGGCTTTCCGGTTAAAATTTTCCCATCATCCAGTTCTATGATGGATGGGATCCCAGGAATTCGAAAGCTGCATTTTGATATGGGAATGGGTCAAAATTGAAGACAATTTTGACCACAGATTTTAGCCTATTCTTAGTATTAGCCATCTAACTGTTGGGGTACCCAATTTTGACTCATACCCATATGGAAAGGGAAGATGGATGAAGATGGCAACACATTTACTCCCTCCGACTGCTTTGTGTTGAAACATGTTAAAAGCCATGGGTCAACAAATTGGCGGGTCTTAGATTTTCTAGAAGCCTCCATCAGTTCCGCCGTTCAGAGTCATTAGGAGGCCCACTAAGGAAACCCATGGATTCCACTAGACAACCCATTGATTTCAAAGTAAGATGAGTGACATGCTTTTCGGCTTTTCGCCTCCTTACATGGCTACAGGTCAAAATTGCAGCACCATGAAATCGGAGCCTGGAGGCCCTGAACCCTGGACCCTCCTTGTCGCCATGGATGGTCACACAATGGATTCGGCTGCTCCACAGTTCCGAGGCTAAGGATTCGCAAAGCCTCCAATCCAGGTGATCCAATCAGATCCAATCAGGGCATGCCAGACTTGGCCCAATAAACTGTTTAGATACTCTGGAATCTCTGGAAAACCTAGTTTTTAGCACTGATATTCAATGAAAACCTAGTTTTTAGCATTGATATTCAATGAAAACCCAGTTTTTAGCACTGATATTCAATGAAAACCCAGTTTTTAGCATTGATATTCAATGAAAACCCAGTTTTTAGCACTGATATTCAATGAAAACCTAGTTTTTAGCACTGATATTCAATGAAAACCCAGTTTTTAGCACTGATATTCAATGAAAACCTAGTTTTTAGCATTGATATTCAATGAAAACCTAGTTTTTAGCATTGATATTCAATGAAAACCCAGTTTTTAGCACTGATATTCAATGAAAACCTAGTTTTTAGCATTGATATTCAATGAAAACCCAGTTTTTAGCACTGATATTCAATGAAAACCTAGTTTTTAGCATTGATATTCAATGAAAACCCAGTTTTTAGCATGATATTCAATGAAAACCCAGTTTTTAGCACTGATATTCAATGAAAACCTAGTTTTTAGCATTGATATTCAATGAAAACCCAGTTTTTAGCACTGATATTCAATGAAAACCTAGTTTTTAGCATTGATATTCAATGAAAACCCAGTTTTTAGCACTGATATTCAATGAAAACCCAGTTTTTAGCACTGATATTCAATGAAAACCTAGTTTTTAGCATTGATATTCAATGAAAACCCAGTTTTTAGCACTGATATTCAATGAAAACCCAGTTTTTAGCACTGATATTCAATGAAAACCCAGTTTTTAGCATTGATATTCAATGAAAACCCAGTTTTTAGCACTGATATTCAATGAAAACCCAGTTTTTAGCACTGATATTCAATGAAAACCCAGTTTTTAGCACTGATATTCAAATAGTCCCCCAATCATTTGGTTTTTGTTCAAACATGTTTGCCTAAAGAACATATAGTTCCATCCCCAAATCTACTAAACCATATCCGGAAGTGATTGTCCCCTGGCCGGTCTCCCCGTATTGCTGGTTGGTAGCACCAATTTTTGCCCGGGAAAATGACCAAACAAATGCATATATGTGGTATGGTCATCCATCCCATAATGGGAATCCTTATCATGGTTAAATATACCAAATTATAAAATATCTTGGAAACCCCTATATAAATCCCATCATGGGAAAACTGATCATGGTATATCATGGGTTAAATATGTATTTATAGACTAATTTATAATTTATAGATAGATGGATTGATGACCCAGATGATGCTCTTTCGGTGAGAGATTCGCAGCTCCAAGGGACTTCTTGGTGTTGGTGAAGACTATCACGCGCTCCTTGGATAGATGGGGTCCATGAGAAAACCCGGAAACCGATTGGTTTTCCAATCTTTATAGTACCCAAAAAGATAGAAAAGCGAATCTTCACTAAATAAATGGGGATTTACTTGTCTATCTTTTTGGGGATGAATATAGTTTCTGCTGATTTTTGTCATTCCGCCAAATTCAGATCTTAACAGACGATTCAGATATGATCCTGTCTTTCCTGCTCTGCTTCAGGAAGAAGAATCAAAACAACATGGATTTTCCACTGCAATGCTGGGCTACCTCGAAATGGTGCAGCAACTCGCCACTCTAAGTCCCCTAGTCGGCTAGTTAAAAAAATGGCGATTGCTTGGCCAATGTGGGAAATTGTTCAGCACTCAGCTATTAGTGGGCCACTAATCCAACTAATCCACAGAATCCTCCAGTAATTTAACATAGCTATGGACAATCACCGTTTTTGATGGGAAAATCCACTATTTCTATGGCCATTTTCAATAGCTATGTAACTCATTACCCCACTATTTCTATGGCCATTTTCAATAGCTATGTTAGTCATTACCAGAGGGTAATCCACAGAATCCTCCAATCAATGGCCCACTGGCATCCCAGGAGCAGCGCGGTCAATCTTCGTCAAAATTTCCTGACAGGAATTGCTGCTGGTCAACTGTTGTAAAAAACCAACCGTGTTCCCTGTCGAAATGGCGGTTCCAATTCATTTTTCAATGGGGTCTGAAAATGGATCCCAGAAAAAAAAATCATGGTTTATCAGTTTATCATATAGTTTATGATCATATTTCCGAGTAAAAAAGGGCTATTTAAGGACCTCATTCTCAGATTTTTTTTTTCGACCGAGTCACTAAGAGGTTCTCTGACTTCTCTCTCTGACCACTGCAGATCACCACTTCTTGTGTGATGTCCTTGTTGGCCGTTGCCTGGAAGCGACTTGACCAGAGGCGTCACCATGGCCCTATGGCCCTATCCAAGTCACAGCCATGAAAAGTGTCAGAATATCCCGGAATATGGCCCTAGAAACCCTAAAATAGCTGGTTCATGGACGTGAATAACCATGAATAACCCACCCAGTCATATGATAGTAACTATAGTAATAGTACTAGGTTTTAAGACTCCCCAGATCATCATTCTGAATCCATCAATATTAATCCATCGCGAAGCATTCAAAAAACACAGCTAGCCATGTGGTCCCAGCGATTCGGTACCTCGTGGGAACCAATCTGGATGTAAACCTCAGCTGTCGAATCACCTGAATCACCTGTAGTGAACACATCAAGTCATAGCTGGGATTTATGGATGTGAAACATATGTATTTATTGATGGATCAATACCCATAAATGGGAAGTTCACCATATCAATACCCAAATATCCATACCTCACTAAAAATGGTATTTTCATAGGTATTGATCCATACCTGAAGATCAACACTTGAAACCACAGCGGAATCAAGAATGATCTGATCTCTGTTGAACGATCCTGTCACATCTTGAGCCACGTCACTCACGTCACCAGCCAACTTGCTCCAAGAGACCGGTCGATGCAGGTAGTCCTGCGCCAAATTTCTCACCTCTCTTGGCCACGTAGCGCCTGGAGAGGAAATCCTACCCTCTGGTAAACTGTCCCATAACTATGGGAAATCACCATTTTTTATGGGTAAATCAACTATTTCTATGGCTAGTTTCAAGTTCGCAAACTGTAAACGTTTGCCAGGCCGGGTAACCTTTGGCAGCTCTCAAGATCCTCAAATTTGGAAGTCTGTCAAAATAATGGACCCCATTGGACATCAAAATCAGTAAATCATACAGACAAATCCTAGATGTCTCTGGGTTGTCCTAACAGAGCGCTTCATGAAATGCCTCTCACCACGCACAAACTGGCTTGTCTCAATATGTGGAACAAAGTTCCATCCCATTGTGAAAAACATCATCCATCATTTTCCCCATGAAAAGTGCAATGTTCCCCATCGAATCCTATCATTTTCCCCATTCAAATGACCATGAATTCTGGGAGTAAATTGAGTAACTTCCCATAAATTTCCCCTTTTTCTGGGAGTAAATTGAGTAAATTCCCATAAATATCCCCTTTTTCTGGGATTTTTCTTGCCCTTTTTTTGAGACAAAAAAAAGCGGTTCTGAGTCCCATTCAGAACGAGCTGCTGAACATCATGGTCTGCCGATCCCTCGGAATGGCTTTGATCAAGGTGCGAATCCTGAGCTCGGAAAATCACCATTCAAAATGGATGTGTTGATAGGAAAAAACAGCAGGGAAAATGCAGGGGAAATCCACTAGAAATGGAGGTTTTAATGAGAAAACCCTCTATAAATGAATGTTGAAAGCTGGGGAGAATAAGCATAAGTTGGTGGATTTTGCATGGTTATGCTTGATTACCAGATGGTATTTCACCAGCAAATATCTTCAAACATTTGGATGGCGATAGTTGGGTGCTGCCAGAGGTTGGTCTCCTGAGATGGAGTGATGTCAACTGGCAACCCGCAACCCAACACACTCAGCCAGTATGAAGCAACACATCATATGGCAGTGTGTCAAAAACCTGGTACCCCTGGTGAACATCAAAATAGCTGGTAAATGGATGTTCATCCCACTAAAAATGGTATTAATAGGTATTGATCCATAGCCATATGTGTGTTCTTTTGCAAAAGCGTGCTGCGATTGAGGGGAAATCCCGGTAACCAAGGCACTGTGGCTCGAAACCCATGTCTAACATGCGATCTGCCTGGCGAATGCGAGGTCGTGGGGCTAGGGTTGGGCGACAGATTTCCCCGCCCTGGGCGCCCTGGGCCCTGGGCACCTCATCCAAAACCAGATTCTTGCAGTTCTCAAGTGTCAATTCTCCACCCTGCAGCATTGCTGGGCATTGGGATTTGGGGCTGGATCTCCAGCAGATTCTCAGATATGGAGATATGGTTTACTAAACATGAACCTCAGGAATCCTCATGAATCCTCAGGATTCATGAGCAAGACCTTTGGACACCTTTGGACACCTTTGGACCTTTGCCTTTCTTGTGGCTCTCATTCTTTTGGATGCACAGGTTTTGCACCATCCCCGCCTCCAGGTAGTCGTTCAACCGACCAGGAGTTCCTGCAAAGTGGAATCTCAAGAATGTTCATGGAGGGTATCCATGATTAGATACTTCTGGATTTTCCTCCAACAATCATACCATGAGGGTATCTTTCATACTATTATCATAGATGATGATAAATCATAGTAATTATCAGAATTAATTATCAAAGTCACATCCCGAAATGGAAAATCTATATAGTATAAAATCCATTAAAATCCATCATTCTCGAAAAATTCTCCCAGCATTCCCAGCTATGAGGATTTCCCAGGCGCCTACAACCAGATGTGCTCCCGCGCGCAGCTCACGAAGCTGGGGCCCCCTGGGCGCGCCACCGTAGACGCAGACCGAGTAAATGCCTGGCGCAACGCGGAGTGATGGATCCCCGAAAAACTGTGAAGTTTAACACAACCAGAAAAACATCAAAACTTGGGATAAACAAACATCAAACCAACACATCACATGGATTAAATTATTAAACAAACCATAACACAAATTCAATAATGGATGATTTTAATTGGGATCTAACTTGGGATTTGATGAAAAAAATATGGCTTATCCAGGATCATCCCATCGAACACGACTCGAAGATCTTCGGTGGCACCTTCGGTGGCACCCCGTGGCACCGTGGGATTCCGAAGAAAATTCAGTGGGATCTATGACGATTTCTTCGGATGACTTACTACCGTGGAATACTAAGTGGACTTGTCTGGATATTCATCATAGTATTCCACTTAGTAACATTCCATGAATCCAGAATATAAATCAACAGCTTACTAAGTGGATTCATTTTTGGGGACTCTTCTGGTGATTTATGGAGCTGCTGGTGATTTTTGATGGGCTGGGGGATGGGAACTGGTGCAAAGTGTGAAAGTTTGAGGGCGGTGTACCATGGTATACTGATGATGTCGACCCATTTGTAGCTGAGAACCGGGCTATCCCATGGATAGAAATGGGATAGGACCTCTGTTCTTTTTGGATCTTTTTGGTGCGTACAAAACCACTTAATTAACACACAACATGAGTATTGAACCAATGAAAGCTTGCGTTTGAAGCCCTTCAAAAGCACCTGGAGCATCAAGATCCCCACCCAAATCGATACAGGAATGATTTCCCACCATGATGATGACTTCAGGAATAGCTCGAAACGATCAGTGACATTCCAACACCGCTTTCGAGGTTCCCTTGGTTCCACCTACGCGTTTGCCAAAGCGTTCTGCTTCGAGCCTGCGCTGCGCTGCGGATGGCGTTGCGGATCAGATGGGGCTGTAGCAGCTACTCGTTTTTCCAATGGCTTTGTTCATGATATTTTTTGAGGGGAAAGCTCGATTTATAATTCTTTATACCTCCAATAATAATGTCTTCCCATCATCCATTTCTGGGATGTTAGTGAAAGATTGTCCAGTAAATAATGTGGATAATGTGGATTAGACAAAATAAGAATTAGTTGGACCTGATTTTTTCCATGAGTAATGTGGATTTCCCCAGCAACCCAGGGGTTTGGTCCATGGAGCAACAAATCCACTAAGTTGATATTTGTCATGACCATCACCCCCTTGTATTCCTCTGAGAAATCGACCAAAACTCGCGAACGCCGCTATCACAAAACAGACTCCAAAAATGGTGAAGTGTTTTTTTCATCCAAGCAGCTGAATCTGACATGCCAATTCACGCGTGGGCGCCATAACTAACCTCGGTGAAACAACACTGGACTCCAGATCACTCCCCACGAGAAACTCATGACTGTGTCAACATTCAAACTTGAAAATGTTATGGAATATCCCAGGATTTTTACTTGGATAATCATACATCTGGTTGAATTATCGTAATTCACTACCCTCTGGCAAACTGTCCCATAACTATGGAAAATCACCATGCTATTAATGGGAAAATCCACTATTTCTATGGTCATTTTCAATAGTTATGTCAGTTATGCTGGAGATGATTCCCCAAATCCCAAGCATCATTCCGACGTCACGCGAGGTCATAGGTCATGATCAAATTCATCAGATGATTTTCCCATTACCCTCTGGTAATTTAACATAGCTATGGAAAATCACAATTTTTAACGGGAAAATCCACTATAAATGGCCATTTTCAATAGCTATGTTAAATTACCAGAGGGTAAAGCCTCTATTTGCAGGGAAATTCCCCATGTATATGTACATAGCAATATCCTAGGAATGTCACTTCATGATATGAAGCAGATTGATAAAAAAAAAAAAAATCCATTATATCACTATATCTCATTATACTCATTATATATATATATACACATCACATACATCACATACATACATACACATATCCCATTATGATGTATAATTATATATACATATCATATCCCATTATATGATACGTATATATATCTATATAATATATATATATATATATACATGTCATATCCCATTATAATTACTGTATGTATATATATATGTATTATAAACACAATACCATATCAAGCTGACCCAAGGCCTTCGAAAGGCCTTGGCGCAGCGCCTTGGCATGCCTTGGCCTTCGCCCAGCGACATGTTGGGTCCATATCCAGGTCGACTTCCCAAAAAGGTGGTGAAGGGCGGCAGAAGAAATGCCTCGAACATGGAACAAACAGGTACAGTGTACCACCCAAAATGGCTTTGTGCTATTTCAATAGGGATATTATGTATGTATATATATATATATATCATGATTTTTTCGGGAAAATGATGATTGCTTTGATATGTGTGATTCGGGATAATTATGGAAAATTATGGAGAATGAAAAAGGAACCATCAAATTTTGGGGTTCCCAAGACCCTTCATGCTCCAACGGTGAACAGGGTTGTAAGCTGGCTTTTAAGTGGCGGTATTTATACCGCATTGTTCCTACTTGAAAAATCGTCCCACTTCGTAATTGCTTCATAATTCATAACATCTTCATAACCATAAACTATCATAGTGAGTTCATGATGTTCATGTAACAGTTCACCCATTTATAGATGGGATAACCATGGGTTTTCCATGGGATAAACCATAGGATTTCACCATGAGCCATCCACAGGGGGACGAACTGATGGGATGATCAGCAAGTCGCTAGAGTCTTCCCGCTGCCCGTCTTTGCAATGCCCACCACATCGCGTCCACCACCGGCCACGGGCCAGCAGTACGCCTGGTTTTCCGTGACCCGAAATCAAGGCTGCGGCCACAAGCGGATCTGGCAAAGTTGGGTCAAAAACTGTGATGGTTTTTCAAAATACCCAACAAAAAAGAAAACAAAACAGAAAAGCTGTGGTTTGTTGGAGCTTAAAATGTTTTCATACCCAGATGGCTTCTCAATCCCACCTGGATAGGGGTTGGGGCGGCAAAACCCAGGGAGAACAGCGTGGCCATGATGGGCTTGGGAAAGCCACAGCTGTTGAACCTCGGTCATCGTGAAAGCTGGGCCTGAAATCCCATAGAAAAAAACTGAAAAACTTACTGGTGCGTACTGGTGCTTAGCAGGGAATGAGGGAATGATCCATTTCATCACTAGTAATGATCATCCCAGCAACCCCCAGCAACCCATCCAGCAACCCATCCAGCAACCCTACGTAAAACGCACCAGTAAGAAAAATCCTGAAAAATGAAAAATACCATTGAATCTGGGATCAGCACCCTTGCCCTTCAAGGGCTACCAAAAATAAAAAGTTATGACCGGTGAGTCAACCGTGGCCATCAAACAAGAGACCTCAAATGTGCTTGCAGAAGGGACACCTGAAAAGCCTCAATTGATGGTCTACTTTGGGAAACTTGGGCAATCAACCGCCACCTGATTTCCTAATGAACTCCCCATGAATTCCCCATCAATGTTTGCTTGAGAAAATCATCCTTTGTGTTGAAAACTAAGTAACTAAGTATCAAACACATGATCAACCCACAAATGATGATTAGATGATACTTTTCAATATGAAACCCATATTGATATATTGATATTAGATGATATTAAACCCTCAGATGTCATCTTTTGCCCAACTTTTCTCGTATGAAAACCCCATATATTTTTCAAACGCCAACTTCTGCCGCGCGACGTGGTGAAGGGCTTCGGCACCTCAAGATCCATGGCTGTGAGATGTGACTCATCTTTTACCATCTGGTTATGACTCACACACATAGCCATGGAAAGATTCACCATGCTATTAATAGGTAAACCATCTATTTTTATGGGCCATCTATACCATGGCTATGTTAGTCATAACCAGAGGGTACCCATTTTATTTACCCATTCGTGGTCATCATTTACCATTAGTTTACCATTTAACTGATGGATATGTTGAAATATCTTTCATACCCATTCACCTGAAAAATTCGAGAAAAAACTCCAATCTGCAGATACCTCATGTTTGAGATAAACATAGATAAACCCAATTGAGATGGTCCATGAGACTGAGATGATCCCCTCAGAGAAAAAAACAAAACAGATTTCACCAGCCTCGCCATCGCCACGCACTTGGGCCTGCACTGCTGTGCTTTCTGGGTATGTGCTATGCCCTTCTGAATCACATAAGTAGATTAATGGACAATATCAACCCCTGCTGCCATGTATGAAATATATCATCATTACTATTTTCATAATATCATTCTGTCTACTATTATTTAAAAAATGGTGTTATTATTATTATCATGTTCATCTATTTATATATATATATAGTGTATATATATATATACATATGTAACATGTATATACACATGTGCCTATGGAATCCTAAAGATTCATCGAAGCACTGGTCCCACCTCTGTGAGATCGGTCTCGTTGCCTCCCACCTGGCAACGGAACTCCCGCGATCCGAAAGATCCAATTTTTGGCCCTGAAAAGATGGGAACATCTGGGAAAAAACAATGGAAAAACAATGGAAAAAACATGGGAAGAACATAGGAAAAATCATGAAATCTCTGAAAATCATTGAACAGAAAATATCTCAAAAAATCGGACATCAGTGGAAATCGTCCATCAAAAGATATCTCAAAAATGCAGAAATTGAGGGATGATAAAGATGCCCGAATCCTCGGCCGGTCCCACCTCCTTTCCTGTCAGCGCTGGGGCGGCATTGCCCCAGCCTGAGAGGCTCAGCAACAGGCTCAGAATAGGTGGCATATGGCAATAATATGTGATATCATAGGTAACTTGACCCATCCGCATATACCTTCTGGTAATTTGTTACAGTTTGCGAACTTGAAAATGGCCATAGAAATAGTTGATTTACCCTATACGATATCGTGATTTTCTATAGCAAACTCTTAGTTTACCGGTCTGCGGCGGCAATGAAACAGATTTCCACTACACAAATGATGTGACCATGTGACCAGTGGATATCAATGGTGGGTCTCCTCGGGCCAAACCTTATGGTTGAGGGACTGATTCCAGTAAAACCGGTCACCATATTTCTAGTTTCAGCCACCAATAGAGGGTATGTCATGAAAAAATCCCCATTTCTGTAGGTAATCCCAAGAATCCTAACATGTAACACCCCATCGTCTCGGTCCATTTCACACACACGTCTCTCCTTGGGCATTGGTGTCAAAGTCATTCATGATGTCCCGGATGAAATTCACCTGACAGGAATCACCGAGAATTGCCATGGCACTGCGGCACGTCCCCTGTCAGCCTGTTCTTGGAGTTACCGTCTGGTTATGACATTGCCAGGGCGCCATGGAAAGATTCACCATGCTATTAATAGGTAAACCATCTATAAATAAATGGGCCATCTATACCATGGCGAACTGTTGGTCATAACCAGGCCGGGTATCCCATTCGTAAGTAGGCCCACTTCGACCACTGTTCCAGTGGTCATCACTTCGGTGATCGAAGTTGTGGATTTGAATGGCTTTAATCCGTTCCGTTGTGATCTGGCTCCCCTTCTAATTCTGAGACAACACAAAAAAAAAAACAGAATCTATCCAAATCTCAGTTCCGGAGAAAATACTTAAGTACATCAAAATTAAAAATTCTTGTTGATGTAAGTAGAATACTTTGATTACAGGTATCATGGCTATTGACCTATCCGACTATTGACCCAAAGTTGATTCCTGAAATTCCCAGCGCAATCTCCGGGAGCCGTGCATTGTCGCCATCGCCTCTGCTCCTTACCGGGCAGGAAGGGCAATTGGATCAGATCACAACTGACTCGATCCATGGTATCCTGGTATCCGGTCTGTTCAAGTGTGGAACCCCTAGATTCACTTCTTAGTTAACTTCAATCCTCAAGCCATCTGCAAAACACTGGAAACTAAGGCGGTTACTCCATGTTGATTGGCAAGATTCCAAGTTCTCGTGGTAAAATACCACTGGTTGATGGCTAGAAGATAAACCATATCTGTATGTGTATCTATATATATATATATATTTAACATGCAAGGGTTGCTCGTTTTCCCACAGAGGACACTCGAAAGGGTACAAATGGGAGGTAAATACCTCTATTTACACACAATTAAAACACAGAAATAGTAGAGAAAAGATAGCATATAATCCATATAAATAGTTCTTATATAAATATCATGCTGGATGCTGGGTATCTTTATTAAAAGCTATTTATCTGGCACCATAAAACTGGCAGCGGCTCGATGTCGATGTCGGGTGATGTCGGGTCGCGCCTGGCACCTGGTGGACGGTAGGCCTGTTTCTTCACCGCTGCAGGACCTGATTCATGGAGAAATCACCGGGTTTTCTTCACGAATTTCAACTGAAGTTGGTGGTTTTTCGCCACCCCTCCGAAAAATATTAGTCAGTTGGGATGATGAAATTCCCAACTGAATGGAAAAATAAAAGCCATGTTCCAAACTACCAACCAGTCAAGATATCTTGAGCCCATCAAGGATGTCCATGATGCTTCCACAAAAAAGATGTGGCCATGTGGTGACTTGACTTGCTTCGAGTCTTTCCTGAAAAGAAATGCTGGTGGGGTGAGGTGAAAAATGTTGGATTACTGCAATTACAATCATCCTGTTGACCAGTTGCTATAACTTCAATCCTAACATATCCTAACCAGCTCGTCCCGAACCTGGGCTGGCTTTCACGATGTCGTCCCTGAGCGAACGCTCATGACCAAAGATTGGCTTGTGTCAAACTGGAGATACCCTGTAATTGCAATGTTTATTGGGAAAATGTGGTTTTGATTTTTTCATTCCATGGCATTTCGCAGTTTCCCGTCTATATTGACCTTTTTCTTCCTGCTTCTGCAGATGGCTGTGCACACAGATGCGGAGATCCCACCTGTCTAAGAAGTCAGATGGGCCGAGTCACCATCAAAATAGTGGTGATTGAATGATCTTTCACCAACCATGATGGGGATATGATGGGGATATATTTATGATATATTGCGGAATCGTGGTTTATGTGGACAAGCCCTACTCTTCGATGTGCCTGTGCTATGCCAAGCCACTCTGCTTCATCATCAATGTTGGCCCACCTCTCGCGCTTTCCGTCATGCCCATTCTTCATCTGACAAGCGGATGCTGTTGGCCCTGCTCCCTGCTATTATTGGGTATACGTGGCTATGGATCAATACCTATAAGTACCATTTTTAGGGTGATGAACATCCATTTACCAGCTATTTTGAGGTTCACCGGGGGTACAAGGTTTTGACCCATCTCCACATAACACTGTTTGGTGGATAGATAGGGCCTCTAGTGGTTGGGTCTTTATACCCCACTTGCAGGTGGTGGCGGACCATCACTGCAGGTGGACCTTGGGCTGGAACAACCTCTGCTGCAAGACACGTAAATCTCAAGTGCCTTCAAAATTGTTTATCAACCAAGATCTGATAGAATCTCTCCGCAAAGAGTCGCTTTATAACTTTATAAGATGGAGAGAAGGACAGAAATGCGAAGTCCCTACACGGAAGTGGCAAACACTGGGCTGAAAATATGGGTCCTTTCCCGGAGATTGTGGCCACATCTGTGCTTGAGGTCCCCAGCAAACCTCTCAAGAACAAACTGGAAATAAAGACAGAACCCCTTATTTGCAATATAGTGATGATGTGACAAGACTACTTTGGGGGATTGTTTGGTGTTCCTATCACTATGTAATATTACTATATATTACTCATTTCAATCCTTAGGATGATGGCTTTATCCATTTTCGCCAGGTTCGCCAAAAAACTACGGCGTCGGGTTGAGGTCATTACAATTCTCGACCGCACAGCACCGATAGAACCAGCCCTGGCGCAACCGGCACCGTATCGAGCAGATTCTTGACAGGACCCCCATCTGCGCCATTCAGGAGATCCTTTTCTACCTCAAAAACACCGGCCGCCCTGGACCACTGGATGTGCAGCCATGAATATCAAATAGCCTCTGGTAAACATACAAAAAACTATGGAAGATCAGCGTGCTATCAATGGGTAAATCCACCATTTCTATGGTCATGTTCAAGTTCGCAAACTGTTAACCAGAGGGTCATTAAATGTCCCCATTTTTCACATCACCCAACCATGAATGGTATATGGTCAATGCCATGGCTACTATTTCAGGTGATGTCCTTTATATTGCCAAAATGGGACAGGCAAACCAACCCCTGATAGATGGGTAATTTAACATAACTATGGAAAATCACCATTTTCAATGGGAAAATCCACTATAAATGGCCATTTTCCATAGCAAACTGTTAAATTACCAGAGGGTAACCAGAGGGAAACTGTTGAGACTTGGCAATGTCTGCGCTTCACCATGGTTCACCATCCCAAGCCATCCCAAGCCATCACGGAAAGCGGAAAAAATTGGAAGCCCGGTCCCAGTGATGTCATTTTGCTATGGAGAATGTTTAGTAACTAAGTATTGAACATGATTGTCCATAGATGTCCATAGTTACTAAACATTCTCCATAGGAGATGAAATCACTGGTTTAAAATCCAGGATTCCATTTGAACACTGTGTTCATTTGAGCCCTGATGGTTGATGATGTGGAATAAAAAACCCAATTAATTTCTTGATAAAAATCACTGGGAATCCTATGGCTGGGAATCCTACCCTCCAGTAAACTAACATAGCTATGGAAGCTTAGTAAGTGGTTAATAACCCTGGTGATCCTCCAAGTAGTGGTAAAAAAAAGGCCTATATCATCCCCATATGACCATATATATATATAGCCCATAAATATGATCAAATCCCAAGTTAAATCCCAATCAATCACCATTGGCGCTGGTTTCTTACTCCAAGTTTTTTCATGTTTTGCTCATGTTTTTTTCCATAGTTCTTTCAGGGATCCACCATTTTTTGGGTGGTTCTACCACTACTCCCTACTCCCTGCTATCCTCAGCCAGAAAATCTGAGTTCGTGGCAGCCTCCGCCACAGCGGCTGCGCCGCGGCGGTGTGGTGGCACGTAGGCCTTGGCGGCTTGGGATGTACGGAATACCACCAGTTATTATATATTTATATATATATATATTATTATTATATATATATATATATTATTATTATTATTATTATCATTAATGTATTATATCATATATATGTATTATTATATTATATTATATTATATTATATTATATTATATATTATATATATATTGTTATTATATTATATATTGTATATATTATACATATATATATATATATATTATACATATATATATAATACATATATATATATTATACATATATATATATATTATACATATATATATATATATAATACATATGTATAATACATATATATATATAATACATATATATATATAATACATATATATATATACTTACTACATGGCTTCTAAACCACTTGCTAGCTGAGATGCACATCTAAGTTGTTAGTCCCAATTCCTGGATTGTCTTGGATTTTTTTTTCATGGTCCTCCAAGTCTGGGACCATGGAATGAAAAATGCGGAATGACCAGTGGATTGATGATTCTGTTACATAGCGAACTGGAAAATGGCCCAGTCGAAATAGTGGATTTACCCATTGAAAATGGTGATGTTCCATACATATATATATATACATATATATATATACATACTGGTTGGTGGTTGGTATACTTACCCCTCTGAAAAATATGAAAGTCAGTTGGGATGATGAAATTCTCAATCTGATGGGGAAAATATTTAGCCATGTTCCAGTCACCACCAACCAGTGTTCCATGGAAATCTACTCTGAACGGTACACAGCTCACATGGCACATGTTAGGGCTGCCATGTAGACACTCTATTTCGTCTATGGCACCGCGGTGAAAACGCCACATGAGTTTGTCTGAAAATAAGGTCATGTTGGCACAGCAATAATATATAAATTATATAAACCATCCATATTCACGGTCGCTTGGCGACGAAAACCGCCCGCACCAAGGGTAATGGATAACACTCACATATGTTGGAGGATGTTTGGCCATATTGAACGTTTTTTTAGCACTTATTGGGCACTTTTTAGCTCCGTATGAGGCTATCTTGGCCCCATATGAGGGTATGTTGGCCCCATTTGAGGCTATGTTGGCCCCATGTGAGCCTATCTTAGGCTCATGTTGGGCCTATGTTGGGCCTATCTTGACCCATTTTTGGCCTATATTGGCCCAGATCAAGAATTTTGACCCCTTTTAAAAAACATGCAAAAACACAGGATTCTAGAGCAAAAATGCCCCCCCCAAGCTAAAGCTTATTAGCTATAATGCAATTGCTAACGGTTCACGCAGGCACACAAAAAACGCCTCGGCACCTTTTTGTCTGAAAATAAGGTCATGTTGGCACAGCAATAATATATAAATTATATAAACCATCCATATTTAAATGGCTTGTACCACCTATAAAAATTGTAAATTTGGGGATAGTGGACCCTATGGCTTTACTAACATTACCTTAAAATGTAGTTTTTCTTGCTGTGTGCAGACAAGTTGCGGGCATCCAGAATGTTCCAGCTTCGAGCTGTCAGTCGATTCAGTCAAGGTCTTAGCCCCTGGAGCTAACGTCAGCTATCTGTTGTATCCGTTTGCTAATTGAGCCAAAGCTTCGACGTCATTCGTTACAAGCATCATCACAATCTGTAACACTGTTTCCTCCAAGAAATAGTGCCCAGAATCTAATGCGTCATCATTTTAATTTTCACTATACAAAATTACCATTTGGGCAGCCTATTTTCAGACCCACCTATGGTCACACCTCTGTGCTTTGGCCTACTCTGCGGATCTGACTTTGGCGGGGAAAAGAACAAAGGCCGCACCTTGAAATCCAGAAACTTCTTATTCCTGGCAAAAACTGGATCATTCCAACAACTCTTGGTCGAAGTGGCGGACACAACTGATATCAACTGATGACTTGGGAGCTCCTCCATTTTTTGAGCCCACTTTTGCTGGTCAAGTTCCAAGTAAACTACCATGTTTATCCCATTTCTACCACATTTTTCGGCTCCCATTGTCTTCATTAAACCACCGGTGTTGCGGTCAAAATCCAACGAGTTTTCCATAGTTTTCCAGCGAAAAACCTACCGAAATCATCCCTGAACTCCACGGTCCACAGCAACCTGGACTGCCAGGCTCCATTGCGATTGGAGCGGATCTCTGGAGGTTCGTGCAGCGACAAGTTCAGCCTCGAAGTTTTTCGTGGGAAAATTCACAGCAAACTCAGTAAACTCCTCTATGTAAGGGCAATAAAAATTGCCATGGTTTCATGTAGGTTGTTCAAGTTTCACCAACCCTTTATGACCGTGGAAACAACAAATCAGCACTGAAACGCTTAAGTGACCATGGCCGGCGAATCATGGCGATAGCACCATGGTAAGCCAAGCTGCAAGTAAGCACTGATCTGTTGATTCAACTCGGCCGCCTACAGAATCTGTCTGGGATTCACCATGGGGAATCCATATGGGAATCCATCAAGGAAAAAAACCTACAGTTGTGAATTGTCGGACCGTGTTGCAGCTGCATTCCGGGTGCACAACAGCTAAAGTCCTCATGCAGTTCTGGGTTCGTAAAAGTTCATTCCGTGCAACTGAAGAATAAGGGACGTGACTCACTTGCGCACCTGGAAATTCACTCACTTGCGCACCTGAGAAATTCACTCACTTACGCACCTGGAAAATCACTCACTTGCGCACCTAGGTGTGGTGGGGTGGTTGGGTGGGGTGGGGTGGGGTGGGGTGGGATAATAACGTTCATGTTCCCGTGCACCCACAGGCACAGCAACCTCATCATCTTTCTTGCTGTCCTGCAGACACAGGCAGTGATGGTGGGGTGGGGTGGGGTGGGGTGGGATAATAACGTTCATGTTCCCGTGCACCCACAGGCACAGCAACCTCATCATCTTTCTTGCTGTCCTGCAGACACAGGCAGTGATGGTGGGGTGGGGTGGGGTGGGGTGGGGTGGGATAATAACGTTCATGTTCCCGTGCACCCACAGGCACAGCAACCTCATCATCTTTCTTGCTGTCCTGCAGACACAGGCAGTGATGGTGGGGTGGGGTGGGGTGGGGTGGGATAATAACGTTCATGTTCCCGTGCACCCACAGGCACAGCAACCTCATCATCTTTCTTGCTGTCCTGCAGACACAGGCAGTGATGGTGGGGTGGGGTGGGGTGGGGTGGGATAATAACGTTCATGTTCCCGTGCACCCACAGGCACAGCAACCTCATCATCTTTCTTGCTGTCCTGCAGACACAGGCAGTGATCTTTCAAGATAAGTGACCGGTGGGGTGGGGTGGGGTGGGATAATAACGTTCATGTTCCCGTGCACCCACAGGCACCCGTGCACCCACAGGCACAGCAACCTCATCATCTTTCTTGCTGTCCTGCAGACACAGGCAGTGATCTTTCAAGATAAGTGACCGGTGGGGTGGGGTGGGGTGGGGTGGGGTGGGGTGGGATAATAACGTTCATGTTCCCGTGCACCCACAGGCACAGCAACCTCATCATCTTTCTTGACACAGGCAGTGATCTTTCAGGATAAGTGCTTATTGCTATTATAATTTTACACGTTTCGCATAGGCATTTATGTAATATGAACAACAATTCATCATCCTGAACCGACAGTGTCAGGCCATCACCAAATTGTCCATGACATAGAATGATGAAAAAAACTTGTTGGTCTATTTGTACTTTTCTCGACCTGTACTATATCTACTTCCTCTCCGACTGTGCCAGTGTCGCCATCGGCCTGCAAAAAGCCACAGACTACTTGTGCCTGTCGCCGGTGTTTTTTCTGCATTGACACCGCCACTTGCGCGGCGGCTGATGCGGACCAAGGCTTTTAGGGAATGGGCATCAGCTTGCAATGCCATTGTCTTTTTTCAAACCCACATCATGGTAAAGAAAAAATCTGTTTTGTACAAGAAAACTTGACACATGGCACTTTGCCAACCGTATCTTTGTTGTTTCAAACATGTGATGAGTTTCAAACATATCGAACACCTGATTTCCCAAACAATTCTCCCCGGGCCGCGTTCAGGCACCGGCTTCTGAAATGCTATGTCCAGACAAATTGTGGCTGCTACACCCAGCCGTTCAATGCTTGCCACAAAAAAAACAATTATGAACATCTATGGACTGTACTTTTTGGTTCCATTTTTTTCAGTAGTATGGAAAATATTGTTTTTAAGTTTTAAGGGACGTGGAGAAGCCGCATGTTGCAAGTAGGAGTAGAAGTGGGATTGTAAGTAGAAGTAGAAGTAGAGATAAAGGTGGTGGTAGATGTAGACGTGGAAGTCGAAGTAGAAGTGGAAGTAGAAAGAGAGGTGCAAGTAGAGGTAGAAGTGGAAGTTTTCAGGTGCACAAGCGAGACGATTTCCAGGTGCACAAGCGAGACATTTCTCAGGTGCACAAGCGAGGCACATGCCGAAGAATAACCCCAGTTTTGTCGTATACCCCGAAATCTTCACACTTTCAATATCTTTCAATGCATTCCCCCAGGGCTTCTACATGTTTCTGCATGTTGCACCATCAAGAGAAGGGATGAAATTCTGAAAGCTTAGTCATCCGCCTCTGGAACCTCTTTCGCCAAGACCTGTCAAGCTTGTGACCACTTGGGTGGGTTCTGATGGGTTCTGAATGAAGAAAAAGAACCCCCTTCCCAACTGGGATGCACATCCAATCTACTGAAGTATGGGTCAAGACTCTATGGAATTCACCGGTTTCACATCAAAAATAGCTTCGTTGTTCCGGACATTCGCCCCGCCCCAATTGCTATGGTGTCATGGCTTCAATAGCCATGCGCAATTTCTGATATTTCACCTGCAATGGTCGCATTTGGTCGGAATAGTAATCTATAAGACCTTTGTTGGGAGCTTGCTCGGTGTGAGGTTGTTGATGGTTGTTGTAAGTTTCCTAGGTGTGGTGTGCCAAAATGTCGCAAGTCTGCATTCTTCACTATCTCAAAATGCTTCACCTGTCATTTCCTGATTCCTGACACTTCGTTTTTCTGGATTGGTCTGAAAATGTGCCCAAAAATCCAGTGGTTGATCATCAGTTTTTCAGTTACCCGGCCTGGTAATGACTAACAGTTTGCGAACTTGAAAATGGCCATGGAAATAGTGGATTTTCCCATTAATAGCATGTTGATTTTCCATAGTTTTTTGTATGTTTACCAGAGGGTAAAATGCAATTTGTGCGGGGTTTTTTCCACTGGTTTTCCGCCGAAAGTGCCACAGTGCTCCCTGCATGTGCCTGCGTGCCCCAAAGCCATCGCAACTCAGGTTCTGCCTGCGACGAGCTGGGCGCTCGAAGAATACAGAGCTTGCAGCAAACCCTTCCCCAAGAATGGGTATGTATGAACTGAATCCATTTATGTACCCTCTGGCAAACTAACATAGCTATGGAAAATCACCATGTCAGGTAAATCCACTATTTCTATGGCATTTGTTTCAATAGCTATGTAACATATTTTCAGAGGGCATATGCGGATGGGTCATGTTACCTATTATATCACATATTATTACCACATGACTGGGGGAATAATCATCCATGAACCACCTATTCTTGTATATTCATGTATCTTCTATCAGAACTGGATGAATTGATGGGACATATCAGCTGCTTCCGCTCAATTCATACCTCAAAGCCCTGGTGGTGCAAATCAGGACGGTTTCACAAAATTCCCAGGAGGATACACAAATATATAGCAATCACCAAGAAGATCAAGAGGATAGAAAAGTCATGTCATGTATTGTGAAATAGATGCATTTGTTTCATCATGATTTTCATATAAGATACATGTTTTTAGCTATATCATCATGTGTCCATGATTCGTGTCCGTTAGATGGGGTTGACCTCCGCCGAAGATATCCAGGTCAGCCATGCCAAGACCTGGCATTGCTTCCCTACCAATGGTGGTATGACGATCATGGCTATGATGGAAAATTCCTGTGAAAAAAATGTGGATTGATGACCATCCCGATGAAAAAGGAAAAATGAAAAACAACCTCTTGCAACTTTTGATCATGGCACACAGAAAATTTTGTGTCTGAAAATTTGGTACACCCCAAGTTATGCCATGTTAAAGTAGAAATTGGGAAAATTATGCGTTTAACATCCTTGAAGATTGTTTAACCAAACAAGACCAGGGTGAGCACGCTTGCAGTACACATGGAGGCCAGGAATCAGCGGCTCAGATTCAAGAATGACCACACTGAATTGGGGGTTTCCATGAATGACCAATGAGGGTACCCCAAAATAGATGGTTTATAATGGAAAATCCTATTATAAAATGGATGATTTGGGGGTACACCTATTTTAGGAAACCACCAATTGTACTTCCAAAAATCTGGCAGCTGTCAGCCGAACGAAAGAACGACTCAAGCAACGGATCGCATCCGAGAATTTCCGGCCCGTCGCCAAATGCCTGTGGACTTTGGAGCAGGAGCATGTGTTCCGTTGGGTTCCGTTGGCCAAAAGACCAGGAACGTACTTGTTGCAGGTTTTTTTCCACTCAACGCGCTCTCACCCCACAACGAGACCAACACGAATTTAGAGGTTTGCTGAACGCCGGAAGTGTCGCTTTTGGCGGGATATATGGTATTGATCTATGTTTATCTATCTAATCCGTCCAAAAAAAACCTCTTCGACTGAAGCTCGGAGCCAACAGGATCACTCAGCTGGACTGCAAAGAACATGCAAAAGAACCTGTTGGGGGCCAAAGCCACCTGTTGAACAGGTAGTCATTGTAGTCCCCAAAACAAATATATAGTGGCCATGAAAAAAAAATGTCGATTGAATATTGGATAAAATCACCTGGAAATTGGTTGGACTTATCGATTTCAGATTTTTCTATTTATTATATACCTGACAATGTCTTTCAAGAATATCAAACTCCAACTGGGATGATTTTTTTACATCTAATACAACCCCTGTTGTCCGATGTTTCATGGGAGACGGTCCAATGTTTCCCAAAATAAGCCCAAAGAATATCCCCAACAGCAAGAAAGCAGCGGCCGTAGATCCCAAACAGTAATTCCATATAAGCGTGGTAGTTTTTGTTTCATGACCAAGCAACGCAGTGCATTTTTGCGCCGTCCTGCCCGCCGGCCCCCCCTCCTACTCCTACTACTACTACTACTCCTCCTCCTCCTACTACTCCTACTACTCCTACTACTCCTACTACTCCAACTACTCCTACTACTCCTACTACTCCTACTACTCCTACTACTCCTACTCCTACTCCTACTGCTACTGCTACTGCTACTGTGGGGTTGGCAGCACGTCCACAATGTTCAGCTCATGAAAGGAGCCCCACAAAATCACGGTATTTGGGCCAGGCTCTTCCAATGATTGCAATGAGCCAACGGGCCGATGAGCCGATGAAAGATTGCCAGATTACCAGTGCTCAGAGTGCTTGTGGGGAGCATGGTCAAATTCCCGGAAGTTGAAAAGTTCATTGTAACGTCAGGCATGAGGAATTTCATCGACAATAACCAAAAAGTGAACAACATCTGGAAAGAAAACATATCAACGGTTCAAAAACGAAGCTACCCTGGAGCTATGTCTGAACAACTGGAGGTTTACTGGTGGAGCTACCACATTCCCCAGACTCCAAATCCAGGTTGTTTTGGAATGAAGATGTAAGGCACTGCGAACCTCGGGACTGCTTCGATGCGCCGCAGCAGTGAACCAAAGGATGACCATCCAATGAACATACCAGAGCATTTTTTCTGAATTGTTTTCATCCTCGTGGGGATGGAAAATCAGGCTGTTTAGTGCCAGCAACGTTGTGAATCAAATCACCAATCATGTCACCATACGTACATTTTTTGTATGTAATATATATATATATACACATAGTATATATACATATATATATATATATATGTATGTAGACATGCATATGTGGTTCAAAACCCGCCTGTCAAACATCACAAAACGCAACGTGAAACAAATTCCAAAATAGGCACTTTGGCGCTCGCCAAAGGCAGCTCCGGAGCCATTGGCCGTCAGATTTTTCTCAAGTTTTTGAGCGTCAAAATCACTGAAGTTCGTTCATGGGATAGGTTTTGCAGCACCAGTTGGTTGTGATCATGATCATGTTCCCGCAAGGATCATGGGATGATGGCTCTTGACATAAAAGGCCCGAACCAAGAAGTGGTGGCATGTGGACATGGGTACCTACTGCTAGTACTGTAATGGTACTGGTATGAATACAGGGTAAATAACCCATTTGGGGGTGGCTACCAAAACTGTTTGAAGAATTTTGCGGCCTACGCTTCCACGGCCTATCCGCGTGTGACGGGCATCACCGAACGCTCAGGTTCGTCTTCGTAATCTGCAATCGGTTTGCGTCGAGTAAAATGTGTTTCCAAGGAGGTGGTGGGGTGCCAAACAAACTGCGTGTGCTTCGGGAACACAAAATCTACACCAGTCTGGTAGTACCCACGCGAACCTTGTATATTTTGACCCACACATACCT
Source organism: Cladocopium goreaui (assembly GCA_947184155.2). NCBI lineage: Eukaryota > Dinophyceae > Suessiales > Symbiodiniaceae > Cladocopium > Cladocopium goreaui. Next base: position 490,242 of record CAMXCT020004357.1, read on the forward strand.
GTATGCATGCTTGCGATGTTAGGGGTTGGATGTACCATCCGCAGAACCACCTGATGGTGTCGGACTGATCTGTGGGTAAATACGACGAATGTGACGTATATGATGATATTGACTTGTCATAAAACATCATCCATTGGAACTATAGTATATCCGGTTTTAGATGCGCCTGTTTAATATCTGCCTTACAAACACAATCAAATGTTCTTCATGATGGTCAACCATCATTATCCACCATAAGTCCAGCGCTATGACCTTCCCCTCAGTCTCCGAATCCCGCTGAAAACATACCTGTTTCGCAGCTGCATACTCAAAACATACATGTGTGTCTATTTTGCCTCTGAAAAAAAGGCGGTAGCACTTGGGGTGAGCATGCCTGGTGCAAAACCAATGCTGAAACACCTTGTGTAACTGTCGATATTTTGCTGACACGAATCCAGTCCGTTTGATTTATGATTTCGTTTTTGTGCACCAGGTCATGGAAATCACCAATCCAAACCCCGAAATCAAATGATCTCGGATCATCGAGCACCTGGTGGTGACCATCTGAAAAGGATTTTAGCAACAACATATATGCCATATATATATATGCAAAAATGCAACTCTTCTTACTCTTTATACAATCATCCGATTGTGATTATGGGAGAGGGACCGCATATTCGGCTGAACGATTTCCAGGGTATATCTGCATCTTCACCTCTATTCATAAGTCGATTTTACATGTTACAGTAGGTCTGCAAAACTGAAACGCCGAGACAGCTCACAGAAACATCTGGTGATTCTCGGGTAGCCCTCCATATCACCTCAGCGCCACGTCTAACAGATTTTCAATACTGCCATCCAGCTAGTGATGGGCGATGGGCGCACCCCTGCAATGTATTGTTGCAGGTGAATCATCCCTGAAAAGAAAACACCAAGTTGATGCACACTCACACACACACCAAACCGACTGCACGATACGGGAATCTGCCATACATCTGTAGGATTGTGCAGGCACATACACTATGATGACAGAACGCACACCATCTCAACTTCAGACCATCAAAGGACAGGAGGCTAAACGGCTAAACATCAGTCCCCATCATCGGAGCGCAAGTTTTAGATTTGGGTCCTTCTTGCGTTGATCACATATTGAATTAGATTCTCAATGCGCTAAAACCGATTCAAAAAGTATCAAATTGTTTGGTACGCAGGGACCCACAGATTTGGTTGTATTATGTGATTCTGGGATGCATTTGGTCTTCCATCATTTTGAATGATCCAAGATTTCAGCTGATTTTAACTATTTTCGCAGCATATTGCCATAGAGCACCCATTGTTGTTTCATTCTTTTGAAGTGTTGCTGAGGAGCGGAGGCGGCCAAACACCTTGTTGCCCTCCTTGACCCCTTGCAGAGTGTTGGGCAGAAGCACCTGATGTGCCTTGGCCATGGCCACCTAGGCATTGATACCGCCATGGGCTGGTGGAAAATACTACCCAGCGCCGTGGCGGTCAATCAAAGATAGTGATGTCCAAAAAGGAAACAAAATATATACTTTACAAAATCATTTGCTAATATATCATATATATATATATACACATATTACAAATATATGTATATGTATATGTGTTTCATATGTACGTATATATATATACTGTATAGATATATATATATATATATGTGTGTGTGTGTGATATATACATATATGGATCATTACACATATTTGAAACCAGTTGCTTGGTTGTGGTTATGGACACCCCATGCACGTTGGCTACAGTAGCTCCATGCAGCTACCATCAAAAGTCACCAGGAAACATCAGCAAGCTGCGGCAACCTGATCATTGGGAACACGCCAAGGCTTCGCACGCGCAATGCTGACAGTATGTCTGCCTGTGCATGGTAGGTATGTAGACAGTGTGCATGTATGCCTTGTATGCATGAATGCATGTGTATTTAAATTTGTTTATACTTATCTATTTATCCGTTTCTTTGTTTATGTACGCATGCATGTCCATTTACTAAATAACCATATCAAAAAATTACACCGGCAAGAGACCACACTGCTTGGGAAGAAACACGTCACGACCCTTTGAAATCCGAGGCACCTGGTCGATAGATGATACGGGGCCTCGCAGTAGGCCTCCCAGAAGGTACTGACACAACCCATGGAATGGAGTCTGTAGACATTTCCAATATTTTCCTGTTATCACTTTTTTGCCACGTATGCGTGCATGCACACTTGCACACACACACACATGAAAGCGCCACTTCTTCACAGGTTTGCTTCGCACACTGTCGGGTGTTGTCTGTCTGAAGTAACTTTATTGAGATAAAAATTGCGAATTTGCGCCAGCCTGCAGCCAGTTGATCAGTGTTCCTGGTTTCTGTTCGTTTTCATGGGTTTGCCCCCTTCCACATTCCCTAACCAAATACAGACATTATCAGGCTGAGCCGCCGGCATCCAAACATGCCGCACGACTGGATTCTGCTGTTGCCTGAGTATCTATATACAATAACTCACAAAAAGAAAGTTGCTGCGGGTAAATTCATTGCGTGTTGTTTTGCTATCTTTTTGGTGTTACTATATTGCACATCACAGAACTCAATCGAGTTGATCAACAGTAATAGCTGTAGCATGTTCCAGGCCTATTCCAAAGTGAACTGCTCTTTTCAACAAGGTTTCTCTGGAAACAGGACCACTGGCGCAAATGCCATGTGAAGATTGATTGGGAAGGGAAAGGCATATGAATTTCCCACCCAGCCAGCTAGGGCAAGATACACTGCAATGGGCAGTCTAGGCATTGCCTCAACGAAGTTCCAGAAACACAGAGAATGGGAAAAGAAAAAACAAAGCAATGGCATGTCCACCAAACTCATCAAAAAAAACATTTAGTTCGATTATGTTCCCATCTATAAACTGATGGGGGTTTCCCAGTGGTCCCACATGTGCACTCCCAAGCCATGGCCTGCACCGCCTGCTGAGCCATTCGATCTGCGCAGCGGTGGAGCGGAAGCTGCACCAACGAACAGGGTTCCAAGTTTCAGAAGGTCCAAGTGAAATATGAGACGCAAATCATTGTTGTGTCTATCAAGATCTCAATGTTTCAGCAAAATTTTGGTCGAAAATGTTGGCTGAACTTTGAAAATGTGCAAGCATGGTGTTTCGGTTTCGCGATTGGACTTCCCAATGGGGCATCTTTTTCCTTGGTTTAGAGATCCACAATGGCGTCGCCCGCATTGACACCTGCATTGTACGTCAGCGCGTCTATCTGCAGATCCTGAGTCAAGTGTGCAATCTTGCTATGTCCGAGACCCTGGTTTGTTGATTCTTTTTTCAGGTTATCATTACCATCTTAAAGAGAGCAAGGCATATAATAGGCGATTTGAAGCTAGTTTTGACAATGACAGATTACAAAGCATGACGTTGGAATGAAATAAGTTGCAACTCATGTTTCATCCCCTTGTGCCCTGGCCTTTGTGTAGACTCGCCATTGCAAGTCTTTGTTGGCCTGCACCTGAGGCCAGCCATCTGGGCACACGGGCCAAAGACTGGATTACAGCCTAGGCCAAATTTTTCAAAATGAAGATGCAAAGGCCAACATCAATATTCTCTCAGAAGTTTGCTCGTATGAATTTCCATCTAGGGGCCATGGGTCAAGTTACTTTGTACGCTTTGTACCCTTGAAGCTGGATATGGTTAAGTGTCTAAACATGACAAAATTTGCTGGCAAACCCTGAGGCTGAAATATCTTTGCTGTCCATCGCTTGTGCAAAGATCTGCGAGCATCCAGGCAATATTATGAACGGATGCTCGGAAAATACCAACCCTTGCGCTCACATGCCCTGTCCACGCCGCCTCTTAGCGGACTTTGGCCATGCTGCGCAGCTTCTCAATGTCGGTCTCGCCATATCCCACATTGTGAAGTGCATACGGTGTGCACGAGGGGAAGCATCACTTTTTGTGATGCTGCATGGAATGTTCAGTCAGGGACCCTGAGGGCATCCAACATTGGTCCTTGTTCTTGCAATAGGTCTTGTGAGCACCCTCATTTCTTTGAAAACCAGGAGGAAACTGCCAATCTTTTTGGTCAAGGCACTTTCATCTCAGCTGCATTGTCAGCACTGCCTGGAATCGTCACAGATTGTGGTTCCGAAGCATGCTGTAGTTGAACCAATTATATTGGCAAAGATGCAACTAGATACTAACTAAGCCGGTCGAGTTGGCGCAATTGCGGCTAAGTTGGCGCACTCATCACGAGAGTTTTGATTCATGCCATATTGATTGGGTGGATTTGTGAACAAAAATGGAACCTCCAGCCACCAACCAACGTCCCTGGGCATCAGTCAGCCCCAGGCCCTCCTTGTCCGAAGAGAGGTCCACCGGCAGCAGTGGACCTCGGATGCCCCGACATCACTAGGGAGTTGTCTGAGTGATATATTTCATGGATGTTCATGGTCATGGCCCTTCCTAAAAAGTGGTCTACTTCATCCCCAGAAATTTCCCCGATTTGTTCAACCCAAACAGTCAACTCACAACTCCATCAAATGTTTACTGCTCTTTCATCAGAATGTTCACAAGCCAAACAAAACAAAGCACAACAAAACAAAACAAAACAAAAGAACAAAAAAAACAAAGACATATTAGGTAAAAATCATGATCTGGCTGTCGGCTGTGGGTTTCCCAGAATGATAATGATGAATGGAAAGCAAAGATCTTGGATTGTGAACAATTCCCATGACCAGACACGTGAAAGCAGAAACACAGGATACGACAATCCCAAGTTCGAGGAACTCACCGGTGCGCCCGGTCTGGTTCCACACTCTCATTGCGAAGCATGTTAGTCACTAACAACAGACAGAATTGCGCGCTGTGCGAATCTATGTGGAACGGCCCATGGGAACGTCATGGAATTGAAAATGCAGAAGCACGCACACTAGGATGTGCCAGATTTCCTCCCGAGCCTCCCTGCACAGACGTGGAGCGACCGGCATCCGCCATGAGACCCTAGATCTGAAAGGCAGCTCAGCGCTTGAGCTGGCAATGCCAAGTTGAAGGGATATGTTGGAAGTGATGAGCATCATGTTCAAGGGCCCTCGTGAAAGCCACAATAAAACAAAGTCCATGCAATGACTTTTACTGTGATAGCGATCTTCAAAACACTACACTCAAAGAAACCGAAGTGCAGGCTAGATCAGAGCCTCCTCGACTCAAGCCCTTCGGGTCATACCTGCAGTAGGCCCTCAGTAGGCATGCCGCTCATCAACAAACTATTCAGCATTCAAAGGTTCAGGCTTCAGCACTACTCCCAGAATGATTTGAAGTTGGCCCAGATTCCTCAAGTTTTTTGGATGAGAGCTTTAAACTGGAACCTTTGCGGTTGCGCATTCCGAAATCTTCAGCAAGTCCTTCAGAGATTGAAACCCAATCGTGTTCCCTCGTTGGAAACACTCAAAGCACACGTCATGATTTGTATGCAATTGTGAAGAAATGAATGAGTCTCTGGCATGTTGCCAAAACCTCTCACACATGAGGATTATCATGTAAGCTCCCGGAATCAAATGCAGACACGGTGCGGAACTTCATCTTGTGAGCTTCGTCCATCTGATCATTAAGGACCTGCCACAAACGCACAAAATGCAGAGGAAACGCACGACTTTGCTCGGGTGTGATTCAATTGATGTGGCCTTCTCATGCCTTCTCCCCTTGGGTACTGTCCCTTTGCATCATGACCGGCTTGAATGTGTCCCCCTATTGGGAAACGATGATTCAAGATATTTCAGAATGATTGCAGAGGAGGAAAGCCACCGGTTTCAAAACTTTCATTGCCTTGCAAAGTTTGAAGGCTTCCTCCACCTCCACGTCAATGAGGTCCATCTGCTTCAAAAACGATGAAGCGACCACCTTCAGTCGTTCCACTTCGTAGCTACTAAGACTTCAGACCCAAGTCTTGGATCTAAACTGTCTAACCAACGATTTCAAGTGATTTCAATGGTTTCACATGAAAATAAAGTAGATCTGATCTTCCCAATGGCTTGGACACCCACCAGGACAAGTCTCGGCATGGCCTCAATGCTCTCGTCTCCCGTGGCCCGACGCTCCTGTGACAAACAGGTTTTGAGCTCATCATGACCTCCAGCCTCCAGGTGAATGAAACGTTTGGCAGTCGTTCATAACATGCATCTTTCAAAAATTGCATCCAAATTGTCACCTTTTGATGTAAACCGTAAACCCATGGTTTTGGGGTATCCTCATCTGAAGAAACAACAAATCTTGGAGCCCTTCTTATCTATGGAAGCAAGATCCTTCAAGAAATGGCATCTCCATTGCGAAGGGACACTTGTCAAAAGAATTCAGCGATAAACACCAAACATGTCTGTGTGTTCATTCAATGAGTCCATGTGGTTGCATGTGCCCATTAGTAAAAGTTTTGGTCAACGCTATTGCGAAAACCCCAGGTCGCAATACGTCTATATGCATGCATACATACATACATATATGCATGCATACATACATGCATGCGTGCATACATACATACATACATACATACATACATACGTACATACATACATACATACATCCATTACATACATTACATACATTACATACATTACATACATTACATACATTACCTACATTACCTACATACATACATACATACATACGTGAATACATCCATACATCCATACATCCATACATCCGTACATCCGTACATCCGTACATCCGTGCATACATACATACATACATACATACATACATACATACATACATACATACATACATACATACATACATACATACATTGCGTACATTGCATACATACATACATACATACATACATACATGCATACATACATACATACATACGCGAATACATCCATACATCCCTACATCCATACATCCGTACATACATACATACATACATTACATTACATACATACCATTACAGTACATTACATTACATTGAATTACATTACATACAGTATATACATTACATACATTACATTACATACATACATACATACATACATTATATACATACATACATACATGAATACATACATACATCCATACATCCATACATCCATACATACATACATCCATACATTATATACATACATACATACATGAATACATACATACATCCATACATCCATACATCCATACATACATACATCCATACATCCATACATACATACATACAGACGAACAGGATTAACAGTTTGAAATGTGGCCGAACAAATTTGTAGGTGTCACTTCGACTCGTCATTTTCAAGCAATAGTTGTGAGAACTATCGTGTGAAAAAACGTGAATAAACGTGAAAAAAACGTGAACGACCATTTTTTACCGTGAACGACCATTTCCCCAAAAACTCGTGTCTTTTTGGGGAATAAACCAACAATAATGTTATGCTGCTTTGTTCGAATGCAATTTGCAGCTGGCTGGGCCGCAGATTCTTTCCACAGTGGTTACATCCTGTTCGGTTAGGGACATTGCAAAGAATCCATATTCGAAGGAAGTTTAGAAGTCAAACTTCCGACAACATGGACAGATGAAAAGCAGAGATGGAAAGGGTCAGAGAGAAGAGACAGATTAGAAGAGAGAAGAGTAGAAGAGAAAGAGTCAGAAGAAAGAAGATGCAGATGCGCGAAAAGGTAGGAAAGTCGCGATTTACTATGTTTTTCCAATGATTTGTGGCTCCGGAGGGTCGAAAAGTAGGCTCGCTAAAGCGGCGGGTGCGGAGCCAGCTGGCCAGATGAGAGATGAAAAATTGCACGCCGTTGTGGCGCGAAGCACATTTCCAAGTGAAAATGCACAAAGCACACCACCTTCGGACCACTTTTGGAAGTTGAGATGTCGAAAAAGTGCATGCCGTTGTGGCGCGAAGCACATTCCCAAGTGAAAATGTACAAAACGCACCACGATCGGACCACTTTTGGAAGTTGAGATGTCGAAAAAGTGCACGTCGTTGTGGCGCGAAGCACATTTCGAAGTGAAAATGTACAAAACACAGCAGCTCCGGACCACTTTTGGAAGTTAAGATGTCGAAAAAGTGCGCGCCGTTGTGGCGCGAAGCACATTTCCAAATCAAAATGTCAAAAACACTAGGGGTTCGGACCACTTTTGGAGGTTCAGATGTCAAAAAAGTGCACGCCGTTGTGGCGCGAAGCACATTTCGAAGTCAAAATGTTAAAAACACCAGGGGTTTGGACCAGATGTCGTTTCGCTTCGCTTCACTACACTACATTACACTACACTACACTCCACTACACTCCACTACACTACACTACATTACACTACACTACACTCCACAACACTACTACAACTACAACTACACTCCACTACAGTACTACGCTCCACTACACTAAATTACGCTACACTACACTACATTACACTACACTACACTCCACTACACTACACTACATTACACTACACTACACTACTTTCCACTACACCACACTACACTACATTACACTACACTACACTACACTACCTACTACACTTCACTACATAACACTACACTACACTCCACTACACTACAACTACAACTACGACTACACAACTACATTCCACTACACTCCACTACATTCCAATACACTACATTACACTACACTACACTACCTTCCACTACACTTCACTACATTCCGCTACACTCCACTACACTACATTACACTACACTACATTACACTGAATGACACTGCGCCACAGATAGACAGGTAGACAGCTAGACAGATAGACAGATGAAAGAGAGAGAGAGAGAGGGATGGATGGATAGGTAGATAGATAGATAGATAGATAGGTAGATAGATAGATAGATACATAGATTAATACATAGATAGATACATAGATACATAGATACATAGATACATAGATCCATAGAAACACAGGATACGACAATCCCAAGTTCGAGGAACTCACCGGTGCGCCCGGTCTGGTTTCCACACTCTCATTGCGAAGCATGTTAGTCACTAACAACAGACAGAATTGCGCGCTGTGCGAATCTATGTGGAACGGCCCATGGGAACGTCATGGAATTGAAAATGCAGAAGCACGCACACTTGGATGTGCCAGATTTCCTCCCGAGCCTCCCTGCACAGACGTGGAGCGACCGGCATCCGCCATGAGACCCTAGATCTGAAAGGCAGCTCAGCGCTTGAGCTGGCAATGCCAAGTTGAAGGGATATGTTGGAAGTGATGAGCATCATGTTCAAGGGCCCTCGTGAAAGCCACAATAAAACAAAGTCCATGCAATGACTTTTACTGTGATAGCGATCTTCAAAACACTACACTCAAAGAAACCGAAGTGCAAACTAAATCAGAGCCTCCTCGACTCAAGCCCTTCGGGTCATACCTGCAGTAGGCCCTCAGTAGGCATGCCGCTCATCAACAAACTATTCAGCATTCAAAGGTTCAGGCTTCAGCACTACTCCCAGAATGATTTGAAGTTGGCCCAGATTCCTCAAGTTTCCGTAAACCCCGCGGAACGTTTTGGATGAGAGCTTTAAACTGGAACCTTTGCGGTTGCGCATTCCAAAATCTTCAGCAAGTCCTTCAGAGATTGAAACCCAATCGTGTTCCCTCGTTGGAAACACTCAAAGCACACGTCATGATTTGTTTGCAATTGTGAAGAGATGAGTCTCTGGCATGTTGCCAAAACCTCTCAGACATGAGGATTATCATGTAAGCTCCCGGAATCAAATGCAGACACGGTGCGGAACTTCATCTTGTGAGCTTCGTCCATCTGATCATTAAGGACCTGCCACAAACGCACAAAATGCAGAGGAAACGCACGACTTTGCTCGGGTGTGATTCAATTGATGTGGCCTTCTCATGCCTTCTCCCCTTGGGTACTGTCCCTTTGCATCATGACCGGCTTGAATGTGCCCCCCTATTGGGAAACGATGATTCAAGATATTTCAGCATGATTGCAGAGGAGGAAAGCCACCGGTTTCAAAACTTTCATTGCCTTGCAAAGTTTGAAGGCTTCCTCCACCTCCACGTCAATGAGGTCCATCTGCTTCAAAAACGATGAAGCGACCAACTTCAGTCGTTCCACTTCGTAGCTACTAAGACTTCAGACCCAAGTCTTGGATCTAAAGTGTCTAACCAACGATTTCAAGTGATTTCAATGGTTTCACATGAAAAGAAGGTAGATCTGATCTTCCCAATGGCTTGGACACCCACCAGGACAAGTCTCGGCATGGCCTCAATGCTCTCGTCTCCCGTGGCCCGACGCTCCTGTGACAAACAGGTTTTGAGCTCATCATGACCTCCAGCCTCCAGGTGAATGAAACGTTTGGCAGTCGTTCATAACATGCATCTTTCAAAAATTGCATCCAAATTGTCACCTTTTGATGTAAACCGTAAACCGATGGTTTTGGGGTATCCTCATCTGAAGAAACAACAAATCTTGGAGCCCTTCTTATCTATGGAAGCAAGATCCTTCAAGAAATGGCATCTCCATTGCGAAGGGACACTTGTCAAAAGAATTCAGCGATACACACCAAACATGTCTGTGTGTTCATTCAATGAGTCCATGTGGTTGCATGTGCACACTAGTACAAGTTTTGGTCAACGCTATTACGAAACCCCAGGTCGCAATACATCTATATGCATGCATGCATGCATGCATACATACATACATACATACAGACAGACATACATACATACATACATTACATACATTACATACATTACATACATTACATAAATACATACATACATACCTACCGACCTACCTACCTACCTACATACATACATACATTACATTACATTACATTACATTACATTACATTACATTACATTACATTACATTACATTACCTACCTACCTACATACATACATACATACCATACATACATTACATACATTACATACATTACATACATTACATACATTACATACATTTCATTCATTCATTCATTCATTCATTCATTCATTCATTCATTCATGCAAACATACATACATACATACATACGCACAGTACAGTACAGTACAGTACAGTACAGTACAGTACATACATTACAGTACATACATTACATGCATTACATACATTACAGACATTACGTACATACATACATACATACATACATACATTACATACATACATACATACATACATACATAAATACATACATACATACATACATGAATACATACATACATCCATACATCCATGCATCCATACATACATACATACATCCATACATACATACGTACATACGTACATACATACATACATACAGACGAACAGGATTAACAGTTTGAAATGTGGCCGAACAAATTTGTAGGTGTCACTTCGACTCGTCATTTTCAAGCAATAGTTGTGAGAACTATCGTGTGAAAAAACGTGAATAAACGTGAAAAAAACGTGAACGACCATTTTTTACGTGAACGACCATTTCCCAAAAAACCCGTGTCTTTTTGGGGAATAAACCAACAATAATGTTATGCTGCTTTGTTCGAATGCAATTTGCAGCTGGCTGGGCCGCAGATTCTTTCCACAGTGGTTACATCCTGTTCGGTGAGGGACATTGCAAAGAATCCATATTCGAAGGAAGTTTAGAAGTCAAACTTCCGACAACATGGACAGATGAAAAGCAGAGATGGAAAGGGTCAGAGAGAAGAGAAAGATTAGAAGAGAGAAGAGTAGAAGAGAAAGAGTCAGAAGAAAGAAGATGCAGATGCGCGAAAAGGTAGGAAAGTTGCGATTTACTGTGTTTTTCCAATGATTTGTGGCTCCGGAGGGTCGAAAAGTAGGCTCGCTAAAGCGGCGGGTGCGGAGCCAGCTGGCCAGATGAGAGATGAAAAATTGCACGCCGTTGTGGCGCAAAGCACATTTCCAAGTGAAAATGCACAAAGCACACCACCTTCGGACCACTTTTGGAAGTTGAGATGTCGAAAAAGTGCATGCCGTTGTGGCGCGAAGCACATTTCCAAGTGAAAATGTACAAAACGCACCACGATCGGACCACTTTTGGAAGTTGAGATGTCGAAAAAGTGCACGTCGTTGTGGCGCGAAGCACATTTCGAAGTGAAAATGTACAAAACACAGCAGCTCCGGACCACTTTTGGAATTTGCGATGTCGAAAAAGTGCACGTCGTTGTGGCGCGAAGCACATTTCCAAGTCAAAATGTTAAAAACACTAGGGGTTCGGACCACTTTTGGAGGTTCAGATGTCAAAAAAGTGCACGCCGCTGTGGCGCGAAGCACATTTCGAAGTCAAAATGTTAAAAACACCAGGGGTTCGGACCACTTTTGGAGGTTCAGATGTCGCTTCGCTTCGCTTCACTACACTACATTACACTACACTACACTCCACTACACTACACTACATTACACTACACTACACTCCACAACACTACTAATGTGGGATACAGATTAGTGTGGGGATACAGAATTGTGTCCACAGACTCCAAAATTATTTTGTATCTTTGGAAATGATCGAGGGGTACAGTTTTGTGTCCACAGGATTTTGGTGTATTTTTTCATTTTTTTGTTTTTTAGTTTTTAATCATTTTTTATTTTTATTTTTAATTATAATAATGTTTAATTTAATTGTTTTTTATTTTTATTTATTATAATAATTTTGCTATTTTTTTTTTAATTGTGTCAGGATACACAATTGTGTCATTGTGTCAGGATACACAATTGTGTCTTGGTCTTGTTTCTGTTTCTTCAAACATTTTTCATATTTTTCATTTTTTAAAGCTTTTTTCTTTTACTTTTTATTTTCCATCATTGAAATTTTCCAGATGCCTTCCAAAGAAAATTACATCCAGGTACACAATAGTGTGGATTGTTTGGAGGGTACACTGTTGTATCCTGCTGCTTTCCTGAGGTCATGATTTTTTGTTGTTTTCAATCATTTCCTTTACCTTTTCCTTTGCTAAAGTTTTTTCTTTTAACTACTTATAAGGTTTTGCAGCTGATAGGGGGTCTTTGGAAATGGATTCTAGGGTCCTTGGTGATTTAGTTCTACCTCTGATTGTGTGATATATGTTTTCCATTATTTATTTCTTTATCTATCTTATCTATCAAGGTAGGTGGCCTTGGTATATACTAGTGACAATGATCCCAAAGGAAAGATCGTCTTGGGCTAGTGTCCCTTGGATGTTTCAATATATTGTTACTTCTTATCCGCCATTCGGTAATCATGCCAAGATGGGGATTGATAATTAGTGTCTCCATCCATTTACCCTTCTATTTGTGGAAGTGCCAGTCAGAACAAACGATCACCATTCGATCGTAGTTCAAATAGGTTTTTTTGGGTTGGGTACTTTGATAAAATATAAATATATATTATATATATATATATCAATATATGCAGCCGATAGGGGGTTTTTGGAATTTGATTCTAGGGTCCTTGGTGATTTAGTTCTACCTCTGATTGTGTGATATATGTTTTCCATTATTTATTTCTTTATCTATCTTATCTCTCAAGGTAGGTGGCCTTGGTATATACTAGTGAAAATGATCCCAAAGGAAAGATCGTCTTGGGCTAGTGTCCCTTGGATGTTTCAATATTTTTAATTCTTATCCTTCTTTCGGTAGTCATGCCAAGATGGGGGTTGAAAATTAGTCTCTCCATCCATTTACCCTTCTATTCGTGGAAGTGCCAGTCAGAACAAACGATCACCATTCGATCGTAGTTCAAATAGTTTTTTTTTGGTTGGGTACTTTGATAAAACATTTTATTTATATATATATACATATATATATATATCAATATATGCAGCAGATAGGGGGTCTTTGGAATTTGATTCTAGGGTCCTTGGTGATTTAGTTCTACCTCTGATTGTGTGATATATGTTTTCCATTATTTATTTCTTTATCTATCTTATCTATCAAGGTAGGTGGCCTTGGTATATACTAGTGACAATGATCCCAAAAGAAAGATCGTCTTGGGTTAGTGTCCCTTGGATGTTTCAATATTATTAATTCTTATCCTTCTTTCGGTAGTCATGCCAAGATGGAGGTTGATAATTAGTCTCTCCATCCATTTACCCTTCTATTTATGGAAGTGCCAGTCAGGAGAAACGATCACCATTCGATCGTAGTTCAGATATGTTTTTTTTGGGGTTGGTACTTCGATAAAATATAAAATAAAATATTGTTATGCGACGGATGTGCGGATGCGCCGGATACGGGGTCCCCCAAGCCAAAAGATCGGCAAAAAAAAAAAAAAATCCTAAATCTCAAAATCAAGGACCCCAAATCCTTTGCGGCAAAAATCATGGTAGAATATAATAGTAGGGCTGTTTCCCAAGTCCACATGCCAATTTCTGCACCCTGAGATCGGCAATTTTTTTTTTCCTAAATCCCAGGGTACAACCTCTGTATTGCCCAAGTCTAGGTGCAGATTTTTGCGACCTTACTTAGGCAATACCCCACCAAACACCTAGGATATCGTCAATTTTTTTTTTCCTAACTCAGGGTGCTGATTTCTGCGCCCTGACTTCGGCAAATTAGCTGTTGGGCATTGCATTTAAAGGATATATGATGTAGATGTAGAAATAATGGGGGAAATTTAGTACTTGAAAAAAAATAATGATAATCAGGGATAACATTAACATTGGTGGCTTTATACCAAAGGTATATGGGGGCACCACCCTAGAAAAAACAAGAGCGTGGTTGATACCTTTTCCATTTTGATCCAGCAATTGGTTGGTACCCTTCAGAAATGGTAGTGGACCCCAGTTAATCCAAGGAATATCATAAAATAAAATAACCGTAACCGTTACTGGGATGATATCAATTTAGCCAACCAAGTGGTTGCCTAAGAATGAACATAATAATGCACATAAAATTTTCTATGAGTATGGTAAAAAACAAATAGTTATATTAAATAACCAATGGTAAGATGATACCCATTTAATCAACCAATTGGTTACCTCATAGGGAAAATAATAAAGTACCTATAATACAATTCAATTCCATTATCATATATAAAATAGTTGGAAAGACCCAAGAATCCATTTCCAGAGAACCCAGATCAATTGCACAACATAGATATAGTATATTCTACATTTTATCGAAGTACCCAACCCCCAAAAAAAAAAACTATTTGAACTACGATCGAATGGTGATCGTTTGTTCTGACTGGCACTTCCACAAATAGAAGGGTAAATGGATGGAGAGACTAATTTTCAACCCCCATCTTGGCATGACTACCGAAAGAAGGATAAGAATTAAAAATATTGAAACATCCAAGGGACACTAACCCAAGACGATCTTTCCTTTGGGATCATTTTCACTAGTATTTACCAAGGCCACCTACCTTGATAGATAAGATAGATAAAGAAATAAATAATGGAAAACATATATCACACAATCAGAGGTAGAACTAAATCACCAAGGACCCTAGAATCAAATTCCAAAAACCCCCTATCGGCTGCATATATTGATATATAATATATATTTATATTTTATCAAAGTACCCAACCCAAAAAAACCTATTTGAACTACGATCGAATGGTGATCGTTTGTTCTGACTGGCACTTCCACGAATAGAAGGGTAAATGGATGGAGACACTAATTATCAATCCCCATCTTGGCATGATTACCGAATGGCGGATAAGAAGTAACAATATATTGAAACATCCAAGGGACACTAGCCCAAGACGATCTTTCCTTTGGGATCATTGTCACTAGTATATACCAAGGCCACCTACCTTGATAGATAAGATAGATAAAGAAATAAATAATGGAAAACATATATCACACAATCAGAGGTAGAACTAAATCACCAAGGACCCTAGAATCCATTTCCAAAGACCCCCTATCAGCTGCAAAACCTTTTATATAATTACTTTCTTAATTTCTTTCATTTGAAATTCTCAGAAATGCCCAGTTTCCAAAAATATATGACGCCTTTTCAAAACCCAAATAAAAAACATCACTCAAACAATTTTTCAAGGGGGTAGTCCATGAGCAACCCTGATACATAATAGTGTGGTTTGTGTGGAGGGGGCACTATTGTGTCCAGCTGCTTTCCTGAGGTCATGATTTATTTGATGTTTTCAATCATTTCCTTTACCTTTTCCTTTGCTAAAGTTTTTTCTTTTAATTAATTACTTTCTTAGTTTCTTCATTTGAAATTCTCAGAAATGCCCAGTTTTCCAAAATATATGATGTCTTATTAAAACCCAATTAAAAAACAGCACTCAAGCAATGTTTCAAGGGGGTAGTCCATGAGCAACCCTGATACATAATAGTGTGGTTTGTTTGGAGGGTACACTATTGTGTCCAGCTGCTTTCCTGAGGTCATGATTTTTTGATTTTTCAATCATGTCCTTTACCTTTTCCTTTGCTAAAGTTTTTTCTTTTAATTACTTAATTACTTTCTTAGGTTCTTTCATTTGGAATTCTCAGAAATGCCCAGTTTCCCAAAATATATGATGCCTTATTAAAACCCAATTAAAAAACATCACTCAAACAATTTTTCAAGGGGGTAGTCCATGAGCAACTCTGATACACAATAGTGTGGATTGTTTGGAGGGTACACTGTTGTATCCTGCTGCTTTCCTGAGGTCATGATTTTTTGTTTTTTCAATCATTTCCTTTACCTTTTCCTTTGCTAAAGTTTTTTCCTTTTAATTAATTAATTACTTTCCTAGTTTCTTTCATTTGATATTCTCAGAAATGCCCAGTTTCCCAAAATATATGATGCCTTATTAAAACCCAATTAAAAAACATCACTCAAACAATTTTTCAAGGGGGTAGTCCATGAGCAACCCTGATACACAATAGTGTGGTTTGTTTGGAGGGTACACTATTGTGTCCTGCTGCTTCCTGGTGTGATTTTTTTTCAAGCATTCCCTTTACCTTTTCCTTTGCTAAAGTTGTTTTCTTTTAATTACTTTGTTACTTTCTTAGTTTCTTTCATTTGATATTCTCAGAAATGCCCAATTTCCCAAAATATATGATGCCTTATTAAAACCCAATTAAAAATCATCACTCAAACAAGTTTTCAAGGGGGTAGTCCATGAGCAACCCTGATACACAATAGTGTGGTTTGTTTGGAGGGTACACTATTGTGTCCAGATGCTTCCTGATGTGATTTTTTTTTCAAGCATTCCCTTTACCTTGTCCTTTGCTAAAGCTTTTTTCTTTTATGGTATTTCTATGGTATTACTATTGGATTTCTATGGAATTCCTATGGGGTTTCCATGATGTTTCTATGATATTTCTGGAGGATTTCTATGGGATTTCTGAAGGGGTGCTATGGGAGTTCTATGGTATTCTTATGGGATTTCCATTGGATTCCTATGGGATTTCTATGGTATTACTATTGGATTCCTATGGAATTTCTATTGGATTCCTGTGGGATTTCCAAGGTATTTCCATGATGTTTCTATGATATTTCTATGGGATTATTATTGGAATTCTCATGGGATTTCTTTTGTGGTTCCTATGCTATTCCATGTTATTTCTATGATCTTTCTATGGGATTTCTGTGAGATTCCTATGGGATTTCCATGGTATTTCTATGATATTTCTTTGGGGCTACTATTGGATTTCTATGGGATGTCGATTGAAAGTAAATTGGCAGTAACTTCAAATCAGTTGAAAGTAAATTGAAATCAATTCAAAATGAATGGAAATCAATTGAAAGTAAATTGAAATCAATTCAAAGTAACTTCAAATCAGTTCAAAATAAATTGAAATCAATTGAAAATAAGTTGAAATCAATTGAAAGTAAATTGAAATCAATTCAAAGTAAATTGAAATCAATTGAAAGTAAATTGAAATCAATTGAAAGTAAATTGAAATCAATTGAAAGTAAATTGAAATCAATTCAAAGTAAATTGAAATCAATTGAAAGTAAACTGAAATCAATTGAAAGTAAATTGAAATCAATTCAAAGTAGCTTGAAATCAATTCAAAGTAACTTCAAATCAATTCAAAATAAATTGAAATCAATTGAAAGTAAATTGAAATCAATTTAAGTCTATCTTTTTTTTGATTTCACCGTATTCTGTACCCGGTACCTTGTTTTTCCCACACTATTCTGTATCCAAAATTTGTTTAGGGGGGGGGCCTCCCCACCCTAATCTGTATCCTACATTACAACTACAACTACACTCCACTACAGTACTACGCTCCACTACACTAAATTACGCTACACTACACTACATTACACTACATTACACTCCACTACACTACACTACATTACACTACACTACACTACCTTCCACTAAACTACACTACACTACATTACACTACACTACACTCCACAACACTACAACTACAACTACACAACTACATTCCACTACACTCCACTACACTCCACTACACTAAATTACGCTACACTACACTACATTACACTACACTCCACTACACTACACTACATTACACTACACTCCACTACACTTCACTACATAACACTACACTACACTCCACTACACTACAACTACAACTACGACTACACAACTACATTCCACTACACTCCACTACACTCCAATACACTACATTACACTACACTACACTACCTTCCCCTACACTTCACTACATTCCGCTACACTCCACTACACTACACTACATTACACTACATTACACTGAATGACACTGCGCCACAGATAGACAGGTAGACAGCTAGACAGATAGACAGATGAAAGAGAGAGAGAGAGAGAGCGAGAGCGATAGATAGATAGATAGTTAGTTAGATAGATAGATAGATGGATAGATAGATAGATAGGTAGATAGATAGATAGATAGATTGATAGATAGATAGATAGGTAGGTAGGTAGGTAGTCAGAGAAGAGAAGAGAGGAGACCTCAAGCACCTTTCGGTCCATCAGTGGCTTCGCTCTGCCATCCCTGACTCACAACAACCAATCTCTCCTATACTGTAGGTTTCCTATTTGTGAAACTTCCGCCACCGCCTTGTGCGGTACTACTGGTACCAAACCTATGCGGGTTCTAGACGAGAGGTGGCAGCAGAGCTTTTTTGGTTGAAGAAGAACAGGTAGATGCAGCGAGTGCGGGTGCTGCGCGGTATAGTGAGGTGCTGCTGGGCAGTTGGGCACCGGTGGATCAGCGACGGCACGGGACAGGAGGCAAATGCGCAAGTTCAACGCTGAGGCGTAGGGATATTGAGCGGGCTAAAATGAGGACTTTGGAAGCGGAGGCAATGTACGACGGCCGGGCACTTATCTTTGATCTCAGGTGGCCCCATACATGGTTGAGTTCCCATGTTTTGGAACCTCCCCTCATCTCACCTTAAGCACGGCGCCCAATAGAATCAACCTGTAGGATACCTATAGGGTGCTTACTGCCTTTTTGCTACCTCCAGGACTTGATTCAAACGTTTCGGCTTTTTGTTCTCGGGCTTCACCTTGTTGTGGAACCAGTGATGCGGCCAAGCTGCCATAGTTTTTTTTGCACGGTCATCAACTTTTGTTATCCCAGCTTACTACCATCAGTTGGTGATGGCAATTCCGTGAACTGCTAGTTCCTATTCACCAATGGATGACTGCCTTGGCCCTGCCGCGATGCAGCACTCTCCTCTTTCTACGCTCTGGTCGCTGTTTTCATTCATCACTGTTATTCACAGTGACGGGTCTGAGCCTGGCTCTGGCAGCTTAAGGAGCGAAGCAACCCAAGGTCAACCATGACGGATCCTTAAAAACCATTATAAACTGGTACTAGCCACTAGTGTTACAAACCGATTGTGTGGTAAGATCTTGTCAAGATCTTGTCAAGTCGAACCAGTGTTCGATTGTGTGGTAAGTCTTTACTTTTAGGCGGTTCTCTCCTAAGGATCGACTGCGGAGCTCAGATGAAAAAGCGAAGGCGAAGGATGAGCTTGGCTCGCGCCATAGCAGTACACGGAGGAGCACCAGCCAACGCTGAAATGCCCCCGCTTCACATTAACTACGGGCCTGAAATCCAGCCGCATCAAATCACACTGGTGCCCGGTGGGACGGCAACTTGGGTGGCTGGTCATGAGCCACTGATCATATCACATTATGCTACACACACACACACACCTACCAAAAGGACATAACTGCGATATCATGTGGGTTCCACATGGCAGCTCAGCATGGTCCCCTGTAATGATTGTAGCAAACGGATGCTGATGCGCATGCAAGGGTTACAGTAGGAGTCCGTAATGTTGTCGGTACCTCATTTGACAGGTCATGCGAGGCTCACTACCAAGCTATCCCCCTGCTGCTTGATGATTTACTTCTGGATTCAACTAGGGACTCCCGAAGGACCAGAAGAATAGTCCTATCTTCACTCGCTGCACTCATTACTAGACGTTTGCATGTGGACGATGAACCATAAATAACCATCAGGTAATCACTATATACAATGAATCAACAATGTTACCAAGTATCGACCCGTAATTCATATTAATTAGAGGTATTTCACGCAACCATTAAACCAACCGGATATGTCTGCCTGCTTCGATTTTTTTTAAATATATATATATATATTAGATACATATAGTACCCTTCAACCAACGCTGTTGAAGAAAACTTGGACCGTCTCCTTCACGGAATCTCCCAGCTGTAGTTGCATGCCCAGCTGAGAAACCACCAACCTCTACGTATTGGTTTGCATAGATGTATTTTTTGTTTCCCTCTGCGTGTATATACATAATTTTTAGATGTTTTCCTGAATAGTTTTTGGTTTATACAAAATTGGCTACGCTAACACCACCCGCAGATATGTCAATGATCCCTTGTGGCTACCCTGCCCCCACCGCGACTTGAGGCCAGCGGATTACATGGTTGGTCGGTGCTTCAACTTCCCACGGCTATCAACCTCTCAGCTTGGTACGGCTATCAACCTCTCAGCTAAGCATAGCAATCAGTGGCCCCACGAATCCAATGAAGCATCGAAAACTGTTCGTTTTGGACACGCATATAGTTCCTATAAGGTGTACATAGAAATTCCCATATGATATTTGCACACCTCCCAACTTTATTTTTTTGATTTGATTTTGGTAGATGCTTTCATTTTCCAAAGTGATTGATTTTACGAGGTGATATCAGTTATTGATACGTAGCCCGTTTCCCTATTGGATAGTAGCAGGTAGCAGGTAGCAAGTAGTAAGCAGTAACTAGTAGTAGTAGTCGTAGTAGTAGCAGTAGTAGTAGTAGTAGCAGTAGTAGCAGTAGCAGTACCAGTAGCAGTAGCAGTAGCAGCAGCAGTAGCAGCAGCAGTAGCAGCAGTAAGTAGCAGTAAGTAGCAGTAAGTAGCAGTAAGTAGCAGTAAGTAGCAGTAAGTAGCAGTAAGTAGCAGTAAGTAGCAGTAAGTAGCAGTTAGTAAGTCATTAGTAAGCAGTAGTAAGCAGTAGTAAGCAGTAGTAAGG
>CAMXCT020004358.1:0-39428 GCA_947184155.2 Cladocopium goreaui
GCTGTCCAATTGCTGTCCAATGGTTTGGCTCCCGGCTTCAAGCGTCCACTGCGAGTACTGTCGGGGTCAAATACCCCATCCCTTATTTCCTGAAGCACCTGTGCCAAGATTGCCAGTGGCCTGGCTGCACTGTCCCTGCTGTAGGTCATTGCCATACGAAACTTTTTAGTGTGGTAACCCAAAACCAGTCTGTCTTCGAAGTTCACTCCTCGTTTAGCCAAAAAGCTTAGACATGTGCACTTGCAAGAATGGCTGGTGAGTTTTGCACCTGGCTTCAACATCTCGGGTCCCAGCAAATGGTGGATCCATTTCTTTGCCTCCATTGTTGATATCGGTCGCTTTGTAGGCTCCAATGAACTGTCAGGTGCAGGCATCAACGGAAAAAGGGAGAGGTCACCTATGCCTAAAAGAGTTCTGGCTTTCATCCATTGCTCTCCCCGGCAAGAACATGTGTCTGAGGTGAAAGGCCCTGGCCGTTTTATGCACTGAAGCCTTCATCTCAAGGAATTGCAATTTCCCGTCACTGTCAAAGTCAGGGAACAAGTTCTCTGCATGTTGGGAGTCCGACCAACGCGACCTACCATACACACAAAAAAGGATCATCCCACTCATCACCTGGTCCCAAAGCTCAGGTCCATTACGCAACACCTCATGCAGCTTTCTCAACTGAGGTACACTGAAAGGTTCAGCCTGTCGGGGACATGTCAGTGCAAAACTCGATGAGGCTCCCAGACACCTTCTGCTATCTATCACCTGCTGAAGCTGTTCTATGCCAAGCACATGCCTACTCTCAAAGTACGCTTTCAGTCTTGAGGCTGGGACCTTCAAAGCAGTCTCATGTTTCAGAAAAAAATAAAACTGCTCTTCGGTACATGGAAAACCAATTCCCTGTGCTTGCAAAGTGCTGCACAATCTTGCCAAACTGTTGACCCTCTTCAATAACGTCTGAGGTGCCTTGTTGTAGAAAACATCTACTAAAATCTGAGCTCTTTCCACAAACGAAGTTTTGCTGTGCAAAGCCTCCAGCAACGGCACATCTTTTGCCTCCCATTGCTCGATCAAAAGAATCCACCTGCGGATTGCCGTTTCCCAGGTTGCTTCTCTTTCTTCACGCCAGGTTCTCTCAGGCACATCTTTGATGTACTGCAAGAAACCACCAACTTCCAAAGTCTGTCGAGCCAACACACGTTTGTCTACTTGGTCTTCCTTGTTCTCTGGTTGCAAGGCTTCAGCATGAAAAGGCATTGGTCTTTTCACTCCTCTTGAAAGCATGTCAAACGCAGAAATTGAAGGATCCAAAAACTTGTCCCAAAATCCAGATTCCCATGGCATCTCAATCTCCCTGTTTGGAAGCGATTTCCAAGCTGATTGCACGATGAAATCTGCGTTGTAATTCTCAGAAAGTGAAACTTCAGTCTGATCAGTCGCAAACGGCAACATCTCTGAAATATCATCTCTGATTGAAGGTTCGTATTCAGTATTTGCTGCAGAAAAACCAGTCTCACCAACATGAATCCAGGTTTCTTCTCCAAGGTCTAGGCGATCTGGCAGATCCATGGCAAACTACAAGAACCCCCCTGCTACATCTCGACCTTACACTCAAAAGTGCAAGTCAGTTCCCACACCTCCCACCCTATTTTGAGGCGAGCGCGGCATACAAAATTGTAAAACATGTTCCATGTGTGAACATGACAGGTTTCAGGTTCCGTTTGTTTGACAAACAACCTTTAACCTTGTACCTTAAAAATTCAGGACAAACTTTTCAAAACAAAACCAAGTTTGTTCGCCGAAGTTTGTGTTGACAATTTATTTAGGTTTGTTTAAACTTCCAAGTTACTCAGAGGAAACTGTTTAATTTTGTCCAAGACAAAATTTTTCCTTTTTGAGTATATAAAGGGATCATCATCGCTTCGCAATGAGTGTGCCCGTATCACAGTGACCTTCCTTCCCAGACGTCGACATTGTCGCAGCATCAATCAACGGTGGCTCCCTTCTGATGCCCGCCATACTTTCTTCCGCATCAATGACAACAGGTGCGGTACAGGTAGCCGCGTCAATGGGATATGCTCGACGCCGAACAGCTTTCTCTTCCGCATCAATGACAACAGGTGCGGTAGCCGCGTCAGTGGGATATGCTCGACGCCGCACAGCTTTGGAAGACTGGCCCTTCTTGTCGAAGCTATTCTTGATCACTGGTTGTTTAGCGCGAGACGTTACAGATGTTGGCTCCCTGGACATGAACAGGCGCGAGACGTTACAGATGTTGGCTCCTGCTTGGAGACTTCCTTCTGTTCTCCCCGATCGGACATGGCAGCCAGGTCTACCTTCGACCTTCTTGAACAATACTTGGCGTCATCAGTGACAAGCATGACTTCCACCTTCAATCACCCACAGTGTACTCCAAAAAACAAAGTTTCATGCGTATTGGGCTCAAAAAAACAAATCTACCTTCAGATTGAGTAACACTGCCATGACAACTCAGAAAGCGCTCTTCACATGCTCATCTCAGTCACCTGATACACCTTCTCTTATCACTCTTCTAAAGACCAACTGAGTTCAAGACCCAAGACGTGCCTCAGTTGTTCGCAAGAACCATGTACCTGACACCATCAGTTCCCAACCTTTGCACCTTGATCCAATACCTCAGTGTCCGAGGATGTCAAACCTGGCAATCTGCTGCCCCACCCTCAGGGAGTTCCAAGTTACAATCTTGCAGCAAGTTACTTACTGTCACTTCCTACTGCCGAAACGAAATTCCTACGTCTAGGAACGCTCCATCCATGCAAACATCTTCAGATACTCCAGCGTAGCCTTGCACTAGTGACCCTACGCTAGCAATACGTCACACCATGACACAGACCCCTACCAGAATACTGCCAAGACCACATGGACGCCTTCCACAGACTACGCACCTACACAAGGTAAAAATAAAACTTGCTCTGACAGAATCCACTGCCAACACAAACTCAACTCCTCCGTCCAAGTCACAAGTCCTGTCCAGGGCTGACTAATTCTGTATGTTCTCCTACAGGTACCACTGTCGACAGCTTACCATGGATTCACTTCTGTCCAGCCTACCAAGAACAAACCCTGCCGAATCTTGCCCAACTTGCAAACGAAGAGTCGTTCAAATAAAACGATACGTCCACGATCCTCATGATCCGTAAAAATCTATACAAAAACTAAAACAGGATCCCAAAGTCACCTGAACCCAAACAGACTCAAACCAACTTCACACTCCCTAGTGACCTTATACTTTCAGACCATCACCTCCTGTGAAACAGGTGCACCTTCGTACGAGCTCATCACTGCCTCGGCGCCCAGATCACGGAGCTCCAATACCCAAGATCCCAATCTCACCTTAGATGACGTCCTTAGCAACTTGTCACAAACAAGGGTCAGCGGAAGATGGTGTGGGTAGCCCTTTTCAGGGCTCCGCTACCATGTGAAAAACGCAAACCCAAGTACACCTCTCGTGTACCCAAATCAACGCTTTCGTAAAATCACTACGCCAGACGCAAACACCTGCTGTGTTTGCAGCTCCGCAGTTACTTACTTCCCCACAAAGTCAAATAAAGGAACTTGTTCCACCCCGACTCCTAAGTGCACGTCAGACTCCTTCTTTTCTCTCCAGACGCCACACACAACGGAACAGGTCAACAAGAACCAGGGCAGGCACACGGCCACAGCCCACAAACAAAGAAAGGAAGCAAGAAGTTCCAGTGTGGCTACTGTTTCAAGTGCCCTAGGTGACACTGCAGTTCAGTTCTCTTCGGAACACTTGACACCACTCCCTTGAGCCGATGTCTCAACTGGGAAACTCGATTCCAGGTTTCCAATACACAACCTTCCCTCAAAGGTTGTTGAAACAATTCCGAACTGCTATGGTATACAAATCACCTAGTCACAAAACTGTCCTTCATGTCAGAAACATTTCCAAAAGTTCTCAAATCAAACTGGTTCTCGTCCAAACGCAAGTAACCAGCTAGCCGGTGTTACTAGTCTCTACCAAACGTCTAGACTAGTCACACGGCTAGTCAAGAACGAAATGTTCCACTCAAATTCCTATACAAAATCCTCTTGCAATACAGAACAACATGGGAACCTCATGTTCCATCTCCAAAACAGTTCTTCACTTAGAGATGTCTTCTCCTAGCTTCAAACTATAGAGGAGAGTAGAATGTTCTGCTCGACTTCTCCAAAACAGCTCTTCACACAGAGATGTCTTCTCATAGTTCCAAACCGTCGAGGAGAGTAGAATGTTCTGCTCGACTTCTCAGCCAATATCCAGTCATAAACAGTCATAGCGCTAAAGTAGTTCGCTTACTGTCATAACCAAAAGTCAGCGACAAGTCACAGGCATAAAGATCATAATGCAGCTCTCCAGATCAAGTATCCGGAGGTTGAATAAGATACGTAGGCATTGTCCTCACAATGCCGAAGTATCTCACATACTCAAAAGATCTGCTTGACTTCTCAGCTAATATCCAGTCATAAACAGTCATAGCGCTAAAGTAGTTCGCTTACTGCAATAACCAAACGTCAGCTATAAGCCACAGATATAAAGATCACAAAGTAGATCTCCAGATCAAATACCCAGAAGTCAAAGAAGATACGTTGGCATTGTCCTCACAATGCCGGAGTATCTCGCATACTCGCAAGAGGTAATCAATAGGCTTCACAAACATCTCAGATGACGAAGCAATAACAAGAATCGAAACGGATGATCCAAAACCATCTCAGTTAGATTCGTACTCCTCCAAGAGGTCAAAGAACCTCCGATATCGATGGAATCATAGCATCCCGATTCAATTGCACAGCGAATGCTTCTGGAAGCATTCCCTCAGTATCATAAAGCTAAATAAAGCTCCAAACTGTACTTAAAGTGTCTTGAACTCCGTGTAGATTCACTCAGACCCACAGGTCGACATCTCAAAGCAACTCCGGCAGCTTCACATACTACAAAGCAATATCGAAACTGCTCAAGTCTGTTGCAGACATCTTCCTATAGTCCAATTTTTTTCCGTCCAACGCCGTATGGCTTCCGCCAGGTCGTTCAACATGTTTCCAAGCATGTTGCATATGAGATTAATTAATTAATTCACGCAGGGGCCGAGCTGTAGGGCCGCAAAAGTAAACTGGTAGAGGACCGATACATAGTCCTATTCCCTTGTCATGTTCCAGAGAACAAACAACCGAAACACAAAGAACCAAAAGCAAAAAACCACACAAAGAACAAACACGAACAAAAACAACCCACACAAAAGACAAACAACTACACAACCACACAGCAGTGACATGAACGGTTCCAGTTTATGACATCTTCCTATAGTCCAGTTCCACTACCAAATACTCAATGAATGGCAGCTCGCACCAAAGCCAAGTTGTAACCCCACAAGGGACACAAACTTTCACACCATTTATGTTGAGTTGCTAAGCCTGCTTCAACTTCTTGGAGGCGATCTCTGTTCAGCCATCGAAGGTCTGACCCCCGAACCAATATGAGTCGGTATCTCACCCGCTTCACTTCATTCGCTTGCTGATCGTGGTATTGGTTGGCGATTGCAAGGGGAGCGTAAAACTTTGACACACAAAGTTGGATCGCGAAAACCGCTTTCAAACCTCTCGTGCACAAAGTAAACCCAAACCAAAACACAAACAAACGGTGGTCGTTTCGCGTTTCTGTCTGTGTCAGCTTTCCCAGGCCGTCTCACGGCGACACACTCACCCTTTTCGAACTCGCGGGTCTTGAGCCAACGTTTACGTTGGGTCATAGCAGTTCCAAAAACGATTCTACAAATCTAGACACGTGCAAAAAACAAACTACTACGTGGCAAAAACCTAAGATTGGTTTCGCGCAGTTTGGTTCTCGTGTGGAATAACCTACAACGTGCAAAAAACCTAAAAACGACTAACTACAAACCAAAAATGGCAACTCCGTCACAACTCTTTGTGACGGAATGAGATGAGATCGATTAACTACATCACAATCACCTGCTAACTACAAAACAAAGTCCAAACTACGCAAGTCCACAAACTACAACTACAAGCAACTAACAACTACCTAAGTACAAGCACAAGATCGCTACGCTAGCTATACATAGGATGATTTTTCACACCCCCTTTCGAACTTGTGCGACTCAAGTCCAAAAACGAGTTCAGTCACTCGGCCTTGACATTTCCCATGCCATAGCAGATAGGGCATGCTAACAGCGTCATCTGCTTTGACTTCTCCGTTGTACGGCAACCTGAACAGTGATACTTCGATCCTGTTGAAGTCACAACCAACAAGGGTCCAGTCTCCGGTTGGCAAACCTGGCAATTGTCTCGGCATCGAATATGTCCATTTGGACCAGCGGCGGCAATCAAAACCTTGCATTTCTCATTGCAGTGATACATCTCTCGGCAAAAACTCCAATAGATACGAGTACCTGGGCCTTCACCGTCAGAATCACCTGACAAAGCTGTAGAACTCTTCATAGCTGTACCTGAATTTCTTGCAGTTGTATTGCGGCTTTTGCAACATCTCGTAATGCAGCAAGCTGAAAGAATACCAGATAGAAAACCCAGTGTATATACAAAGAATAAGAGCCAGTAGAGCTCTTCCATCTCTCCAGTGGCCATGGCTTGCGCGACCTGCCCACACACACAAATGGCTGCGGAAATCCAATCAAGCTCATGCTGAAATCCATTCCAAGCAGTCCACAAACATTCCAAAGACAGTCCATCAAGGAAAGTCCAAAAACGATCCCAGAAAGTCCACAAGATCATCCTCTAGATGCCTTCTAAAGACTTCTGTATCTCCGAAAGTCCAAAGATCATCCTCTCGATGTCTTCTAAAGACTTCTGCGACCAAGAAAGTCCAAAGATCATCCTCTCGATGTCTTCTAAAGACTTCTGCAACTCTTGCAATTCAAATTGGATTCAGAACTATACCATGCAATCGTCAGACCTCAAAGTCTCGATAATTAGATCCGACTACCCAAGCAACGCACAGGGCAACGATCAAAGAGAGTTTTCAGCCTCATGTCTTAGACATTTAAAGACCTTTCTCTATCCAGATGACTTCACAAGTCGTTCAAGCTATCCAAAAAGAATCTCACAAGTTCACTCATGCAGCAGACTCTTCCTGTTTCCTCAGGGAAGATCAGGCGATAAAATCAGCGTAGCTTCGACGCCATCGATCACCTGAGGGCAAGTAATGCGAGCATTCGCACAAAGAATCTGGCAAATTTCCTGGAGTATTTCTCTGACAACTGAAAGTCAGAAAAGTTGAATGATGCGTGGAAATCACAAGCACAATGAAAACGCTTCTCAAGACGTTGACTAAGCTCCTCAGAACTTGACATGATCCTGAACGCTTTCTTGATGGGTAATCCTGGCAGTCCTTCAATTCCCATTGCACAAGCATGGACAACAGACCTGAATGGAATTCTGGCCTGAACAAAGGCTTGCAGCTTCGGATGAGTCCAATACCTGTTGGAATTTGGCAATTCAAAAGACATAGACAACTCGGGATGTCTTTCTACTAACCGATCCAACAACTTTTCACAAGCGGCTAAAAGTTCGAAAAACTTTCGCTCATGCTCTGGGACTCTTTTCCCACCCGAAAAATTCTGCAATGGAGATCCACCTGTGCACGGCAATGACATGTGAACGTGACAGAACAAATGCACCTCTCCCAGCTCTCGATCAGAGGCTGATCTGGTCATCTTCAACTCCTCCATCACCTGGTTCACAAGATCTGCAACATGATTCTGTGTAGCTATCTTCTCAAGATTTCCATGAACTCCAACATAACAAGCACGGCTCTCAGCGCATGCAGCTGACAAGACACTGGCTTTGCTGCAGGCTAGCTCAACAAAAAGACCTACCCCCCTTTCACTCTTGAAATGGGTCACATCAGCTTCTGAAGAACTTGAACCTGAAATTGCAGACAAAACACTGGCCGTTGCTCCACCTCGAGCAGCTGCATTTGCAGTTGCTGCTGACGCTGTTGACGATGTCAACAACCTGAACAACCTCCGATTCGCTCGCATCGGAAGCTCTCCACTGCCATGACATGCTATGCAGGCTTCCATACGACGCTGGGGCGGTCTCCCTGATGTCTCAGAAGGCTCTGGCGGGGCCTCACTGGCCGGTGCCTTTGCAACTGGGGTCCTTGAAATCATAGACATACTGTACCCCGATGAGGGGCCAATTGTCTCAGCTTCCAGTGCTCCTCCTGGGCCAACTCTGAATGGCCTATGGGGCGGCTCGCCCACAAGCGACGCTGCTTTCGCTTCAGGGCTCTTTGGAGTAACCAAATCCACAGTTGGTGCTGCCTTTGCACCTGGACTCGCCTTAGGCGATGTAGGCTCTCCAGATTTCGCCTTTGGAGGCGTCTTGGGTGGCGTCTTTGGCGCACTTGAAACTCTTCTTGGAGCTGGCGGCGGTGGTGGTACCTGAGGTGGCGCCGGGGGCGCTGGCGGTGGTGGTAGAGGGCCCTGGGCTGGAGAAGGCATTGCTGGAGGGGCCTTCCCAGAGATGGGTGGTGCCTGTGGTGGCTGTGGCCCTTGCGGAACCCACCCCTTCGGCGGGTGTGGAGGCGGCTTTGGACCCATCGCCACTGCCGCATTGCTGCTGGCCGGAAACTGGCCGCTCCTCTTCGGTGGCGTCTGAGGGGGACCCATCCCAGTCCTCTGACGAGCTCTTGGAGGGCTACCTGCGGCTGCTGGGGCCTCCTCGGACCAACCGTGGCCTCTCAGCCTCTTGTTGTGGATACGTAGTGACTCCTGGGTCAATCCAACCTGTGAAATTGAATCACCCGGGGCAACCTCATCGCCCACAGTGGAGTCTGGCTGGTGCTGTCCTCTTGGCGTCAAAGTCACACGCCCATGAGTAAGGCTCACCCTTCGCTCCATCTCAGGGCACTGAGAGATAATGTGGCCTCTCTGACCACAATGGCCACACTTCAGACCTTTCGGATTCTTCCAGCTGAATCCACTGAAAGACCTCACAAAGGCGGGTCCTTTGTCCTCCTCAGATTTCGGGTTCCTTGTTTCGATCTCCAACTCCTCTCTTGTTTAACTGAGGGTTGTACATCCTTCGCATGACCCTTCTCTGACCTGGCAGTCTCGACCCTCTCACAACCTCATATGTAGGCGTTGGCCGGGACTCCTCTTCTCTCCTCTGCGCAGCGAAGAATGCAAATGCTTCTTTCTGCCTATTCTTCCAAGCCTGACGCTTGGCCTTACGACGACCAGCCTCGCGTCGTCTCTTCAGCAGACCAGTGGCCTCCCAGGCCTCTTTCTTCACCTGAATCACAAAGCGACCAGGCTTCCTGGGCATCTTCTTCACAGCAGGTTCACGTCCAGGAGCTTGAGACCTTCCTGACGGCCTTGCTTTCGCTTCAGGTCTGCCTCGAGTAGTAGGCATGGCTTTCTCCTTTGGCCTCGGCGGCTGAGCTTTCTTTGGAGTGACCTCCACAACATCCTCAGCCTGATGCACCTGGTGCACCTGGTGCCGCTTCAGTAGCGGCAGGGGGAGCTGCAGCCTCCGCTGCCTTCGGCACTGCCTCAGCAGCTGGCACCACTGCCTCTGCAGATGTCACCGCAACAGTCGCAGTATTGGCTTCACCACCTACGATGGTGACCGTATCATCAGATTCAGGTGCCGCACCGACACCTTCAGCTGTTGGATGCCCAAGGAGCGCATGGCTGTCCGGCGCTCTGGGCTCTTCTCGTTCTGCAGGGATACATCCAGCCATAGCGGAACCGATTCCCTCGCCTTGAAACCTTTCGCAAACAGCTACAAGTGCATTGATCATCTGAGTGCATGAACGTGGAAATGGCAACAATTCACAAGTTGTTGAATTTGCAGGTTCTTCACAAATCAGCTCTCCACAAAACATGCAGTTTCTGGTTGAAAACGCACACAAAAGACCTGAAAAACTGTTGTCGCGGATTTCAAAATCAAGCAAACAGTCCAAAAGAATACCTTCAAACGACGAAAAACCAAGTATTTCCATGTACTGCAACGCTTTGATCGTCGGCAAACATTTGGTAAAATGGTCAGCGACGTTTCCAGTTCCTCGGACATGTCCAATTTGCAAAATTTCTTTTCCCAAAAGTTCTCTCAACCAGTTCACTTTGATGTCGATATGTCTTGACCTACGCTGGAGGTCGGAACCTTCCAAAAGCATCTTCCCACTCAGGGAGTCGGTCCACAAGAGGATCGGACAGACAAAATCCAAACTGTCGTCCTCGGACAAAGACGGTGGATATACCTGAATGCGACGCAGGACAAAACTCAAACTTCTCAGCAAACCAATGGCTTCTTGGACAGCTGCCTGAACGGCAACGAGCTCTGCCTCGCATGAACTCAACGTCACAGATGCCTGATGTCGAGAGAAACACTTCAAAACAACACATCGGAAAACAATAACACATCCAGTGATGCTTCTCCTCTGAGTAGCTTGCATAGGGGCAAATCCAGCATCACTATAAACTTCCAGACCGATGTCCTTCTCAGAAAGGTCCTCAAGTCCAGGTGAGGGAAATTTCTGGGACATCTTCATGTGCAACAACATAAATCGAAGCACGGCTCGCAGAGCTTTCTCATGGCCTGGCTTTGGACAAGATTGTCCAGTTGACAGCATTGCAATCAGGATCAAGATATCCTGTCGGGTCTGTGCCAGCCATGACAGACGTCCAAGAACTCTCCTGAACTTGGAGTGCGCCTCAGCGCTGATAGGCTCTTCTTGCAGTGTCTGCTCCAAAAATGGACGAAGATCAGGAAATGCAGTGGAACCTTTGGAGATTCCATACTCCTCGAACGCACTGTTCAGGTAATCCTGGTCGACAAACAACTGCAAACCTGAGCTTCCCTTCTCTCGGAGGATGGTACGGCCTAGAAACTTCAATGAACCACCAGACATGGTCACTCGGCCAGTCTCTCGGATCTTGACCTGCTTCTCAAGAGCTTCAAACAGAACACGATACGCAGCCTCGCTGGGCGTGGCAACCAACAGGTCATCAACATAACAGATGACAAGGATGGGGGCACCCCGTACCATCCCACCGTACAAGCATGGCTCCACAAGTCCAGATCGGATGCCAACGCTTTTGACAATCCCATCAAAGAACAGAACCCAAGTCAAACTTGCGATACGAAGTCCATTCAAACCCTTGTAAGCCTCAAGGAAAACCGGTTCATTGTCAAGTGTGCTGATTGATGATGGAAGCCGGACACAAACCTTCACAGTGAGCGGTGAATTCATGAACGCCTGACTGACGTCAATCGCATAAAGGTTGAAACCTTTTCCACCAGTCCACATACCCGTTGCCGCTCCCAACAGAAGTCGTAGCGACTCAATCGAGGGTGTGGGGGAAGAGATACCTTCCTGCCTGGCGGTCTTCTGACCTTTAGCGAAATCTTTCACGAAGTCCGAGCACGAACTCCTTCGTCGGCTTCAGGCTTACTGTTCGTAACCCACCTGCAGGAGATAACTTTGATGTTGTGCTTCTTGCAGAACTGCAAGGCTTCCTTCTCCTTCATGATACGACCTGCCTTCACATGAGTCAATCCCTTGAGCTCTTTGACCATCGCAAGGAAAGTTCCTTGGGGGTCCAGTTCTTCAAGAGTGGTATCCGAAACAGCTCCTGTTGGCTTCCACAATCGAACCTTGGATCCACATAGCTCAACAACTTCAGAGTCATGAGCTCCACCTGAAAAACTGATAGACTCAACAGAGAACCGCTCCTCGGAGAGCAGATCGGGAGAAGTCAAACATCCAATCCTGACTCTCTCAGAGCAAAGACACACATCGATCATCGGGATCGTCTGTGGCTGTTCAACTTCCATCTCAACATCTTCGGATTGAAATTCTGGAGCGTCTCGCTCCGAAAAGGATGCAGCCTCAGCTGGTGCAGAACTCGCCTCAAGTGGTAAGTCCATGTCCACATCGGCAAGATCAGCATGTTCGGGACCCAGAGATGGTGAGTAGGGGACGTCTCCACCTTCACCTGCTTGCTCCAAAGCTTGCTCCACATCCTCAAGCGACGGCTTGATAGGAGTAGACAAGAACTCACCTTGCCTCTTGCGGCACTCAGCCGAATGGCGGGTGCCAGGAGCATTCATACCTGATTCACAACTCGGACAGTGCCTTGTAGGCAACATTCCAGATGGCAAACCTGGAATCTTTGGTAGTGGCTGTGATGGTACTGGTACCGCCACTTCTTGGTCATTGGGCTCGGCAAGTGGGAGTTGTTTCTCAGGCACAACGGCTTCTTTGGATCTCTGGTTCCGAAGCCATGTCCAATAGCGCTCACAGCACTTCTTGGAGTGTCGACCTTGACGAGTAGCACAAGAACTACAACCTTCGGTCCGTCCATGGGCATCAATCCAATGCCGTGGAGGTTGCACCTTGTCGGGCAGACGTGCAAAGTCCTCTGGAACGATCTCAATCGGTTCCTGGTCCAAGATGGCGGGTGCAGGTCCAGCAGAGTCCACTGCACGCAAGAACCTTCCAACCAATTCCAGAGGATACACAATTGGAAAAACGAGCTTCAGGCTCTTCGCTTGGAAAAATTTAGTTCACCTTCAATTGACGCAACTACAAAGTGTGCAAACGAGTTCCTCACAGGATACAGGTATCCAGCAGTCACGAACCTTCCGATGCTGTTCACACTGTCAGGTGTCTCCGCAAGAACCCTAGAACAGAACATCGCTGTGACAGCATTCTTCTGATCAACCTGGTTTCTCAGGACCTCTCGTCCACTCAATCCTGTGCCATCCAACTTCGAATGCAAGTTGTGCATCGCAATCACGTACCTTGAACTGGCTTCCCAGCCAACCAAACTGTTGACCACGTCAACACCTGCTTTCCCCAATTCGAGTCTCAGTACCGCAAGACCTTCTTTCAGCTCACGGACTCCACGCTCCACTGAACCAACAGTATCATGGTTCTGGGGACCTGCTTTGCTGACGGTAAATTCTCTTGGAATACCAGCTCTTCTCAACGTCGTCCCGAGTTCATCGGACGCATCTGACCTGAAGTCAATCGGCTTTGGATCTCCAGACAACAGTCCAAACTCTGCCAAGATCTGGCGGACATGTTGGCCGGTGGTGTCAAGACTCTCGCTCACAGCGCAGACACCCAACAAACCACTGAAACAGTGACGAAACAACAAAAACTTGTACTGCGATCCAACTGTTCCCAAGAACATGAAGTCAACCTGTACCTCAAGCAAGCGCTCTTTCAAATCTCGCCTGGGTGCTCTGGAAACACCACGGCCCTGTTGACATTCCAAACAATGAGGGTCATACGGATAATGGCCTCTCAAGATGTGTTGACGCAGTCTCTCCTGGGTTGACAACTCAACCGCACCTACCATACCAACAGTCAAGCCTTGCCCGGTCCTCACTGACTCCATTGGCACATCAACTTCCATCGGCATGTAGGTATCCTTCAAAGCAGGAACCTGAGATGTTGTCTTCTTGGCTCTCAGCCAGGGACATCCTCCCCACAACACCACATCAGTAATCACGGTATTCGACTCTTCATGCCAAAGATAGGTTTCACCTGGCGACTGAACAACTGTCCATCCACGCTTCACAAGCTGGGTTGTGCTCACAATGTTGTGGCTGGTGGAGCCTACGCAGCACTTCAAACGAAAGTTCTGAGACTTCTTGGAACCAGATCCCGTCTCAAACGCAACTGTCACCTGAACTTCACCTCTCATGGTGACTGCAGACCCATTGGCTGCATAGTAGGTGTCCATCACCTGCTCTTCTGCGCTGCACTTGTAGTAGGCCTTGAACTGCTCAGACAACACTGAGACAGCTGCTCCACTGTCAATCAACCACCATCGCCACTCATCACCCGAATGTTCAACTGAAGAAATCAATGGCATCAGCACCTCACCTTGTGCTGGAGCAGCTTCCTGCCCATTCTCCTCTGCCAACTCGTGCATCTTTCCCTTACCTTTGCTCTTTCCAGCTTTCGGCTGGGGCTTCTTTTGCTGCTTTCCCTTGTCACCTTTGGGCTTGTCAGGGCATTGTGCCCCAATGTGACCAAACTTCGAGCAATGAAAACACTTCACCTTGCTCAGATCGGCCTTGCATTGCTTGGCCATGTGGCCTCGCCTCCCACACAGATGACACTTCATCGTGCTCTTGGGACTTCCCTTTCCTTTGGCAACAGTAGCACTGATCCAAACCTGTGCATCTTCGTCCCATTCCCATTGATCATCAGGATCTTCTTCCTGGGCATACTCAGAGTTGTCATAACCTTCCTGATCGTATCCCCACCACTCTTCAGCGGTCTCAGCACTTTCAAGTGCATGCACACCTCGTGCACCTGATGAAGATGGGCCACTCAACTCAGCAAACATGCGTTGCTGCGTCTCAAAACGCAACGCAGCAGTGCGAAGGTCGGTGTATGCATCACCTGCTGCATGTAACGTGGTGTACGAACGAACATCATGTGGCAGCGAACGTAAAAGCATGATGGTCAGATCACTTGTTTGCACCTCAAGTCCAACTCTGGACACAGTTGCAGGTAGAGTTTCAATCATCTTGCGAAACCTTGACAGTCCGACGTCAATCTGGCGAATGATGTCACTAACCTGAGTAACACCAGCAGACGCTTTAAACGTCTTTGCCAAAAACTCAGTGCGAAAGAAGGACGCTTCTGCCCTTGAACGCAAAGAAAACTCTCTTGCCAACAAACGCAAACCTTCAAAACCACTCGTACCTCTAGTTGCCAAGAACGCTCCATCAACACCAACTCCTTCAACATAAGCTTGCAGCATGGTGTTCCCCCTTGGGAAATCCTTAAACGTCTGGATGAGGATTGCAAGAAGACGCGCGCTGCGGGTCTGTTGAGCGGGCTTCA
Organism: Cladocopium goreaui; assembly: GCA_947184155.2. NCBI lineage: Eukaryota > Dinophyceae > Suessiales > Symbiodiniaceae > Cladocopium > Cladocopium goreaui. Next base: position 14,879 of record CAMXCT020004358.1, read on the forward strand.
GCACAGACATATGGATCTCTTGTTCCCAACCAATGCACTGGGCAATCTCCCAGGCAAAGATGTCACTTCCTAAGGAAACCCAAGCACGTAGCGCCTGAACCCAGTCCGAAAATCCAAGGACTTCATCTGCACGGGTTCTCCAATTCCTGAAATCCACAGTGGGCATAGGAGGTAACCATTTCTCAGATTTACTAAAGATGTCACGACCATCTCTGTCGTCATCTTGATTCGGATTTCTCTCCCCCCTCTGGGGTGTCACTTGTGCTATACCTGGCGGCGACCCCACAGGTCGGAACGCAGGTCCTGGACTCGTGGGTGGCTGTTCACCAAACCGTGAAGGTCCACTGCTTAAACCTGAAGACAAGGATGCATCAGCCGGTCTCGCACCGTGCAAGGCTGCAGTTCCCTCTGGAACGCGAGTCACCTGAGCTTGCAAACTGTCAAGTCTCGTACTCATTTCCCTTACGACAGGCTCAATTCCCATGCGGAAGATCTGTGCGATCTGGGTCAACTGATCTGGCGTGAACAAAGGACCTTGCGGACCTGGACTTCCTGGCATACTAGGCTGCTCATGGTGCGTCGGTGACGCAGGTTGCGGACTCCCCGGTCCAACTTCTCCAACAGGGTACGGTCCAGTCGGTCCACCTGCCTGAAAACCCTTACCATATCCTTTCGTAAAACTTTGACACACAAAGTTAGATCGCGAAAACCGCTTTCAAACCTCTCGTGCACAAAGTAAACCCAAACCAAAACACAAACAAACGGTGGTCGTTTCGCGTTTCTGTCTGTGTCAGCTTTCCCAGGCCGTCTCACGGCGACACACTCACCCTTTTCGAACTCGCGGGTCTTGAGCCAACGTTTACGTTGGGTCATAGCAGTTCCAAAAATGATTCTACAAATCTAGACACGTGCAAAAAAAAACAAACTTCTACGTGGCAAAAACCTAAGATTGGTTTCGTGCAGTTTGGTTCTCGTGTGGAATAACCTACAACGTGCAAAAAACCTAAAAACGGCTAACTACCAACGAAAAATGGCAACTCCGTCACAACTCTTTGTGACGGAATGAGATGAGATCGATTAACTACATCACAATCACCTGCTAACTACAAAACAAAGTCCAAACTACGAAAGTCCACAAACTACAACTACAAAGCAACTAACAACTACCTAAGTACAAGCACAAGATCGCTACGCTAGCTATACATAGGATGATTTTTCACACCCCCTTTCGAACTTGTGCGACTCAAGTCCAAAAAACGAGTTCAGTCACTCGGCCTTGACATTCCCCATGCCATAGCAGATAGGGCATGCTAACAGCGTCATCTGCTTTGACTTCTCCGTTGTACGGCAACCTGAACAGTGATACTTCGATCCTGTTGAAGTCACAACCAACAAGGGTCCAGTCTCCGGTTGGCAAACCTGGCAATTGTCTCGGCATCGAATATGTCCATTTGGACCAGCGGCGGCAATCAAAACCTTGCATTTCTCATTGCAGTGATACATCTCTCGGCAAAAACTCCAATAGATACGAGTACCTGGGCCTTCACCGTCAGAATCACAAGACAAAGCTGTAGAACTCTTCATAGCTGTACCTGAATTTCTTGCAGTTGTATTGCGGCTTTTGCAACATCTCGTAATGCAGCAAGCTGAAAGAATACCAGATAGAAAACCCAGTGTATATACAAAGAATAAGAGCCAGTAGAGCTCTTCCATCTCTCCAGTGGCCATGGCTTGCGCGACCTGCCCACACACACACAAAATGGCTGCGGAAATCCAATCAAGCTCATGCTGAAATCCATTCCAAGCAGTCCACAAACATTCCAAAGACAGTCCATCAAGGAAAGTCCAAAAACGATCCCAGAAAGTCCAAAGATCATCCTCTAGATGCCTTCTAAAGACTTCTGTATCTCCGAAAGTCCAAAGATCATCCTCTCGATGTCTTCTAAAGACTTCTGCAACCTAGAAAGTCCAAAGATCATCCTCTCGATGTCTTCTAAAGACTTCTGCAACTCTTGCAATTCAAATTTGGATTCAGAACTATACCATGCAATCGTCAGACCTCAAAGTCTCGATAATTAGATCCGACTACCCAAGCAACGCACAGGGCAACGATCAAAGAGAGTTTTCAGCCTCATGTCTTAGACATTTAAAGACCTTTCTCTATCCAGATGACTTCACAAGTCGTTCAAGCTATCCAAAAAGAATCTCACAAGTTCACTCATGCAGCAGACTCTTCCTTTTGCCTCAGGGAAGATCAGGCGATAAAATCAGCGTAGCTTCGACGCCATCGATCACCTGAGGGCAAGTAATGCGAGCATTCGCACAAAGAATCTGGCAAATTTCCTGGAGTATTTCTCTGACAACTGAAAGTCAGAAAAATTGAATGATGCGTGGAAATCACAAGCACAATGAAAACGCTTCTCAAGACGTTGACTAAGCTCCTCAGAACTTGACATTATCCTGAACGCTTTCTTGATGGGTAATCCTGGCAGTCCTTCAATTCCCATTGCACAAGCATGGACAACAGACCTGAATGGAATTCTGGCCTGAACAAAGGCTTGCAGCTTCGGATGAGTCCAATACCTGTTGGAATTTGGCAATTCAAAAGACATAGACAACTCGGGATGTCTTTCTACTAACCGATCCAACAACTTCTCACAAGCGGCTAAAAGTTCGAAAAACTTTCGCTCATGCTCTGGGACTCTTTTCCCACCCGAAAAATTCTGCAATGGAGATCCACCTGTGCACGGCAATGACATGTGAACGTGACAGAACAAATGCACCTCTCCCAGCTCTCGATCAGAGGCTGATCTGGTCATCTTCAACTCCTCCATCACCTGGTTCACAAGATCTGCAACATGATTCTGTGTAGCTATCTTCTCAAGATTTCCATGAACTCCAACATAACAAGCACGGCTCTCAGCGCATGCAGCTGACAAGACACTGGCTTTGCTGCAGGCTAGCTCAACAAAAAGACCTACCCCCCTTTCACTCTTGAAATGGGTCACATCAGCTTCTGAAGAACTTGAACCTGAAATTGCAGACAAACCACTGGCCGTTGCTCCACCTCGAGCAGCTGCATTTGCAGTTGCTGCTGACGCTGTTGACGATGTCAACAACCTGAACAACCTCCGATTCGCTCGCATCGGAAGCTCTCCACTGCCATGACATGCTATGCAGGCTTCCATACGACGCTGGGGCGGTCTCCCTGATGTCTCAGAAGGCTCTGGCTGGGCCTCACTGGCCGGTGCCTTTGCAACTGGGGTCCTTGAAATCATAGACATACTGTACCCCGATGAAGGGCCAATTGTCTCAGCTTCCAGTGCTCCTCCTGGGCCAACTCTGAATGGCCTATGGGGCAACTCACCTCCAAGCGACGCTGCTTTCGCTTCAGGGCTCTTTGGAGTAACCAAATCCACAGTTGGTGCTGCCTTTGCACCTGGACTCGCCTTAGGCGATGTAGGCTCTCCAGATTTCGCCTTTGGAGGCGTCTTGGGTGGCGTCTTTGGCGCACTTGAAACTCTTCTTGGAGCTGGCGGCGGTGGTGGTACCTGAGGTGGCGCCGGGGGCGCTGGCGGTGGTGGTAGAGGGCCCTGGGCTGGAGAAGGCATTGCTGGAGGGGCCTTCCCAGAGATGGGTGGTGCCTGTGGTGGCTGTGGCCCTTGCGGAACCCCCCCCTTCGGCGGGTGTGGAGGCGGCTTTGGACCCATCGCCACTGCCGCATTGCTGCTGGCCGGAAACTGGCCGCTCCTCTTCGGTGGCGTCTGAGGGGGACCCATCCCAGTCCTCTGACGAGCTCTTAGAGGGCTACCTGCGGCTGCTGGGGCCTCCTCGGACCAACCGTGGCCTCTCAGCCTCTTGTTGTGGATACGTAGTGACTCCTGGGTCAATCCAACCTGTGAAATCGAATCACCCGGGGCAACCTCATCGCCCACAGTGGAGTCTGGCTGGTGCTGTCCTCTTGGCGTCAAAGTCACACGCCCATGAGTAAGGCTCACCCTTCGCTCCATCTCAGGACACTGAGAGATGATATGGCCTTTTTCTCCACAATGACCACACTTCAGACCCTTCGGATTCTTCCAGCTGAATCCACTGAAAGACCTCACAAAGGCGGGTCCTTTTTCCTCCTCAGCTTTCGGGTTGATCTCCAACTCCTCTCTCTTGTTTAACTGAGGGTTGTACATCCTTCGCATGACCCTTCTCTGACCTGGCAATCTCGACCCTCTCACAACCTCATATGTAGGCGTTGGCCGGGACTCCTCTTCTCTCCTCTGAGCAGCGAAGTAGGCAAACGCTTCTTTCTGCCTATTCTTCCAAGCCTGACGCTTGGCCTTACGACGACCAGCCTCGCGTCGTCTCTTCAGCAGACCAGTGGCCTCCCAGGCCTCTTTCTTCACCTGAATCACAAAGCGACCAGGCTTCCTGGGCATCTTCTTCACAGCAGGTTCACGTCCAGGAGCTTGAGACCTTCCTGACGGCCTTGCTTTCGCTTCAGGTCTGCCTCGAGTAGTAGGCATGGCTTTCTCCTTGGGCCTCGGCGGCTGAGCTTTCTTTGGAGTAACCTCCACAACATCCTCAGCCTCGGCAGCTGCAGTCTCTGATGCAACTGGTGCACCTGGTGCCGATTCAGTAGCGGCAGGGGGAGCTGCAGCCTCTGCTGCCTTCGGCACTGCCTCAGCAGCTGGCACCACTGCCTCTGCAGATGTCACCGCAACAGTCGCAGCATTGGCTTCACCACCTATGATGGTAACCGTATCATCAGATTCAGGTGCCACACCGACACCTTCAGCTGTTGGATGCCCAAGGAGCGCATGGCTGTCCGGCGCTCTGGGCTCTTCTCGTTCTGCAGGGATACGTCCAGCCATAGCGGAACCGATTCCCTCGCCTTGCTACAAGTGCATTGATCATCTGAGTGCATGAACGTGGAAATGGCGACAATTCACAAGTTGTTGAATTTGCAGGTTCTTCACAAATCAACTCTCCACAAAACATGCAGTTTCTGGTTGAAAACGCACACAAAAGACCTGAAAAACTGTTGTCGCGGATTTCAAAATCAAGCAAACAGTCCAAAAGAATACCTTCAAACGACGAAAAACCAAGTATTTCCATGTACTGCAACGCTTTGATCGTCGGCAAACATTTGGTAAAATGGTCAGCGACGTTTCCAGTTCCTCTGACATGTCCAATTTGCAGGATTTCTTTTCCCAAAAGTTCTCTCAACCAGTTCACTTTGATGTCGATATGTCTTGACCTACGCTGGAGGTCGGAACCTTCCAAAAGCATCTTCCCACTCAGGGAGTCGGTCCACAAGAGGATCGGACAGACAAAATCCAAACTGTCGTCCTCTGATAAAGACGGTGGATATACCTGAATGCGACGCAGGACAAAACTCAAACTTCTCAGCAAACCAATGGCTTCTTGGACAGCTACCTGAACGGCAACGAGCTCTGCCTCGCATGAACTCAACGTCACAGATGCCTGATGTCGAGAGAAACACTTCAAAACAACACATCGAAAAACAATAACACATCCAGTGATGCTTCTCCTCTGAGTAGCTTGCATAGGGGCAAATCCAGCATCACTATAAACTTCCAGACCGATGTCCTTCTCAGAAAGGTCCTCAAGTCCAGGTGAGGGAAATTTCTGGGACATCTTCATGTGCAACAACATAAATCGAAGCACGGCTCGCAGAGCCTTCTCATGGCCTGGCTTTGGACAAGATTGTCCAGTCGACAGCATTGCAATCAGGATCAAGATATCCTGTCGGGTCTGTGCCAGCCATGACAGACGTCCAAGAACTCTCCTGAACTTGGAGTGCGCCTCAGCGCTGATAGGCTCTTCTTGCAGTGTCTGCTCCAAAAATGGACGAAGATCAGGAAATGCAGTGGAACCTTTGGAGATTCCATACTCCTCGAACGCACTGTTCAGGTAATCCTGGTCGACAAACAACTGCAAACCTGAGCTTCCCTTCTCTCTGAGGATGGTGCGGCCTAGAAACTTCAATGAACCACCAGACATGGTCACTCGGCCAGTCTCTCGGATCTTGACCTGCTTCTCAAGAGCTTCAAACAGAACACGATACGCAGCCTCGCTGGGCGTGGCAACCAACAGGTCATCAACATAACAGATGACAAGGATGGGGGCACCCCGTACCATCCCACCGTACAAGCATGGCTCCACAAGTCCAGATCGGATGCCAACGCTTTTGACAATCCCATCAAAGAACAGAACCCAAGTCAAACTTGCGATACGAAGTCCATTCAAACCCTTGTAAGCCTCAAGGAAAACCGGTTCATTGTCAAGTGTGCTGATTGATGATGGAAGCCGGACACAAACCTTCACAGTGAGCGGTGAATTCATGAACGCCTGACTGACGTCAATCGCATAAAGGTTGAAACCTTTTCCACCAGTCCACATACCCGTTGCCGCTCCCAACAGAAGTCGTAGCGACTCAATCGAGGGTGTGGGGGAAGAAATACCTTCCTGCCTGGCGGTCTTCTGACCTTTAGCGAAATCTTTCACGACTATCCGAGCACGAACTCCTTCGTCGGCTTCAGGCTTACTGTTCGTAACCCACCTGCAGGAGATAACTTTGATGTTGTGCTTCTTGCAAAACTGCAAGGCTTCCTTCTCCTTCATGATACGACCTGCCTTCACATGAGTCAATCCCTTGAGCTCTTTGACCATCGCAAGGAAAGTTCCTTGGGGGTCCAGTTCTTCAAGAGTGGTATCCGAAACAGCTCCTGTTGGCTTCCACAATCGAACCTTGGATCCACATAGCTCAACAACTTCAGAGTCATGAGCTCCACCTGAAAAACTGATAGACTCAACAGAGAACCGCTCCTCGGAGAGCAGATCGGGAGAAGTCAAACATCCAATCCTGACTCTCTCAGAGCAAAGACACACATCGATCATCGGGATCGTCTGTGGCTGTTCAACTTCCATCTCAACATCTTCGGATTTTATTTCCAACTCCACAATATGCAAAACACACAGCACAAGAGCTATGACCCAAACGTATCGCAAGTGCGCATACGAGAATGGCGTCGTATGTGTTGAAAAATAGAAAATTGTAAACGCACGTGTACATGTACGCGTGTGAATCCAACTCCGCGCCACATGTGGTGTAATGACAATCGGCGAAAATCAAATAGTCTCATTGCCGAAAAAAAGGGGAATTCGAAACTTGAAGTTTCAGAAATAAACAGATTGCACAACTGACAATTGACGAATGGAAGATGCACAGCCTTTTTTCATCCAGCAGATGGGGCATAGTCATCGCATCTCCGGCATCTTAGGCTCGGGGATAGGCAACAAAAGACAGGGTGGGAGACACCAGGTGTTGGGTGGGACAAGTCTTTTGTCAGAATTTTTGGGACGACCCGCCCTCCCTACCCTTGAGTGAAAGCGCAACACATTGTAAGTTGAACAAGTGTTGCCCTTTTTTAAGTGCTCATGTGTTTTGGTTTCTTGTTTGGTTGTTGTTTCTTTGGTTTGACCAAAAAACAAACGCAAACAAACAGAAAGGAAAGTTGCGTGCGGAAATAAAATCGAGTTTCTTTTCAAGAAACTCTCAACTTATTTCCAACTCCACAATATGCAAAACACACAGCACAAGAGCTATGACCCAAACGTATCGCAAGTGCGCATACGAGAATGGCGTCGTATGTGTTGAAAAATAGAAAATTGTAAACGCACGTGTACATGTACGCGTGTGAATCCAACTCCGCGCCACATGTGGTGTAATGACAATCGGCGAAAATCAAATAGTCTCATTGCCGAAAAAAAGGGGAATTCGAAACTTGAAGTTTCAGAAATAAACAGATTGCACAACTGACAATTGACGAATGGAAGATGCACAGCCTTTTTTCATCCAGCAGATGGGGCATAGTCATCGCATCTCCGGCATCTCCCCACCTAGACCAAGGCGATGTCTCAGCCTCTCCCAATCGAGATTGGTTCGGCGACCACCTTTGCCTTCGGCCCAGGTCAGGTCTAACCTGCTTGCTCCATCCGTGGATCGCTGTGGCTTGGGCATCTCACAAACCAGGTCTTGTGCTGCGGCTGAGCCTCTAGGCTGACGAAGTCACTGATGCGGTGGGAGGCAAAACCACGTACCTCCACTCCCTTTTCACTAAGACCATCCTTGCCGATTCGTGGTTGATGTAGCACACTGTGAGCGTTCCCCATTCCAAATGAGCTATGGAAACAGGCATCAATCCCAATTCGCGAATTGTATTGAAGGAAGATTTGGAAAGCTCAGCAGTTGAGTCCTCCGGTGCGACACCACTGAAAAAGACAGGCAACGACCTTGAGGGGACATTGTCAAGCTCCCCACACTTCCAGTTTAGCAATTGGGATTGTGAGCTCCACCTACAAGGATGTCCAGGTGTCTTCCAAGGTGTCGGCCTATTGCAACCGGAGTGGCTTCCAAAACTCTGTCTCCGAGAAGGGGAAGGCTGCCCTGAATTGACGCACCCAGGTGTTTCCTGCCTTTCCGCTTTCTTTGCATCCAACCAAGCTTCTGCCAAGATGTCGTTGATTTTGGCTGCCAGCTCTGACCTTCGTGCTTTAATGCATCCAATGGTCACTGGGTTGCCTTTGCGACCTTCCAGGTTAACCTCCAGGCCCAACAATTTAAACTTGTGGTTGAAAGGCACGTGTCTCTTTCCTCCCTTCGCAAATGTCAGGCCCAAGAGATCCAGTAAAGTTACAAAACTCCGGGGAGGGATGTAGGATGGAATGTTTGGCAGTTCTTCTCGGCCCAGCACAATGTGGTCGTCAGGCAAAACCGTCCAGCAAAGTTGAAGAGCAGCTCGAAGAACTACCAAGCCTATGAGCCAAACAGCAAGGCTTACCCTTAGGAAACCAGCCATACTCCCAACCGCCCCAAAAGGCGAGGCGTTGAAGCCCATCATACTGACAGCACCGTCCATCGGTGACCGGACAGCCATGCGAGGGTGCTTCCTTCCAGCGAATTTTTGCGGGGTCTCATGTTCGCCATCGTCAGCAATGCACAAAAACCAAACGCTTGATGACCACCAGTTCCAAAACATGTTGGGCATCTTGCCCATGAGCTCCTCCACTTGGCTGTTCCAAGCTTCTCGGGTGACATCCCAATGTGGAATTGTCGTCGACGTTGAGAAAAACGACCGTAGCATCTTGTCGAGCAGCCTGTCGAGCAGCCTGGAGATCACCCCCTTTAACAACGTGGCGTGAGACTGGTTTGGTACCCTTAGGAAGTGTTGTCAGAAGCTTATCCGGGTCGTTGGGCTTCTGTGGGTCAGCAAAAACTTGCCAGTATGTGCCAAACTTTGCAACCCAAGGTTTGACTTTGTGTCTTCTGGGCAATGCTCCCAGTGCCAGTCTTGAAATGGGTGAAGGGTCAGGCCCTTCAGCCTGCTCGAGGAGCGTGTCCAGTGCCGTCACACCCAAATGCAATGCCTCGTCACGTGGACATTGGATTTTTCTTTCACAGAGCAGCGTGGGGTGTGCCGCTTCCTCGGCCGTCGCAAGACGCACATACCCATTTGTCATGGGTTTGTGCTGGCGTTTCTTGTCACATAGGAGCGCCTGGGAGTCAAGCCCGATATCGTTCACCCGCAAAGAGGTGGCCGACTCACTCAAGTCAGCAGTATCCATAAAATCCAGCAAACACCAGTGAGAAATCCGGTGGAAAAGACAAGCAAATGTCTGCAATAAGAAAATGAAGTCAGAAAATGAGTCCCCGGCTGAACCGCTATGTGTCCACGTTCCGCTATAGATTGTCGCCGCCGCATGTAGCTCAAAGTGCCAGACTAACGTCACTTGAGCTGGCGCTGGATGAGGACGATGCACCTGGATCAGAATGTGGACCAAAGGGAATGGCTACTCTGGGTGTTGACACTTCTCGCACTGAAATGCTACTCAAAAAGCAGCTAACGCAAGATCGACACCAGCAAACCCAGGATGATGAGTCCAGAAATGAGTGCAGACAGGTACGAATAATGGAAGCACCAAAACCCCGCCAAAACGTCCAAGCAGTTATTGTATGAACGCGTGCTCTCAGCACCACAGTGAAGTTCCGAAATCCAGCTTGCACGAAAGTTCGCGACAGCATGCACAGAACGAAATCACTTCAGGTTTACCCCTAAGAACTTGAAATGGAAAAATTCGGAGATAGCAGAATCAAAACACACTCACAAGAACATGTGGTCCAGAAATGGATGCTCTCCAAGTTGAACAGAAACCTTCGCATCATGAGAAAATGAGATAAAGAAATTCTGTTGCGCTTGGATTGCCCCCCGAGTGTTGCTGCTTCGCACCTCCTCGGTTTTTCCAGTGAGAGTTGGTTGGTTGTCGCCTTAAGGCGTCTCCCCTGCCGACATAAGGTTCTCCTTTTTGGAGATGGTGGAAACATCAGGTGCATGGTGGCTTTGCCAACGCTCTGCATTGGGAGTGCACTGCTTCTGCTCTCCCACCTGAACTTTCCTCCCCCTCTAATGGATCATGAGAGGCGGTCTAGTGGGGCTGATTTGTCAACCCTTCTTTGCTTCTCGGCAAACAACCAAAGAGTGCCCTGCCTTGTGACAGCAGGCGCACAAGTGCAGGCCACGGGAGCACTTTGCCGGCTTGCCACTTGTAGACAGTTGGCAACCGTCTTTCATGTTGTAATTCCAGCATATCTGACCTGCTGCGACCTTAGTGTTGTATTGTTTCAGCTCTTCAGGACAACTCCTCTCTGCGCGGGTTTTGCGCTTGGTAGAGACCTTTGCAGCAGGCCTCACAGGACCAGCCTTCGCATTCGGCCTGGGTTTGTCAGGCGCTTCGGTCACTCTTTGGTTTGTCGGCAGCGGCAATAGCAGCATGGTTACCCGCGGGTCTGTCGCAAGTCTGGTGACGTGCTTGTCCAGCGGAATCTCGTTACCGTTCGTCTTCAAGCTTCCAGAAACTTCTTGTGCAAGTAGTGTCCACAGCTCTCTATCGGCTCGGACCAGCTGATCGAGCTTGATCTGTTGGAACCCTGGATTGACAGGCCTGCTCATCAGGTTCAGCATGTAATTGGTCCAATGCTGATGCACGCTCCAGCTAAGAACGCGGCATTGGTCAAAGGCCAATCCCCTCCGCATCATGCACCATTGGTACTTGAGCTCGGAGTTCCACTCAGCCTCAATGACCTCAACACTCGGTCCAACTCTGAGTTGAGAATTTTCTATCTGGACTGAGGTTTTTGAATCCTTCAGGGACATCTGCACCTCGTCGTCACGCTTGCTGCATTTGGAAGGCGCAATCCATATGATTGCCCCGCTCTCCAGCATCTGGTTTGCCAAGTCGAGCAGGGCGTGGCTTGGGTCTAACTCCCCAACCATGGAGATACCATTCAGCCGGGCAAGCTGATCCTCTCTTCTCTGTTTCTTCTCTGCAAGGGGTATCTTCTTTGTCGTATCACCTTTCTCAGCTCCTTCACTGGTGACTTTCTCACGTATTGTTGAAATCACCAGTGTAGTGCTTTCAAAGTGAACGCGCCTGATTGCGCTCATCTGCCCTACACTGGGCGCAACCCCAAATACCCTTTGGGCCAAGGCCCCAAACTGATCTTCGGTCGGTGTCATTTGTGGTGTGCCCATAGTAAAGGCCATTGCACTGTGGGTCCGTATGGCTTGGCCATCTAACGCAACTCGCAGAGACCCATCTGTCGTGATCTCGTCACATCTCTGTCTGAAGGCTGCCGCGGACTCAATGAGACTCATGGCTGGACAGACGCTCAAGGTCTAGACCTATTGAAAGACACCTGCCTGAAACTGACGTCACGTTGACTGATGAGGTCTTTGGCCGTGAAAAACTGACACATCGAATTTCTGAAAAACTTGCACATCGAGAAAGAAATCATGTCGCTGTCTTGGTCATGCCTATGCGCTCTCTCTTTCGCTGAGCACAACTCCAACGAAATTCGCAGCGCTTGCAGGACTGTGATGGTTGCGGGTCCCTTGAAGTAGATCGAGCACCCACAAATTGAAACACGTGACAGTTCGAAAAAGTGATTTACTGAGCGTGCACTGACTCTCATGCTTTGGTTTCACAAGTTCCAAAAAAAAACGTCCAGTCAGCATGCCGTTTTTTCCTCACTGGTCACGTCAAAGCATTGAATGAGACATCAGCCACACGCGCCTCCGCCCAAACTCCATTAAAAATTGAGTGTGAACTGACATGTTGGAAAATGTTTTGAGTTAAAAACACCTGCGCACAAACATTACTCCTGAGGAAGGAGCCGCTCTGTCACGGTGAGTGAATACTCCCACGGTGCACACTCTCGACAAGCTTTAAACTGAATCGAGAAACTCTTGAAGCACACTTGGTTTCGTGGGACATGAAACAAGTGAAAACATGTTCAGTCACTGGCCCCGTTGAAGCACAAGGAAAAGTGGAGCGTCAAATTCAGGGGCTTTCCCTCGTTTCTCGTGTAAGGCCCCGGCGCTCCTGTCATATGCAAAGACCCTACTGTTCTCTACTGCCACCAGGTGCAGCGTCTTGAGTTTCCGATGCTGTCACATCGCAAAACCAGGTGGTGCAGCAGTAGGCTGAAAAACAGGTGAATGTTTGACACACTGTGGCCTTTCTTCTTCACTGGAAGTTGAATCCGATTCTGAACCTCTCTCAGCACTGGACACCTCACGAACCTCCGGCTCGTCCTTGATGTCTATCACGGCCTCATCTCCTGCAGGCTTTGGTGGCTGATCCAGTGGTTTGATCCTACTACTCCTAGTGTCATTTGGATCAAAAAGACCTGAAGAGATGTACCTGATTAAATTCTTGAGTACCAACGAGCTAGCAGCTGCACCACCACGACTGTAAACCATGCACATCTCGAACTTGCTGATAAGTTAACCGAGCTGCAAACGCTCTGAGATGCCAATGCCACGCTTGGCAGCATATGAAAGGAATGTTGATTTCAGTGAATGGCTAGCAACGCGCCTTCCAGCTGGATCATCTTAGCCTCCAACCAATTCCCTCAGCTATGGTGCACACTCCTGCGTCTCCAATGGCCTACTGGTGGCCTGTCCCTGAAGTCCAGGTGCAGGCATGATGAGTCCCATGGGTGGCCATTCCAGTTTCATGGTATCTCGACCTTTGATCCAGGCTGAACCCCAATCCCTGCCATCTATTCCATGACATGGTGCCAACACTGGCAAAAACTGGTGACGATGCATCTGTGACTTCATTGTCTTGTGACGTCCAGTCCTCGCCTCAAGGAACTGCAACTTCCCGTGGCGATCACAGCCAGCAATCGCACTCTCCGCACGCATGAGGTCTCCCCACCGTGCTGTACAGTATGCTTCCATGAGCAATGCACCGCAAAACAAACATACCCACAGGTCCTCACACATGTAGAGCAGCTCACGGATGTGCCTAGGTTCACCGACCTTGAGAGGAGATGCCTGGATCCTCTCTTTTGTAAACTCACCTGAGCAGGCTCCTTTGCACATTGCACTCCTGGTCAGTGGTTCCACTTCATGGACTGACTTCGTGTGAAACACAAGTTTATGGGTTGCATGTATCCTTTGAGTCTCGACTGTGGGGCATTCGCAGTTTGTTCACGGCAAAGAAAATCATGAAAATCATCTTTACTGCACGGATAAATGCCACCCTTGTTGTCAAGGTGGTAGCACAGACGCATGATGCTGTAGCTTCCCTTCTGTGTGGTGACAGGTGACCCTCCAGCAATTAAATGTGCAAACATTCCAAACACCCCGCTGGTTACTGCCAGCTGCAACATGCTTCCACCTACACTGCAAGCTATATCACATCTGTTTACAAGCGCAAGCCAGAACTTGACAGAACTCTGAAGGTCAGCATCACGCTGTTCCTGCCATGGACTGTCCAATCTGTCCTGAACAACACCGTGATATGAAAGATCAGAAGGTACCCCAGTCTTTGCCCTTGTCGATGAAGGTTCTGAGGTGCTACTGCTACCTTGCACAACTGATGTATCGACTGGTCTCTTCAATGAGATTCCAAAAGGCTTGTAAACATCAATAAGTTGCTTGTTGCCAGACATGACGCCCCAAATCCTTTGCTCCCAAATAGGTTCCAGGGTCCCCACAGGGATCGGACGCGAAGCAACTTCGACAGCTGTTGCAGTACCAAAAATTCCACGTTCTGGTTTTGTTTCTGCCGTTTCAGAAAAAGAACCATGAAATTCCTCACCAAATTCAGAAGACCTAGCCAAGGATGGTCCAAAAGAAACGCTCTCTTCGTACTCGGAAGCATTCCAAAAGTCTTCAACACGTTCATCTCCAAAAAGGTTGTTTGTGTTTCCGTGCATGTCTGAAAGAAAATCCAAACTCTGAGAAACATCTGCAAAACCAGTGTCACGTGACTGTCCAACATCTGTTCGTTCCTGTCTTGTGAGCAGCCTAGAATCAGCGACAACCTCGTACCCTTCCAAAGAGCTCCAGCTGAATTCTCTGTGTTTCCACCGCTACGTTTCTCAGGAGACAACGCAGAATGGACAACCATTGCTACCTAGATCTAACTACGTCCCCATCTGACAAGTCTTTTGTCAGAATTTTTGGGACGACCCGCCCTCCCTACCCTTGAGTGAAAGCGCAACACATTGTAAGTTGAACAAGCGTTGCCCTTTTTTAAGTGCTCATGTGTTTTGGTTTCTTGTTTGGTTGTTGTTTCTTTGGTTTGACCAAAAAACAAACGCAAACAAACAGAAAGGAAAGTTGCGTGCGGAAATAAAATCGAGTTTCTTTTCAAGAAACTCTCGACGAAATTCTGGAGCGTCTCGCTCCGAAAAGGATGCAGCCTCAGCTGGTGCAGAACTCGCCTCAAGTGGTAAGTCCATGTCCACATCGGCAAGATCAGCATGTTCGGGACCCAGAGATGGTGAGTAGGGGACGTCTCCACCTTCACCTGCTTGCTCCAAAGCTTGCTCCACATCCTCAAACGACGGCTTGATAGGAGTAGACAAGAACTCACCTTGCCTCTTGCGGCACTCAGCCGAATGGCAGGTGCCAGGAGCATTCATACCTGATTCACAACTCGGACAGTGCCTTGTAGGCAACATTCCAGATGGCAAACCTGGAATCTTTGGTAGTGGCTGGGATGGTACTGGGACCGCCACTTCTTGGTCATTGGGCTCGGCAAGTGGGAGTTGTTTCTCAGGCACAACGGCTTCTTTGGATCTCTGGTTCCGACGCCATGTCCAATAGCGCTCACAGCACTTCTTGGAGTGTCGACCTTGACGAGTAGCACAAGAACTACAACCTTCGGTCCGTCCATGGGCATCAATCCAATGCCGTGGAGGTTGCACCTTGTCGGGCAGACGTGCAAAGTCCTCTGGAACGATCTCAATCGGTTCCTGGTCCAAAATGGCGGGTGCAGGTCCAGCAGAGTCCACTGCACGCACGAACCTTCCAACCAATTCCAGAGGATACACAATTGGAAAAACGAGCTTCAGGCTCTTCGCTTGGAAAAATTTCAGTTCACCTTCAATTGACGCAACTACAAAGTGTGCAAACGAGTTCCTCACAGGATACAGGTATCCAGCAGTCACGAACCTTCCGATGCTGTTCACACTGTCAGGTGTCTCCGCAAGAACCCTAGAACAGAACATCGCTGTGACAGCATTCTTCTGATCAACCTGGTTTCTCAGGACCTCTCGTCCACTCAATCCTGTGCCGTCCAACTTCGAATGCAAGTTGTGCATCGCAATCACGTACCTTGAACTGGCTTCCCAGCCAACCAAACTGTTGACCACGTCAACACCTGCTTTCCCCAATTCGAGTCTCAGTACCGCAAGACCTTCTTTCAGCTCACGGACTCCACGCTCCACTGAACCAACAGTATCATGGTTCTGGGGACCTGCTTTGCTGACGGTAAATTCTCTTGGAATACCAGCTCTTCTCAACGTCGTCCCAAGTTCATCGGACGCATCTGACCTGAAGTCAATCGGCTTTGGATCTCCAGACACCAGTCCAAACTCTGCCAAGATCTGGCGGACGTGTTGGCCGGTGGTGTCAAGACTCTCGCTCACAGCGCAGACACCCAACAAACCACTGAAACAGTGACGAAACAACAAAAACTTGTACTGCGATCCAACTGTTCCCAAGAACATGAAGTCAACCTGTACCTCAAGCAAGCGCTCTTTCAAATCTCGCCTGGGTGCTCTGGAAACACCACGGCCCTGTTGACATTCCAAACAATGAGGGTCATACGGATAATGGCCTCTCAAGATGTGTTGACGCAGTCTCTCCTGGGTTGACAACTCAACCGCCCCTACCATACCAACAGTCAAGCCTTGCCCGGTCCTCACTGACTCCATTGGCACATCAACTTCCATCGGCATGTAGGTATCCTTCAAAGCAGGAACCTGAGATGTTGTCTTCTTGGCTCTCAGCCAGGGACATCCTCCCCACAACACCACATCAGTAATCACGGTATTCGACTCTTCATGCCAAAGATATGTTTCACCTGGCGACTGAACCACTGTCCATCCACGCTTCACAAGCTGGGTTGTGCTCACAATGTTGTGGCTGGTGGAGCCTACGCAGCACTTCAAACTAAAGTTCTGAGACTTCTTGGAACCTGATCCCGTCTCAAACACAACTGTCACCTGAACTTCACCTCTCATGGTGACTGCAGACCCATTGGCTGCATAGTAGGTGTCCATCACCTGCTCTTCTGCGCTGCACTTGTAGTAGGCCTTGAACTGCTCAGACAACACTGAGACAGCTGCTCCACTGTCAATCAACCACCATCGCCACTCATCACCCGAATGTTCAACTGAAGAGATCAATGGCATCAGCACCTCACCTTGTGCTGGAGCAGCTTCCTGCCCATTCTCCTCTGCCAACTCGTGCATCTTTCCCTTACCTTTGCTCTTTCCAGCTTTCGGCTGGGGCTTCTTTTGCTGCTTTCCCTTGTCACCTTTGGGCTTGTCAGGGCATTGTGCCCCAATGTGACCAAACTTCGAGCAATGAAAACACTTCACCTTGCTCAGATCGGCCTTGCATTGCTTGGCCATGTGGCCTCGCCTCCCACACAGATGACACTTCATCGTGCTCTTGGGACTTCCCTTTCCTTTGGCAACAGTAGCACTGATCCAAACCTGTGCATCTTCGTCCCATTCCCATTGATCATCAGGATCTTCTTCCTGGGCATACTCAGAGTTGTCATAACCTTCCTGATCGTATCCCCACCACTCTTCAGCGGTCTCAGCACTTTCAAGTGCATGCACACCTCGTGCACCTGGTGAAGATGGGCCACTCAACTCAGCAAACATGCGTTGCTGCGTCTCAAAACGCAACGCAGCAGTGCGAAGGTCGGTGTATGCATCACCTGCTGCATGTAACGTGGTGTACGAACGAACATCATGTGGCAGCGAACGTAAAAGCATGATGGTCAGATCACTTGTTTGCACCTCAAGTCCAACTCTGGACACAGTTGCAGGTAGAGTTTCAATCATCTTGCGAAACCTTGACAGTCCGACGTCAATCTGGCGAATGATGTCACTAACCTGAGTAACACCAGCAGACGCTTTGAACGTCTTTGCCAAAAACTCAGTGCGAAAGAAAGACGCTTCTGCCCTTGAACGCAAAGAAAACTCTCTTGCCAACAAACGCAAACCTTCAAAACCACTCGTACCTCTAGTTGCCAAGAACGCTCCATCAACACCAACTCCTTCAACATAAGCTTGCAGCATGGGGTTCCCCCTTGGGAAATCCTTAAACGTCTGGATGAGGATTGCAAGAAGACGCGCGCTGCGGGTCTGTTGAGCGGGCTTCAGCACAGACATATGGATCTCTTGTTCCCAACCAATGCACTGGGCAATCTCCCAGGCAAAGATGTCACTTCCTAAGGAAACCCAAGCACGTAGCGCCTGAACCCAGTCCGAAAATCCAAGGACTTCATCTGCACGGGTTTTCCAATTCCTGAAATCCACAGTGGGCATAGGAGGTAACCATTTCTCAGATTTACTAAAGATGTCACGACCATCTCTGTCGTCATCTTGATTCGGATTTCTCTCCCCCCTCTGGGGTGTCACTTGTGCTATACCTGGCGGCGACCCCACAGGTCGGAACGCAGGTCCTGGACTCGTGGGTGGCTGTTCACCAAACCGTGAAGGTCCACTGCTTAAACCTGAAGACAAGGATGCATCAGCCGGTCTCGCACCGTGCAAGGCTGCAGTTCCCTCTGGAACGCGAGTCACCTGAGCTTGCAAACCATCAAGTCTCGTACTCATTTCCCTTACGACAGGCTCAATTCCCATGCGGAAGATCTGTGCGATCTGGGTCAACTGATCTGGCGTGAACAAAGGACCTTGCGGACCTGGACTTCCTGGCATACTAGGCTGCTCTTGGTGCGTCGGTGACGCAGGTTGCGGACTCCCCGGTCCAACTTCTCCAACAGGGTACGGTCCAGTCGGTCCACCTGCCTGAAAACCCTTACCATATCCTTTCTCTCCGCTCTGGGTACCTTGGCCGTCCATTCGAAAATGCTGTGGTTGTCCTGATTGAGACATTTTTGACACCTCGAAGTCAAACACACGACAGTCAAACGCAACTCACACCAACTTCCCTGGAACCAGGCACACACAAGACGCACACAGGCGTGCCAGATCCTCACAGGATCTCTTGTGGAGGGAGCACACAAGCTCCGCTACCACGTAAAACTTTGACACACAAAGTTAGATCGCGAAAACCGCTTTCAAACCTCTCGTGCACAAAGTAAACCCAAACCAAAACACAAACAAACGGTGGTCGTTTCGCGTTTCTGTCTGTGTCAGCTTTCCCAGGCCGTCTCACGGCGACACACTCACCCTTTTCGAACTCGCGGGTCTTGAGCCAACGTTTACGTTGGGTCATAGCAGTTCCAAAAACGATTCTACAAATCTAGACACGTGCAAAAAAAAAACTTCTACGTGGCAAAAACCTAAGATTGGTTTCGTGCAGTTTGGTTCTCGTGTGGAATAACCTACAACGTGCAAAAAACCTAAAAACGGCTAACTACCAACGAAAAATGGCAACTCCGTCACAACTCTTTGTGACGGAATGAGATGAGATCGATTAACTACATCACAATCACCTGCTAACTACAAAACAAAGTCCAAACTACGAAAGTCCACAAACTACAACTACAAAGCAACTAACAACTACCTAAGTACAAGCACAAGATCGCTACGCTAGCTATACATAGGATGATTTTTCACACCTTTCTCTCCGCTCTGGGTACCTTGGCCGTCCATTCGAAAATGCTGTAGTTGTCCTGATTGAGACATTTTTGACACCTCGAAGTCAAACACACGACAGTCAAACGCAACTCACACCAACTTCCCTGGAACCAGGCACACACAAGACGCACACAGGCGTGCCAGATCCTCACAGGATCTCTTGTGGAGGGAGCACACAAGCTCCGCTACCACGTAAAACTTTGACACACAAAGTTGGATCGCGAAAACCGCTTTCAAACCTCTCGTGCACAAAGTAAACCAAACCAAAACACAAACAAACGGTCGTTTCGCGTTTCTGTCTGTGTCAGCTTTCCCAGGCCGTCTCATGGCGACACTCACCCTTTTCGAACTCGCGGGTCTTGAGCCAACGTTTACGTTGGGTCATAGCAGTTCCAAAAACGATTCTACAAATCTAGACACGTGCAAAAAACAAACTACCTAAGATTGGTTTCGTGCAGTTTGGTTCTCGTGTGGAATAACCTACAACGTGCAAAAAACCTAAAAACGACTAACTACAAACCAAAAATGGCAACTCCGTCACAACTCTTTGTGACGGAATGAGATGAGATCGATTAACTACATCACAATCACCTGCTAACTACAAAACAAAGTCCAAACTACGCAAGTCCACAAACTACAACTACAAAGCAACTAACAACTACCTAAGTACAAGCACAAGATCGCTACGCTAGCTATACATAGGATGATTTTTCACAGGGAGGAAAGTTCCAAGCTGGCGCTGAATTCAGTGACCACCGGCTCAGCTGTGCAAGATTCTCTTGTACTGGGTCAGCATCAAAGTCAGGCCACCTCCATGTCGTCTCTCCTCTTCGGAGGCCCCGGATGCCAAGGCTATGGTGTGCCATGCCCATGAGCCCCATCATATCCAGCGGGGAGACCAGCAGGGCCAACGATTTGGACCGGGTGAGTCCGACAGTGGTTCGCCCGAGGCAGTCTTCGGTATCTTCTGTAGGGGAACCATTGGAGTAGTACTTGGTGTTCAGGAATTCGATACTTGGCTGAGCTACGATTGATACCTGCGGTTCCTCCGCTGAGTTGGCTATTGTTTCTACGCGCAGAGTGCGGGCGTGATCTTTCTCAAGCACGGAAGTTCAAGTTGTTTTTTGTGGTCTGTTGCCGTGGTCATTACAAAGAGCCCATCTGCGAACCCAGCATGTTTGGGGAAGGGGTAGAGTACCTCTGAGACGAGCGTTTCTGAGTCTGTTGCTACTGGGCCGTTAATTCTAGCATTGGTGTCCCAAAGAACTGATTGAAACCCTGGTGCTCGGTCTGGGAGTCCTTCGGAGGCGAAACTTCCCAGCTTCCACAGGCCGTTGATGCATCTGCAGAGGTCTCATAGGACTAATTCTTGAACTGGAGGGGAGCATCAACCCCCTGGATGGATGTCGCTTACTCCGGCGGTCTGAGAGTTTAAGACTGCTTGGATGTCACCAGTGTGGAAGTTTGAACCCTTTGGGGGTGCAACTTGGAGCGACCTGACTTTCATTGAGCCTTCAGTGGTGAAACTGGACTATGGGAAGGTGTCTGCATCAGACATAAGTACTATCACAGAACAAACCATGAACCCCTAAATAGGGCCTATATTTCGATTCCAAAAATGGCCCCATCACGGCAAAGACAATGTAGCCAATCGGAAATAGTGAAGGATATTCTCGAAGAGCATGCAAAGGTCGGTGGAGCCTTCACAGGATGGCTGCAGGCGAAATGTTTCATTCCAGCTCCTCATTACAATGATAACATCTGGGCCAGTCCAAGTCCCCTGCAACCCCTGCAGTCAGCGTTAAAGTGACAAAAGCAAGGTGGGCCAGAGAACCCAAAAGCATGACGGCACACAGCACGCCTTTTAATCTTGTGGTGTGGGCAGCTGTGCTCTGCACGAAATCGACGTAAGATCTGTACTGAAGCATCGTGCGCACTGACGGTATCAGGGGCCACAATTCACCACAGCATGCTGTGTCAGCTACGTCTACATTCTTCTAGTCGCTTTTTCTGCTAATGTAATTAATTCCGTCCCATCTTATCTATTTCTGCGTTCTCATTTCGTTTGCTAGAGACCCCTAGAAAAATGTGACCACACCCAATCCCCTGCGACCCCTGCGGTCAATGTTGAAATTTGTCAATGTTTGAATACCGATCGAACAGACATCAATAGACATGAAAGGCTTTCATTCTGGGAGGTCTCCTCGATAGACATCAAACATTTATTCTGAAAAGTCCGCGGCATGTCAACATTGACTGCAGGGGTTCAAGGGGATCCCCTGCGGCTTTTCTTTCAACTAAGCAGCTGCACCTGCCAACAAACAGTACTGGGCCTTCCACAAACGCGCGTCGTACTACGCAATCATGAAGAGACATGCAAACTCAGATGTATAAACTGGTTCGCTCAGGCGCACGCCAAAAGCTGCATCGCAACCCTGGCGTCCATTCGGCAGGTGAGTTGTTACACGCTCCTTAGATGTATTGGACTTCCATGACCACCGTTCTGCTGTCAAAATGAAGAAAAACCTGTTGTGGCATCTGGAACATTTAAGCACCTTAGCCCAACGTTAAATTCATCCCTCATCGCCAGTTCTGCTTGCCAAAAACGGCCCACTTCTTCCACAAAAATTTGAAGCTCACGCCAAAAGCTGCATCGCAACCCTGGCGTCCATTCGGCAGGTGAGTTGTTACACACTCCTTAGATGTTTTGGACTTCCATGACCACCGTTCTGCTGTCAAAATGAACCAAAACCTTTGGTGGTATCTTGAACGTTTAAGCACCTTAGCCCAACGTTAAATTCATCCCTCATCGCCAGTTCTGCTTGCCAAAAACGGCCCACTTCTTCCACAAAAATTTGAGGCTCACGCCAAAAGCTGCATCGCAACCCTGGCGTCCATTCGGCAGGTGAGTTGTTACACGCTCCTTAGATGTATTGGACTTCCATGACCACCGTTCTGCTGTCAAAATGAAGAAAAACCTGTTGTGGCATCTGGAACATTTAAGCACCTTAGCCCAACGTTAAATTCATCCCTCATCGCCAGTTCTGCTTGCCAAAAACGGCCCACTTCTTCCACAAAAATTTGAGGCTCACGCCAAAAGCTGCATCGCAACCCTTGCGTCCATTCGGCAGGTGAGTTGTTACACACTCCTTAGATGTTTTGGACTTCCATGACCACCGTTCTGCTGTCAAAATGAACCAAAACCTTTTGTGGTATCTTGAACGTTTAAGCACCTTAGCCCAACGTTAAATTCATCCCTCATCGCCAGTTCTGCCTGCCAAAAACGGCCCCCTTCTTCCCCAAAAATTTGAGGCTCCCGCCAAAAGCTGCATCGCAACCCTTGCGTCCATTCGGCAGGTGAGTTGTTACACACTCCTTAGATGTTTTGGACTTCCATGACCACCGTTCTGCTGTCAAAATGAACCAAAAACCTTTTGTGGTATCTTGAACGTTTAAGCACCTTAGCCCAACGTTAAATTCATCCCTCATCGCCAGTTCTGCTTGCCAGAAACAACAAGAACAGATCAGGCTAGACATTATCGCAGCTGCAGCAACAGGAACTTGTTTTGGTAGAAGAAACAACTCTATACGCACTACGTTGCTACGCAAGGGCCTGCCTCATACCACAACCTCATACCAGGCCCCCGAAGCGAATGTTACAACCTGTCGCCGGGAAAAAAAAAAGGTCCAGCTTTCAACTGCTGCACTCATCTGGGGGCCTGCCGCCGCAAAAATGCACATTTTCACCTGGGAGTCTGCCACCGCAAAAAAAAGGTTAAGAAGGTTCAGCTTTCAACTGACGCACTCATCTGGGAACCTGCCACCGCAAAAAACCACAGAAGGTGTAGCTTGCAAGTGTCGCATTTTCATCTGGGAGCCTGCCACAGCAAAAACGTCAAGAATATCCAGCTTGCAGCTGTCACATTTTCACCTGGGAGCCTGCCACCGCAAAAAAAAGGTAAAGAAGGTTTTGTTTTCAACTGCCACACCCATCTAGGGGCCTGCCACCGCAAAACCGTCAAGAATAGGCAGCTTGCAGCTGTCACATTTTCACCTGGGAGCTTGCCACCGAAAAAAAAAGTAAAGAAGGTTTAGTTTTCAACTGCCACACTCATCTGGGAGCCTGCCACCGCAAAAACGTCAAGAATAGGCAGCTTGCAGCTGTCACATTTTCACCTGGGAGCCTGCCACCGCCAAAAAAAAGAGCAAAGAAGTTTCAGCTTTCAACCGCCACACTTATCTGGGAGCCTGCCACCGCAAAAACGTCAAGAATATCCAGCTTGCAGCTGTCACATTTTCACCTGGGAGCCTGCCACCGCAAAAAAAGGTAAAGAAGGTTTAGTTTTTAACTGCCACGCTCATCTGGGAGCCTGCCACCGCAAAAACGTCAAGCGTATCCAGCTTGCAGCTGTCACATTTTCGCTTGGGAGCCTGCCACCGCAAAAGAAAGGTCAAGAAGGATCAGCTGGGAGCCTGCCACCGCAAAAAAATCAAGAATATCCAGCTTGCAGCTGTCACATTTTCACTTGGGAGCCTGCCACCGCAAAAAAAAAGGTCAAGAAATTTCAGTTTGCAACTGTCACGCTCATCTGGGCGCCTGCCGCCCGAAAAAGGGAACAAATGTGCAGCTTGCAAGTGTCGCATTCTCATCTGGGAGCCTGCCACCGCCTAAACGTCAAGAATATCCAGTTTGCAGTTGTCACATTTTCGCCTGGGGGCCTGCCACTGCCCAAAAAAAAAGTAAAGAAGGTTAGCTTTCAACTTTCAACTACCACAGTCATCTGGGAGTCTGCCACCACAAAAAATGAACAAATGTGCAGCTTGCAAGTGTATCATCTGGGGGCCTGCCATCAAAAAAATGTCAAATCCAGATTGCAAAACAGAAGGTGGGATAGATTAGAACTTTTTTTCACACAAAGGAAGATTGATATGATTTAAAAAAAAACCTTATTCTATCCCACCTCGACAAAAGTTCATCTACCAGATTTCAGGAAACTGGGAATTTTTTGTTGGTTTACTTCCAGGTGAGAATGCGACAGCTGCAAGTTGATTTTTCCTGTTATTTTTTTTTCGGTGGCAGGCTCCCAGGTGAAAATGTGACAGCTGCAAACTCGATATTATTGACGTTTTTGCGGTGGCAGGCTCCCAGGTGCGTGCGGCAGTTGAAAACTGATCCTTTTTAGATTTTTTTTTGCGGTGGCAGGCTCCCAGGTGAAAATGTGACAGCTGCAAACTGGATATTTTTGACGTTTTTGCGGTAGCAGGCTGCAAATATGTAGAATCCCAAATAAGGATCTTATGCTCGCGTGCGTGCAGTCTACTTACCGCGAAACA
>CAMXCT020004359.1:0-39412 GCA_947184155.2 Cladocopium goreaui
TTCTCCTGTCATGTACAAAAGTCTGTATATATAATAACCTTCACACCTTAAGACCTCCCCTAAATACGCAGTCGTTTAAAAAGCCACGCAAAACAGTTTCGTTCAGTTGCGACCTGTTGTGTTGTTTCCCCTGGTTGCGACGTCGGTTGCGCATTTGACAAAAAGGGGGGGGCTCGCACGTGAACGCAAAAACGTGAATTCCGGAAATAAAAACATGCACTCGAAAACATCAGTGACAGGAATCTGCACATGACAAAAAGTGGAAGCTGACATCTGAAAGTGGCCCCTTTTTCCTCAGCAAAGGGACTCGCCAAATGCAAGTGGTCCAGGGTTCTGAGTCACGATTGAGGGCGTCACACGCTCGTCAAAGAAACTTCGGAAAAAGCATTGTCCGGGTTCTTTTCTGGTTTGTCTTAATGAGTTGACCATTCTGACTGGGAAGCTACAGGTGCTTTCATTTCAGCTGGTCGGACATTACCCCACTCAGTGACCAGCTAGGCGTTCATGAGGCAGGCAACCAGCTCATGAGGGTGCTCAAAGGTCGAGCAATGGCTAAAGGCTAGAAGCTGCAAAGCCTCTTTGGGTTTGGCCCGCGAAGGCCCACCAGCAATGTTCGAGTAGGATGGCAGCCGCTCCACCCGGCTGAAGGTGAGAGCTTCCACCTCAAAGTTGTAAAAACCCCTAAACAGCCATCTCATCACTGGGCTTGGGCTTTGACCCTTGATCACGCTAAAGCGTGCTGCCTCATTGTCAACCCAACAAATGGTTCTGCCGTTAACCAAGGTGTCTTTTAGCATCCAACGCAGATCCACCATTGCATAAAGCTCTATTTGGCATATGAGCTGCTCGCCCACCAGCTGCTCCCAGTTGTTCTCAAGTGTTACCAGTCCTCGGTTCAAGCGGCCAAGGTCAATGGTGCATCCCATCACTCGGAACTTGGTCTCGAACGGAAGGCCTTTGGGGCTCGTTCGGGCGTGTCTCCATCCCAAAAGATCCAGCAGGGTACTGGTACTTTCATCGGCATCTGCTGCCAGCACTCACGGGGAGAATAATGGAAAGTCATCATAAAAACACCACAAGGAATCAGCAGCATTGTGTTGAAAAGGTACCAGAGGCTGCGGCTGATCCTGTTAAATGCGCAAACGGCTGCTGTAGCTCCAAACATCAAGGAGTTGGCCACAAGGCACTTGGGGCGACCTTCAAGGTCTGTGTAGAAAACGTCTGAAAGATGGCGGTGCTCAGGCAGGATACCGACTAGCCTGTATGCCTAGCTAAGGTCCAATCCTCTGCCGCCCCATCGGCCACTTCCATGCCTTTGTTTTCCTTCAGCAATTGCACGGGCCACTTCCAACGTAAGGTCAGTTGTGTAGTCAATGTCTTGGAGCTTCAGGTAAGAGGTTGATGTGAGTCCCTGGTTCAAATGCGCCTCCAGGCACTCATCGATAGGGCGCAGCTCCGTCTCGGCTCCCTGAACCAAAAACAAATCTAACCACTGCCCACCGCGAGTGACCAAAATAGGTGGCCACTTGGTCTTCCGTTTCAAAGGGTCCCTCCATGAAGCCCGCCGCCAGCTCCTCCACTGCAGTTTGCTCCAAATGAGCAACATGCTCACCATCCACGGGAAGCTCGACCTTGCCTAGTGCTGCACGTCTCCACCAAACTGCAGAAGCCCCCAAATCCTCCTTTGTAAGTGAGGCTGGCTCAAGTGAGGCTGGCTCGATTTTCTCGGGGTAGCACTGGGGCGTGTCATGACACCCCACTATGGGGACTCCCTTCAGCATGAAGTCCACAACAGCCACATCATCATATTGATATTTCACCAAGAGTTTCTGCCAAACAATAATCATTTGTCGTGCAACACTTTCTGCAAGCTCTCCAGTAGGGACGCATGCAAGGCGTCCTCTGGCTGGCGTGTCTGGGCTGCTAACAGCTTTGCCTGAAGCAAGTTTTTCTTACGCTCCACCTGCACCAACTGCGGTGGGTACACTGCGGTGGGTACTGCAAGTTACAGTCCAAAGCAAATTAGGCTCCTCAAGGTGGACAGTGGCGTCCATCGGGTGCATTGTCTGTTTGGCCATGCTGAGAAACTGCTTTGGGGTGTGATAGTATCCAACCATGTCAAACTGAGCATGATCCTCTGTAGTCACCTCATTTGCTTTGTTCAGTTTCTCCTCCTCCCGCAAAACACCCCCTAGACGAGGAGGAAGTAGCTTGGTGTCTTCAGGCTTTTTGGTGACCCTGTGGAACTTTGGGATCAAAGGGAGGTGCTTTTTGGATTGCTCACCTTGCGCTGCCGTTGCAAGGTCGTGTATTTGAAGTCAGGTTTGCGTGACAGGCTTCGGCTCATAACGACTTTGACCCAGCATGCAGCAACCCTTGGAGCAAGTAAAAGAGGGTAGGCCGCTTCACTTGCTGTATTAAACATTCATGAGTTCCCGGTCCAACGCACACCTCAGGAAGCATGTTCATGACCTCCTTGGCAGGTTGCCGCAAGTGAAGAGAAAACTCCTTTCGTCCCCAGCCAGGCAGTGCTTTTGCGTCTTGATAACCCATGGCAACTTGCATGGAAAACAACTTTCTCCAAACTGTTATGTGCCATAGCAGCCTCTGGTGAGTGTTGAGCAGAAATGAGGACCAGAGCTGCTTAGAGCCAGCTGTTAGCTGGGTTTTCTATGCTAGAGGCAATATGGCGACGCATGCAAAACACCTAGATCTGTATTGCCAAGGCGTAGAGCTTGTTCGCTCTGTCCACTTTGGCTTGATGAAAGGCGCTGAGACCGTCCAATCCCAAAGGTTTCAAGGCTGAGCGTAGTGGATGCGGGTTTTGGTGCCCCTTGCAAAACCAGGTTTTTGGCCACGGGCCGCTCTCGCGCCAAGCTGGCCGTGCCACAGGGCAACCCCAGGTGTGCCGCAGCCACATTAGGTGAGGACAAAAATGTCCCAAAGAACCTTCACGCCACTGCTTGAAGTTAGGTCCAACATCACCGGTGGGACCACAGTTCCATTGTACTCGTGTTGTCTCAAAACTGAGAACCCAGTCTGGACCACGGCTCGAGACCAAGTGCCTCGGCCTGCAAAAAGTTTTCACCAAAATTTGTTTGTCTGAATTATGCACTTGTGAAACCCCCCCATGTCATGGATTCAGTCAGAGTGGTTGCGTTAACATCCAAAGGCTTCGTCTCACCAGACTGCAGGACAGCTTGCCTATGGACATGTGGAAGGCCGTGATCCACATATGTTTGACACAGTCCATTAACTGTCGCAAGGAGATCTGGGCAAAACCCTTGGGTTGTTCTTTGAGCAGCTGGGTGAAGAGGGACTGGGTCCACGACTTAGTGAGTCCAAACGTGGCCAAGCCTGCTAGGTCCATTGCAAAGAAGTAAAGCCTTCTCAAAGCTGCTAGCTGATCCTCAGCCGACTTCTCTTCCAAGAGGTCCGTAATGAACTTCTTCAGCGGCTCATCTGTAGCACTCGGTGGAGAGTAGGTGTAAGCAAAAGCTAATTTACCAAAAGTCGCAAATCTTCTGTCACTGAATCTTCTGATGATCCATTCCTGAGTTCCCATTGTCTCAGCGCGGTCTGTACATGCCGCTTTTGAATCCAGAGTTGCCGACATGGCTCCCCACCGTAGGGTCGACCAATGGTCAATTGGCGAAAAAGGGTAAAAACCCCGTTACCGTTGCCTTCCAATGTCCAAAAAGTTGCAAAACGCTCACAACACAGCTGCCAATTTGAACGCTTCTTAAAACTTCAGCAATGGACCTGGAATACCTGAGAAAATGAAGTCGTATCTGCCAACAAAAAATTTTAAATGCAATTCAGCTGAAACATCTGCCATGCACGCAACATATGAGGACAGATTCCATCCTCCTTGATAGTTTGCCAAGATGCGGACATACACAAGTTTCCGCTACAGGGCATCAAGAGTTGGTGTGCAACAGCTGGGTTCTCGATTGCACTTGCCCCCATAGGTTTCTTCATGCAATATATGGCAGTATTATAAAGCGGACTACGTTACATAAGTAACATATGTCGGCACCTAATATGGACATGCAACTCGGCACATATTAATGTTACGTGCCCAAGAATGCATTTTCCAATTGATCTGTTTCACGTTTCGAAAACAAGCAACGAACACTGAGGCAGCCATGTTGAGATCGGTTAAAAATTTGTTGTTGTGTCATCACTGAAGTTCTTTCTACAGCGAGAACCACGGAAGATCTGCTTCGACCGTTTTTTCTCCCTCATCTGAAGTTTGTCGATGAAACAGTCTGAGCCTGGGGCTAGGCCTTGTTCCTGCCGCCAAAAGCCTTCTTACACGGAGCACAGCCCTCATACACTCCACGGTCTGAAATGGAGCAGGCATATCCTTTGAAATTCAGTGATGGCACGCACTCCCACAAGAATACGTTGCCCTCATTCAGCACATGCACTAAGCCTGACACTCGATGTACCAGCAGCGCATCTTCGGCTACGCCAGGAAGGTCAGGAAGGAGGGAAAAAACCTCTCTGGGCCCTCAAACTTGCCCTGACAAGATGGGTCCTGCTCCACTTCTCAGCATTCTGATGCAACACTTGATTCAGAATCACTTGGAACTGCTAGCTCAGCCTCGTTGGAAGATGGATCAACTGGCTGGTCTGTCGGTGCACTGTCTGAGAGCTGGACCACCCTGTCGATCGCTGCAAGGTCAGGCTCAAAACTGCTATCACGCATGCGCTTGAACATGGACAAAACCTTTGAGTACAGGGTTGTAAAAGCTTCACGTGAGTATGTGAGAATTGACTTCATGTTCTGCTCCAGGTGGTGGTCCAACAGTGTTCTCTATGTTGGGCTGAAGGAAATCCAGATTGAGCTCCCCGCCCATGTGAACAGGGTAATCCTGCAGCTATGCGATCCAAACTTGAGGGCCGGACCAGGTTCAAGCGCTCCTTCGAGGAACTCACGAAGCCAGTAATTGTCTTCCGAGGCACTCATTGGGTTTGAGGTCCAAGCCAGGGTCCTTTCCGAAAAAAATCGGCAACGCATGTTCCGAAAAATCCAAACCATCTGCAAGTCTGGCTGAAAGCCATGGTGATCCCCAATCTGTCCCCACAACCCCTGTGCCCAAAGCCACGTATGGCAAGAACCTGGTTCTTGCCTCTGCACTCACCACAGGTTTTTGATGCAACGGCTTCAGCATGAATCAAAGCTTCACCATGCCCCAAATCGATGCTCGGGTTTTTGATCCTCTGAGAATCTTTCCAACGGCAGTACGCATGAATGCAGAAACGAATCCGCCCCAGAGGGCATTGCATCGTGGTTGGTAAATTATGAAACAAAAACTCCAAATGTCTCACATGTGCAAGCTTGAGATGATGTTTCTGTTCAGGAGGGTTCTTAGTGAGGTACATGTCACGAGCCACACCACGGCACCTTCCAGAGATGACCCGTCGAAGGTCCACTAGCAAAAGTTTGGTTGTGATGTCCAGGAAAGCCAGGGCTTCCAAAGCATGTTGGGCAGATGTAGTCCCTGCCCCAGATTCTCTCATGGTGCATTGGGCTCCATACAAGCTCTCTTCCCTAAGCCTAAGAGGGTTCGTGGTACCTCCCAGTCGTAACAGCTTGCACAAGCGCCATAACGATCCAGCATGCTCCTCCACCATTCAGGATGTTGTGGATACCAGTCCCAATCTGAGTCGCCAATGGATCCTGAAGCAAAATGTCCCTCAGTTTGGACAAAGCCACACTCCTGATGTCCTCGTCTGGCAGCTCTGTCCTGACCTTCTGGAAGTTCAAGTGGACTACAGGCGGTGGCTCCGCCCGTCCACCCGCAGCTGTATCTCGTTCAGGCACAAGCTGTAATTTCAAAAATTTTCGCACCCAACCGTTGTATGAGCAAACAAATCGTTGTATCCTGCCAGGATGGTCCCGCCCCATTTGTCACCTGTGCGAAAAAACAAAGTCCAACGGTGTTCTCTCCCAGGGCAGCTTTGGCATCTCCATTCTTTGCCGCTTGACTGCAGCTGAGGCGGCACACTGCTGCCATGCCGGTTCAGAGGCCTGTGGACCTGCAAGTGTAACTATCCCCACTGGCGGTTCCAAATCATCTGCAGGGGAAGAAGGTTCATATAGCTCAGCTGCATCAGTTGCCAAACCCTCTGTAACATGAACTTGCTACAAAGTGGCCATTCGGAACTGGTACACGTTGTGTACCAGGTTCGAACGGTCACACCCCTCATCAGGGAGGGACATACACCTATATGTCCCACCCTGCTGAGTCCAGTCATTGATACAGAATGCGTCTTCCCCAAAACCAAAAACTTCCTCAGGGCCATAGGGGGCAGTTCCTTCCAAATCCCCTCCAGGCTCAGAGTGCAAAATCTCTTCCTGAGACTCAGCTGCAGCAGAAGGTGTTGACGCCACCTCTTCCTAAATCCCCACAGGGGTCTGTTCTGTGCATCCCCCGGTTCATCGTCATTAGCAGCACCAGTCAAATCAAAGTTCATGCCAAAAGAATCCAGCAAACTAAGCACACTCCGATCAAATATCCAAAGCAAAATGAAGGCCCACTGAAATAATGACCTTGAGCTTTCTCAGTCGTAATAGCCAGAAACAAGGCTTTACCTTTCTTCGCCGGAGCACCTCGGTCAAAACCAAAACATGGCATAGACCCCCGACGCCACACTTTCGACAGGTGTCAAATTTGGTGAAACCCACCCACCTACCCTATGAACCGGGGTTGCTACACGATGGTGTATCCTCAATCAAATTCAAACATTAAATTATAAAACACAAGGAAGACTCAGAAAGATTTCACTGTGAGATTTTTTCTGATGTTCATTCCTAGAAGGTTCAAGTCAACTTAGACTCAAACAAACATCTGCACCAAGGAAAGCTGACAAAATAAAATGTTTGCAGCGTTTGGTTGTGGTTTCCTTTTCCTTGTCGCGCAGTTGGGAGAGTCAAGTTGAAGAGAAGAAGAAGAAAATCTGGATAAGGTTCCAGAAAGACGCGTGGACGGATGCGCTGCGTAAGGAGGAGAAGGAGGGGTGAAGGGAGTTATATACAGACCAGGCCTAACTACTAGTTAGGCCTTGTTTAGTACACCAGAGAGAAGGTAGCGTCTGCAAGCAGAAGTATCCTTCCACTTCCACAAGGAGTCGATGCATGAATATGCACCCAAGGTGGACATGACGAGTTCTTCCACTGTCGAATGCAAACAACTACACGACTCAACGTTCCAGAACTCTGCACCTTAGCAACTACACCAATGTATGGGACCTTTGAAACTTCACAGACCTTTCTCAAGTTCGAATGTTCCGAACAACACAGTTCTACAATCGCAATTGAAGAACCCTGAGTCAACACCTGCTGCAACACACACAGCTCACGAAGTTCTGCTAACTCAGCTGTCAAACCATCTGGAACAACAATCCCAAGAGCATATCGGTGCTTATAGAAAGCTTTAGCACTCAAGCATTTAGTGAAAAGATCTGCTGGATTTTCAACACCACTTCTGTGTCTCAATTTCAACAAACCCTCTCTCATCTGCTCTCGTAACCAATGCAATCTTATTTCAATGTGTCGTGAGCGTCGTGGCACGTCCATGGACCTCACAAGTTGCAATGCGGAGCTTGAATCGCTCTCCAGCCAAATCACAACTTCTTCTGGCTCATCGATCTCATGAAGTGCAAAAAGTAGACGGTGAACCAGTCTTCCAAACGCAACACTTTCTTGATACACTGATTGCAAACCATAAAGCTCTGCCTCACATGAACTCAGACTCAAAGCTTGTTGCTGTCGGCTCAGAGACCTTACCAAAGACCTCTCAAAGAAAACAGCTCCACCGCTAACACCTTTGCGGTTGTTGAAACGATACGGCGCATGTGAAGCGTCGCTGAAAGAGCGGAGATGGACTGATCTCAGTTGAGCATCGTCAACCTGACTCATGATGGTCTCATCTCTGCTCGGTAGACACAAGCATGCATGCATGTCAACATACAAGAATCTCAAGACTGCTTTCAATGCTTGTTCAGTTCCGTGCATCGGTTTCGCTTGCTGCGTCCCAAGAACAGACATCCATGTCTTCAAGTCATGACGCACCTGTGACAACCAAAGCAATTTTCCCAACGCCTTCCTGAAGCGTGAGTATGCTTCATCTGACAAAGGTTTCTGAAAGTTGCTATCCGTGAGTGTTTTCTCCAGATGTCCCGAAATGTCAGGCACATTCTCAGACCCACGGGTAACACCATAATCCAGAAACGTAGAGTCAAGATAATGTGGATCAACACCCAGAGTGATCTCAGAGGAATCTCTTTCTCTCTTGATAACACGACCAATAAAGGTCAGGGATCCTCCCTCTTCTCCGATCTCTCCAGTTGTCTTCACAGGCACTACAGACGACAAAGTTGCAACCACATGTTCTTCGGCTTCCTTCGTGGTCGACAACAACAAGATGTCATCAACATACACTACACACAAGCAAAATCCAATTTCATGACCATCTTTCACAATCTGTCCACCATACACACATGGTTCCAACGAATCAGACCAAAGGCCTACATGTTCAACCGTAAATGTCAAAAGCTGCAACCATGCCAGTGAAGCATCACGTAACCCGTTCAATGCCTTTTCAAGCAAATAGTAGGTCGCTTCACCTGATGGAAAGCTAATCGACAACGGCATTTTCAAGACAACATGTACACCAGTTCCCAATGGGCTATGCATGAAGGCATGACTCACGTCCAATGCACGCAAAAGCATCTTCCGTGTCGCTGCCATTGCAAGCACCAAATGAACACTTTCAATCGAAGGGGTAGGACTACTAAATCCCAAAGATCTAGCTGAGGAGCCACGATTGAAGTCCTTCGCAACAATCCTGGTTCGAACCCTCTCACTGCTTTTGTAAGCTGCAACCCACCTCGACTGGATCAAACGAAGGTTCGGAACAGCCTTCTTCATGTCGTCCAGTTCTGACTGGGTGATGATGCGGCCAGTCTTGCAGTGTTCCAAGTTCCTAACCTCTTCCTGCATACCCTTGAAACCTTGTTCCAAATCAAGGCAAACTCTGGTCATCTATGATACCGTCCGGTTTCCAAACTAAGACATCTTGACCTCCAAGACGCATCTTCACAAAATCATGCTCATTGCCTCGATTGAAACAAACAGAATCAAGAGAACCAGAAAACATTTCTGGAGATGTTGCCGGAGCAAAAGACGCTGGACCTTCAAGCGTACCCAAACTCGCAACCAACACAGGTTCACCACTACCAACCCAAAACCAATCAAAATCCATGTTTGTTTGAAGCAATTCTTCCGAATCTTCACGGATCTCTCGCTCTAACTGTTCTCGGTCGGTCTCAGCTTTCCTTTTAAACCTTCTGGTGTATTCAACCTGTATTTCCGGCTGTCGCCGAGCGGACTCAGGTGTTGATACCATTTCATCATCATCAACCTCTTGCACTGGTACCTGAGCCTGGGGTACAACTACAGGGCTCTCCGGAGAGAGTGCAGGTTCGATACGCCTTTATTTGTCATTCAGGAAACCGGCTGTCTTAAAAGATTCAGTTTTCTTCGTCTTAACGATCTTCTCGCAAGATATAAATATATATCTATCTTCGCGTATAACAAAGTTAAACAACCACGCGCGATACGCTATTCGAACCCTGGTCGTGTCAGGTCCAAAAAACGTGTCCAAATAAACAAGCAACTGCAGACAGAACATGTGCATGACAAGCTGAACTGAAAAATGCATCACGCTTTTTTCACCTTTAGCAAATTGGGAGAACATCAACGGATCCCGCTTCGAAAAACGGTAGGGCTAGGCTAGGAAACAGCATAGAGGATCAACCCTCGCAGAGCGTCCGTTGAAACCTATCTGTGTTTCCAAATTTAACCAGGGTGGGAAAAACCACAGGTTTGGGTGGGAAAAACTCACACTCGAAGTGTAAGACTAAAACCCTCACCTCCCTCCCTTAAACTCGAGGCGGGCGCGGTGAACATATGTGATTCCACTTTACTTGGTTGTACAGGTTTGGAAGTTTGTTTGCAAAGCCAAGTTTCAAACAAACTGCACAAAAGATCAAGCGAACTTGATTCAGGCAAACAAGCAAACGTTTCACCTACCAAAATAAAACATAACGCAGTCGAAACATTGCTTGAAAAATTTCAGGTTCAGAAACAGAAAACGTTCAGGTGGAAAACTGGTTTGTACAGCCTAATTTTTGTTTGGCAAAAATTTTTCCTTTCTTTCTCAAATAAAGGTGTCATCATCGCTTTGCAATGAGTAACCCCTTATTTGTCATTCAGGAAACCGGCTGTCTTAAAAGATTCAGTTTTCTTCGTCTTAACGATCTTCTCGCAAGATATAAATATATATCTATCTTCGCGTATAACAAAGTTAAACAACCACGCGCGATACGCTATTCGAACCCTGGTCGTGTCAGGTCCAAAAAACGTGTCCAAATAAACAAGCAACTGCAGACAGAACATGTGCATGACAAGCTGAACTGAAAAATGCATCACGCTTTTTTCACCTTTAGCAAATTGGGAGAACATCAACGGATCCCGCTTCGAAACCCCTATGTCTCGATCCGTAATCTCCCAAAAAGCTCCCAAAGGTCTTGCCATGCCACTTCGGATCTGTTAACGCCTAAGGCGTCCATTTCGTCAGTCTGCAAACGGCTTGGGTTGTCTGAAACATTGCTGGCTGTCGGCACTCTTGAGAACCAGACCTTTATCTGGCTATCCATCTCTTCTGAGACGAACCCACTCAAGATAGCCTGTCCTGCCGAAGTGGAGGTTGCCGCTCTGATCAACGCTCCCTTGGCAGCTTCGTTGTCTAAAAAGAAAACGCATTGGACATGGTTCAAAAAGGATTTCCACGTATGCAAGGCAGCCCAAACTGGCAGCAGCTCCAATTCGAAAATTGGATGATTGGACTCCTGGAGGAAACGTGACATCCATTCTTCAGGGACTTTCTCTGAGAAGTATCGGCAAATGGCTCCGCTAGGAGAAACCAAGACTGCCCCGATGGAGCCACATTTTTCGGTTTCCCCTTCGCATGCTCCGTCTGTGAAGACCAACCAGGTGTCCAGGTTCGTTGAGTGTATCTGAGTAGGTGGGGCCGTCAACACACGGTCCTTGAGAAAAGCTATGGTGCTAAGCTCGAACTTTGAGAGAGTCTCCTTCTCACGGCCCGAAGAAGCCACCTGGCTGATTACTCGTAGGCTCTGCTGAGCTATCCGCCCATGTGCGAAGCTTTCAAACCACTGCAACCTGCCACGTAATTTTTCAGCATCCTTTCTTGACATCTTTCCCGTTTGCAGGAAACTTTCCAGGCTCGCCCTCAACTCAGCGACCCTACTTTCTGTATGACCCAAAGTAACATAGTGCCCATTGCTGTCAGCCGGCTCCAGGTCCAAAACAACTCCTAAGGTTTTTACTCTGGTGGCCCATTCGACCGCCTTTTTGCCCTCCTTCGCGAACTGGACTCCAAGCAGGGAGAACAAAGATTCGGCAGCCACAGCGGCGCTCTTGCAATTTACATGTTTTGACAGAAGGGTGTAATCGTCGAAAAAGCTTGTCCAGCACAACCTCAGTCCTACCACTCCAATGTACCAGATAGCCATAGAGATGCGTAAAAACGCGCCCACAGACCCTACAGCTCCAAAGGGTAGAGCGTTAGTGCCCATCAGTCTTACCCGACCCTGCTCGTTGTCCCAGACAGCAATTCTCAGTAGGTCCCTGTCTTGGGCCCTTACTCCATATTGCTTGTACGCATTCTTTAAGTCGTAGGTCTTACCAACAACCTGCTGCATAGCTTCTCTTCCAAGGTTTGTCATACACCAACACATGTACGCTGCAAGCTCGTCCACCGCGTGAACTCTGAACTTCTCACTGGTGCCACATGATGCGTTGAAACCTCCTATGGAGCAATCGTCAATCATGCGTATCTTGTCACCCTGTTTCAAGCCAAAGCGCTTTGCTAAAATCTTTCCTTCCATTCCACCATCATCATCAAACCAGGTCCACCCCTTGGAAACTTCGTCCAGGGACTGATTCCAAACTTCTGCTGCTAGTTCGGGGTCTGCTTGCTCAGAAACTTGTTTGATTATGCTGTGGTTGACACCCTTTGCCAATCGCTTTGCAGCATCTAAACTGTGAGTGGGACGCTTCATGTGAGGAGGAAAAACATGTGATTTCGGCATCCAACCAGTGAGAGGAAAACCTTGACAGATGGTGTCAACGAGCTCAGTATCAGGGTACTGCAGGGAGATTAAAATTTCTTTGAACAGTAACAGCCTCTTGCCCTCCAGGACGTTCCTCAAGTGAGGCTCCAAACTATCATGCAAATCACGCTCTGCTTGCTCAAGCTCTTTGCACCTTGCTGTCCAAGTCTTCAGAAATTGCACCCTCGCTTTAACCACTTTATGCGGCTCCTCTGAAAAGTTTTCTCTCAACATGTTTTGCACTCCGTCGTTCAAGTGAACTGCAAGTGATCTCGGGTGCCCCGCTTCGACAGCCCTGGCCAAAAAATCCCAGGGGTTTCTAGGCATCCCAACCGCTATGAGCTCTGCCTGCATTGTCTCGCCCAGTTGGATCTTGTCTAGCAGTGGAGACTGCGCTTCAATCTCATAGCTCCTATTGTTTGTTACCCATGTGTACAAACCTTCATCGACCCGAATTGTACCCCACTGTAATTGTCGATGCACAATTCTGGCTCCCTTTGGTAAAGTTTCGAAGACCTGTGACTGTTCCGGGTCTGATGCCACATCGATAATGAAGTTTTTGTAAGATTGGAACTCACTGACCAAGGGTTTGACCTGCTTACCTTTAGGAAGCATGTCAATGACCCACCTGTGTGATGTCACGTGGCCTGAAGGGAGTTGTTCTTCCATGTTGATTGGGTTTTCTGCCCCAAGTTCAATTGCATGCTGCACTAAGATGGCCACCAAACGTTTGCAAAGCAGAAAAGGATAGGCCGCCTCTTCTGCCGTCGGGAAAGAGAGGCTGTTGCCCACTGGTGTGGGGTTCCATTTTGCATGTGTGTGTCCAGCATCGCACAAAACAGCCAATTCTGAAAAAACGTCTTTAGTAGACCACCAGGTTGTTAACTTGTTTCTGTTACCACCATGCATGCAATTGTGAAAGGAGACCTTGAAGCCCAAATCCAAAAGCTCAGAAATCTTCGGGAAAAACCAGAAAAGTGAATTTGCAGGGTTCTCAAGTGAACACAGAATGTTTAACTCGAGACATTTTCGAACCAAAACAGCTGTTGCAGAGTAAACCAGGTTTGCTGACTCTGTGCGGATTTTGTCGAGCCCTTGCAGACCGTCTAATCCCATGGGTTTTTCTGTCGATCTCAAAGGACCCGGGATTTTGAAACCACGCCTTGCGAAACTTTTCAGCTGCTTTTCTCTGGCTCTAGAGGCGGTCCCGCAAGCTGGGGCCAAATGCACTGCTAAAATGCGTTGTGCTTCTGTCTCCAGGAGCTCTTGCAAGGCGTCCAGTTGCTCCGGCACAGTAACATCGTAAGATGCCACAAAAATTTGTGTGGCCCTTGAGCTGCTCTTGTCTATGGGGGGCACTTGGAAACCTGCTTCCCTTGCTGTTTTTGACAATCGTGCTGTACCAGCAAAAATCTCAACGACCAGAAGCTCTGAAATGTTCTTGCTTTCAAACTGTTTACCCCGTTGACACTTGGCGTCTGACGAGGCAGTGAAATCTGACTCAACCGACTTTTTTGGAACTGCATTAGCGTCCACATCAACGCTCGAAGCCGTGGTGTCTACAGCTTCAGTGCCATGTTGTTCATCGCACCTGCTTCTCTTGGAGAAGGCTGTTTTAGCTTCGCTTAACTTTCTCTTTAAGAAATTGGAACGCGATTGATGCGGCAGCTCCTCACGTAGTCAGTTGGCTCGGCACGTGACCAAGCTATGGTTCGTTTTGTGGCACTTCATGCAACAGTGCACTCCTTTTCGGCAACGGCCGTTTGTAACTTCATTCTTGCAACCTGATTTCAGATTGAAGGCCCAACAAATTGCTTGGCCACTTGGATCACGCTGTGGAAGTCCTTTAAGCTCCTGAGGACACATGGCCTTTGCCTTTGCTGAGACCTTTGCTCGCTTTGTGGGTCTGGGGGCCCCCGTGGGTGGAGCCTTTGGTGCAGCAGCACTGGAAGCTGCTGCCTTCTCAGTGTCTTTTCCGGCACTGGCCTGTGCCCTAGGCAAGGGCAAGAGATACATGGTGACTCTCGGGTCTGTTCTGAGCTCTCGCAGTTTCTTTTCCATTGGAAATTCACCTTTGCCATCTGGTTGCAATGAGCCTTGCAACTCCTGTGCCATAATTGTAAATAGTTCCCTGTCTGCACGCAGGAGCTGGCCTGCTGTAACTTTCGCAAACCCCGCAGGAGGCTCTCGTGTAAGTTGTCCAAGTAATTGTTGGACCCAAATCTCATGCTCTGCATTGCCTATCAACGAGCACTGGTCGAACGCCAGCCCCCTACGCTGCAATGCCCACTGTAGGTGCAAGTCAGTGGACGTGTCGGTGGGCACTGGCTCACTTACCGACGACAGCTTCACCATCTGTTGTTCCAGTGTCAAGGTCACCGGCTTGTCTTTGAGGCTGTTCTGAATCTCTGAATCTCTTTTGCTGCACTTTGATGGTGGTATCCATACCACACAATTTGTCTCCTTCATCTGAGCCATCATGTCAATCAAAGCGTACGATGGCTGCAGCTCTCCACGAATGCGCACTCCTGGAACGCGCAGCTCTTGGTCTCTCAGACGGGGGCTGCCTTTTCTGCTACCGGCAACTTCCTGGTCCCGTCGCCTGACGTGTCTGTGGCCCTGGCCTTAAGATCGGCCATGATGATCGCCGAAGCTTCGAAGTGCAATCGCCGTAGAGCAGCTTGTGTTCCAAAGCTCATAGCTGTGCCTCCGTTCACACGGGTGGCAAAGTCCCCAAATTGATCATCTGTAGGCGGGGTCTGAGGCGTCCCCGTGGAGAAAGCAAGGGAGCTAAGGCTCCGTATTCCATGATCCAGCAAGAGAGTCTTCAAGGATCCGTCCGGCACCAACTTATCACAGTGCTGCGCAAATGCAGCTTCTGAGTCTGCCAGTGACATGGCACACAATCTAACTGCAAGAAAAATCAGCACCGTGAAAAAGTGAACATGAAGCAAGACTTTGTCAAATCATTCTCATTGACGTCTCTTGTTGAACTCTGTTGCAAAACGTTAAAATTTTGACCTTAAAAATTCCGATCTTTTCTGAGAATCTCTTTGTTGAAAAACCCTTTCGGCTTAACCTTCATCGACCTATCGTCACTAGGTGGCTTGAACCAACCCACGCAACGATTCCTCGATGTCAAGCCGATTCAAACAAATTCCGCCTGATCATGCAGAGACATGTTGCCAAGCTTCCCATGAAGCAGTTCAACACGCCGCCACCGCGAAATTTCAGAGACCCTCAAAAATTTGTTTGATGACATCTTTCCTAATGGATCTCATGTAAACTCACTGGATGCTCCTTGACAAACTCCCTCATGAAGTGTGTCAACATGTATCCAAGTGCATGCACGCAACAAGATGAAAGACCCTGGATATCAATCGCCAAGCTCTTTACGAAAGCGTTCAACACAAGTCCATGAAAACATCTCAAAGAAAATGAATGCACACAACAACAAATGCTATTTCAAAGATGCCTGCTTCACGCCCATTTGAAGTGTGTCAACACGCATCCATGAATCTGCACAATGGGTTGATAAATTGCAAAAAATTTGACATCTGCCTATGGATGTTTCCTCAATGCACATCTGACAAGAATGCAGCAAGAACAGCTTCAGTTTTTGAACATCTCTGCGGATGCTCTAGCTGTCCTTCAGCCTGAAACATTGCCTGCACTTCGCAGCGTCAAATCGGACGTTGCCTGTGTGACCCTGAAAAGACTCAGTGATCCTTCGGCCACAAAGCAGAATTTTCACATGCTGTTCATATGACAAGTGAAACATCTTTGAATTCCTATTGACCCAAAGTTTCTTGTCCTCTGGCAACGTGATGAGGTAATGTCCAACAACTGGGCCCCAGGCTGGTGTGTCGCCCTCTGAGCAATCACTTGAGTCGGTTGTGATATGTCCCTCATCTTCATTGGCGGTATCCACTTGTGAAGGTGGCTCCAGTGAAATCTTTTGACATGACTGTTTGTCTGAGGCTTCTGATGCATCATCATGCACAACCTCAGCCCCTGACGCGTCGGCCCCTGAATTTTCCTCAGGAAAAACAAGACCTGTTCCAAAGTTGTCCAAGCTCCCAGCACCTGGCTTCAACCTGCCGCTCCTGGTGTTATCAGGTTCGAAGACACCTGTACGTATCTCCCAAAGGACATGTGACAGCAAAGCAAGTGGTCTGGCAGCTGAGTCTCTACTGTAGGTCAATGCCATGCGCACCTTGTTGGAGTGATAACCTAAGGTCAACCTGTCCTCAATTGGTGCACCACGCTTTGCAAGAAAAGACAAACATGTACACTTGCAAGAATGACTTGTGAGTTTGGAACCCGCAGAAACTTCATCACCTAACAAATGATGGATCCACAACTTGGCCTCCTGAGTGGAGATTGGCCTCCTCGTCGGTTCAAGGTTTCTGTCAGGAGATGGCATCAATGGGAACTGTTTCAAGTCATTGATACGCAGCAACTCTCTAACACCCAACCATTGACTAGCCCAGTTGTCTGAAGAAACACCATGAGCCGGTGCTGAAATAGGCAGAAACATGTGACGTAAATGAAGTGCACGTGCAGTCTTGTGAACAGCAGTTGTAAGCTCAAGTGACTGAAGTTCCCCACCGCTGTCATAGTCTGGCACCATTGCCGCAGCGTGTTGGGCGTCAGCCCATCGAGATCTGCCATATATGCAGAACAACAACATTCCTGCCATGGCTCTGTCCCAAACTTCATCACCTTCTCTGAGAACTGTGTGCAGCTGTAGCAACTGAACCACGGTGAAAGGGTCTGCCTGTCGAGGGCCCCTCAAAATATTCGTTGCTGTAGCACCCAAACAACGTCTGCTTGAAATTATCGTTTGCAGCTCATCCAGACCCAGCACATGCCTGGCAAACACGACAGCTTCGAAAATGGCCTTCAGCCTTGAGGCCGGTGCGCCACTGCCTGCCTGTTTCTTCAAAAAGGTATAGAACTCATCCTCACCGCAAGGAAAAGAAATCCCATCTGCTTGAAGAGCCCCACAGACACAACCCAAGCTGTTTGCACGCTTGATCAAAGTCTGAGGGGCTTTATTATAAAAGACATCCACCAGAATCTGGGCTTTCTCAGAGAACGTCCGTTTGCTTTGAATGGCCTGCAGTAAGGTGGAGTCCCCTGCAATCCATTGGTCCATCAACGCAACCCATCTTCTAATGCCAGTTTCCCAACATGCTTCCCTTTCCTCCTGCCAACTGCGTTCTGGAACGTCTTTGACGTGTTTCGGAAATGACTTGATCAAAGGGAAAGGTTTGGCAGCAACCCTTCTGTCAACCTCTGTTGTATCTGTACTGTCTGTAGCTTGTAAAACTGGCACAGCAAGAGGACGTTTGAACCCTTTTGACATTTGCTCCATCACAGAGACATTTGGATCTAAAAACTGATCCCAAAAGTCAGTTTCCCACGGAAGTTTATAGTCTTCCGATCGCAGATTGTTCCAAGCCGATCCAACCACTGCGTCAACGCTGTACCCAGCTGAAATGCCTAGGTCGTCATCACCTGTATGCACTGGAAGATCACCTGAAAAGTCTGTCTGTAACACTGAAGGCTCGTATCCAGCAGAAACAACTTCTACATCTGAAGTCCCAAACAGTTCATCCGCTTGAAAAGTACCAGCTGTTTTTTCCAGATCAACGTAAGAAGCCTCAAGTTCCATGGCTGCTGAACACCTACCCCCATGCAAAAACTCACACTCGAAGTGTAAGACTAAAACCCTCACCTCCCTCCCTTAAACTCGAGGCGGGCGCGGTGAACATATGTGATTCCACTTTACTTGGTTGTACAGGTTTGGAAGTTTGTTTGCAAAGCCAAGTTTCAAACAAACTGCACAAAAGATCAAGCGAACTTGATTCAGGCAAACAAGCAAACGTTTCACCTACCAAAATAAAACATAACGCAGTCGAAACATTGCTTGAAAAATTTCAGGTTCAGAAACAGAAAACGTTCAGGTGGAAAACTGGTTTGTACAGCCTAATTTTTGTTTGGCAAAAATTTTTCCTTTCTTTCTCAAATAAAGGTGTCATCATCGCTTTGCAATGAGTAACCCCTTCCTTTCTCCGTTGTTCCTCAAACTCAGAAAAACGCTTCCTACATTCCTTATTGTGCCTAATACCAGGTGCTTCCATGCCACTCTCACATGCTGGACATAGACGAGTCGGTTCAAAACGTGATACGTCAGGTGAAGTTCTTTCAGAACTCTCAGGACTACCAATGGCTACATCTGCAGTATCTGCTGGTGACGTAGGAGATGGAGTAACAGTAACAGAAACTCGAGACGGCTCTGCTGGAACTTCCTGTGGAGTCACGACAACGTTCGATCTTGCCAATGGCACTGCTGGCGCCAAACGCAACTCACCAGATTTCTTCTTCACACTGCTGGACTCTGGCAAGACAAGTTTGGGCTGTGAAGGTGCCGGCAAACTCTGACCTTTCAACTTTCCCAACTCTTCAGGAGGTAGCTGACTCATATCAGCTGGTGCAGTTCCACTGTCATTCACAATTTGGGGTCTACTACCTACAGTCCCAGTGTCAAACTGCGTCAAAACTCCCTGTCCCGAATTCAAATCCCATCTCAAAGGTGAAATAGCCCTGATGTTCCTAGCTACAAAACGCATCAACTCAGCTTTGCCATCCACACGAATTTATTTCTCCAGAAAACCAGGATCAATCGAGATTGACTCACATTGGTGGTGGAAGTTTCGATGTTGAATTGCCGTCCATATAATTATCTATTAAATTATATGGCGTATCGACTTGGAGTAAGGTAAACGTATCCATGTAAGTATATTGCTTACACAAACTAACCTTACTACAAATTAAAAAATTCCGCAGTCAACGCGAAGGCACCACAGTCGGACTTATTATTATTTCCTTTTTGATTCCAGTAATTGCACTGTCGGGGGTCAATCCAAGGCCGGTCATGATTCCAGCTGAGTAAGATTCTGGTGCATTGGATGGGCCATGATTCCATCACTGACAAACGTTGACACAAAGTGACTTGATGCTAAGTGTCAGAGCACCCGATAATTCCCCAAGTTTTGGGTGGGAGTGAAAAAACGGGGTGGGTGACAAAAATTGCCCTTATTTAAAAGGGACACCCTCCCTCCCACCACTTGATTGGGAACAGCCACACATTTCCATCTATGATGTGACATGTGACAGATGTGGATTGCTTCAATGAAATTGTTGAAAACCACATCGAGAGTATTGAAAATGGATTTTGAAATAAAACGCCAACTTGTTTGCGTCACGAAGTTTGGTTGTATGTTTCAACCTTTGACATGTTTGTTTACCACCAAACCAAGAGAGTTTAAGTTGATCCTTATTTGTGAGATTTCACAAATTTTTGTTTGGACAAATAAGGCTTTCATCTTTTTTCAAAAGAGTGACATCTTATTTCTCCAGAAAACCAGGATCAATCGAGATTGACTCACATTGGTGGTGGAAGTTTCGATGTTGAATTGCCGTCCATATAATTATCTATTAAATTATATGGCGTATCGACTTGGAGTAAGGTAAACGTATCCATGTAAGTATATTGCTTACACAAACTAACCTTACTACAAATTAAAAAATTCCGCAGTCAACGCGAAGGCACCACAGTCGGACTTATTATTATTTCCTTTTTGATTCCAGTAATTGCACTGTCGGGGGTCAATCCAAGGCCGGTCATGATTCCAGCTGAGTAAGATTCTGGTGCATTGGATGGGCCATGATTCCATCACTGACAAACGTCGACACAAAGTGACTTGATGCTAAGTGTCAGAGCACCCGATAATTCCCCACTGTGACAAGTGCTCTGGCAGGACCAATTCGACTTTGTTTGCTTGTCTAAGCCAAGGTGCTTCGAAGTTCATCCTTGAAGGTTCATCCGAAGGGTTGCTATGGCTTGCAACCCTCGCGAACCA
This sequence comes from Cladocopium goreaui, assembly GCA_947184155.2. Classification (NCBI taxonomy): domain Eukaryota; class Dinophyceae; order Suessiales; family Symbiodiniaceae; genus Cladocopium; species Cladocopium goreaui. The sequence continues at coordinate 20,142 of CAMXCT020004359.1, forward strand.
CGGAGAAAAACGGCATTTGTATTCAAATTCAACATACTCAGCAACTAAGGCTGCTCCAAGGTCGGTCGAGGCATGGGCCCTAACTAAAGCAGACCTTGCTGCATCGTTGTCCAAATAATGGACCACAAGTTTGCCCAATATATGCTTCGACCATATCTTGACCGAGACCAGCAAAGGGAAAATCTCCAGCTCGTAGATTGGATGGCTCGACTTCGCCAAGAATTCTTCAAGCAGGGGCTGTGGGAGGTAAGCACCAAAGAAGGAAACTACTTGCCCATTTGGATTCACCAAGATTCCGCCTATCGAAGCCGGCTGTGCGTTGGTGGGCTCAAAAGCACCGTCCGTAAAAATTATCCACGTCTCATTGATATCATGGTTGATCGAAACTTGCCTGCTCGACAATAGGTGTTTCTTCAATGTTTCCAATGCCGATATAAGCTGATTGTCCACGCGGATTGACGGACCCGGCTTTCTTGAGTGCCACGACAGGACTCCTTCGACCTCTCCTCCGTGTGTCCAACTTTGACCTCTCGGCTACCCACGTTCTCTGCGTTGACCACCAGGCCCAAAGTCTTGAAGCATTCTGAAAACGGGGGTGCCTTCGATCCCTCTGAGGCAAAGTTTATGCCAAGCAGCTTGAACAAAGCTTCCGCATAAAACGTGGTGTCCAGCTCAAGACCTGACGGTGAGAGAGCAGTGTAGTCGTCGAAGAAAACTGACCAAGGAATGCAAAGACCCTTCGAACCTATAAACGCAATCGCAGACGAAATCCTGAGGAAAGCCGAAACACTGCCAGTGGCCCCGAAGGGTAACGCCAAAACTCTGAAAAATGCGACTCCACCACCAGGTTTCTTCACAGCGATTCTGAGCCTCTCCGAATGTGGTACATCCACCCCAAATTGCTTGTAGGCTGACTTCAGATCAAATGTCCTTCCCAAAAGTCCTCTGCCATTGTTCGCAAAACTTTGGGAGTCAAGTAGGACAGAGATGCCTGCCAATATTTCATCTATGGCGTCAACCCTCAGCTTTTCTGACATGCCAAAGGCCGAATTCACCCCACAGATCGAGAAGTCATCGATGAGACGTGTCTTCTCTTTCTGTTGAATTGGGAACCTCTTCGCTATGAATTGGTCAGGGTGAGGTTCTTCAGCCAACCAGCCGTTTGCCACCTCTTGCATGGTTTCATCCCACGCTACCTGGTCAACCGGCATCCAGTCAGATGATTCCAGGGAGGCCACAACAGCCATGTTCAGGCCTTTCGCCATACCTTCAAGCTGTTCCATAGAAGAGTCTGGTGGCTTCACTCTCCTCTGGAAGACGCCCGAAGACTGGGCCCACCCCGTCAGGGGAAAACCCTGACAGATTTCATCAACGATCTTCGCGTCCGGGTACTCAAGGTCCTGCAGAATCTCTCTCCACAACAGTAGCTTTTTGTCTTTAAGCAAAGGTTGAAGGTGCGCCGGGAGACTGGCATGGAGTTGCTGCTCTTCTGCTCTGAGCTGGACGGCTCTCCTCATCCATTTTTTCAGGAAGTTGGCACGCTTGGCCTTGATCTCAAAAGGGCTGCTAAGGAAGACCTCCTCAAGGACTTCCTTCATCAAAACGGGAACTCTAGCAAAGGCTCGCCTCGGATGACCTATTGCGTGGGCATCCTTTATGAAGTCCGATGGGTCCCTTGGAATTCCAAGAGTGAGAACTTCGAAATGCGCCCCTTCTTCAATCGGGGCAGCCCAATTGTTTGACTTCCTCCTCCATTCGTCCCGTGTGAACCCCCAATGCAATTGACGATGGATAACGTTTGTACCTTTTGGGAATTCTTGCAACAACTTTTCAATGTCTTGGTAGCCGACGGGAATAGCTGTTTTGACTTCCCGGCCATATTCGGCTAAAACCTGTTTCAGCTTGTTGCCCCTGCTTTGTGCTGCAAATAAGTTCCGTTTCCCAACGCTTGGATCGATCATAAGCTGTTGTTGCAGACTGTGGCAAGGGCTAAGGCCACGAATCTTGGCTTCGTTCAAGCATATTGAAGCAAACCTTTGGCACAAAATTGTAGGGTAAGCGGCTTCTTCTGCTGTCGGGAAGAATAGTTTGCCGTTGACCCAGCGCAGTTTCCAGGAATCATGTTGATGCTGTCCATCGCAAAGAATCCCCAAACTTTCCAGAATATTTGTGTCTGGCTGCCTTGGGTTGTACGACCAAAATTTTGACTTCTTGTCCCTGGTTCCACCATGCATGCAATGCTGCAAAATTGTAGAATGGCCAGGGTACTGGTCAAACAGCTTCACCATGAAACTTGTAAGCCAAAAAAGACTGTTGAGTGGGTTTTCGACTGTAACCGCGGTGCCCAGCCCGATGAGAAACAAAATAAGTTCGACCATAGCTGAGTAGGATGCATTTGCTTCCAGCACCCTTTGGTGTTCTTGTTCGGTCAATCCCGCTAGCCCGTCCGGGTATGATTCGCTGCGGAGAGGTCTAGGCGGATTGGGAATGCCGGGAACCTTCCGCTCCCTGGCTTTTGAGGCCGTCCCGCAACTGGGCGCAAAATGCGCCAGCAAAAGATTTTCACGCTCTGCTTCAGCGAACTTGCAAACTGTGTTGAAATCGTGCGGTCTTGTCAAATCAAACGATGCAACCGGGAAATTCTCGGCTCTTTTGGGGTTTTTGTCCACTGCAAATACTCTGAAGCCAAGGTTTTTGCACGCTTTACTGAATCGACAAGACCCTGCAAAAATTTCCAAAATCAAGCCAGAACCCTTGTTAGGCTCGTCTTCTGTATCAAAAGATTCTGCTGAAGTTTCTGGAGCGAAAACTGTTGAATTGCAAAACGAGTCACCTGCACTGAAATTCGGTTCATCGCAAAAAGGCGCACATGCACTTCCCGTGGTTCCAAGTGAGGATTGATGGGGGCCTGGAACAACTTCGTGATCGCTGTACCCCTCACTTGAAACCTTTTCCCGTCAACTGGCACGGCACTTCACTGCCCCGTGCCCTGGTTTCAGGCACTTCATGCAGTCGTGCATTCCGAACCTGCATCGGCCGCCCTTGACCGGGTTGTTGCAGCCCTTGGACATGTTGAAATGCCAACACATCGGCTTTCCTGACTCCGTCTTTCGGGCCAAACCTGCAAGCTCATCCGGCAACTGTGGAGCCGGCTTGTCTGTCGATCTTGGGCGCTTGAAAGGTTTCCTCGGGACTGGGCTTGGCCGGCTCGGTTCCGCCTCCAATGGTCTCTTCGGAGGTTGCTGCGCCGTCACCTTGGGCATTGCTATCAGGTGCACGTTGATCCTAGGGTCATGCATCAACCTTTCAAAGGGCTCCTCAAGAGGTGGTCTGCCGCCGGTTCTCTGTCTGCTCGCATCACTTGAGTCAAGGTGATAGCACTGAAGTTGCTGGGGGCATCGGAGACCAGGGTGGACATCAATTTGTCCAACCACTTCTGGCACACGCTCCATGACAGCAAATTCACGAGGTCAAACGCCAGGTGGCGCCTTTGGAGCGCGAAATACAACTTGGGTTCCGTGCTGGTGTCAATGTCCTGCAAGTTCGAGACCACCGTCTGCTTCAATGCCCCTTGTTCCAGTGTGATCATTGTCTTCGACTTGTTTTTTGCCTCTGTCTGCACCTCGCTCTCCCTGGAGTGGCACCTGCTGGGGTGCAGGTACGTAATACTCCCACTTTCCAGCACGTTGTAAGCCGCGTCTATGAGAGAGTGAGCAGGTTGTTGCTCTGGTGTGTGCGGTAATCCCGGCAATCTCTTCTTCTGGGCATCCAGTCTGCTCTGCTTCTCGATGAACGGGAGCTTTCGAATCGGCTCCGAAGCATCTGCACATGCAGACTGAGTCTTCATCTCAGCAATAAGGAGGGTGCAAGACTCAAAGTGCAACCTCCTGAGGATTGCTGTCGTACCCAATGTGGACTGAGTTTCAAACACCGCATCTGCCAGTTTTGTGAATTCATCATCTGAAACTGGGTTCTGCGGGCTGCCCAAAGCGAAAGCAAGCGTCGAAAAAGATCCAATGTTTTGACCCTGTAGCTTCTCAAATAGTCCGTCGTGCATCTCTTCACACCGTTTCTGAAAAGCCTTCTCGGAGTCAATGAGCGCCATCACCCTGGATCTAAAAAGAAAACGATCACAGTTTTAAAAGGTTTGGTTTCGTTTGCCCTCGTTTGGAGCCACAGGACACGCAAACATTCACAACTGTTTACCTCTACTGAGGAGTTGCAAGTTGCTCAAACAGGTCATCTGTTGCCATGATGACAGTTGACCAAAGATGGAGTGATCATGTTGCACTCACACACTACTGATTACCAAATCCTTAACAGATTCGAAAAATGTTCAAGTTTTGCCACCATGATTGGCTCAAGACGTGTGATGCATGTTTCCACTACTTGAACAAAACCGAGAGGCAGCTTGTTTCCTCAATTTTACCGCAATCTTGAAGTGAGCGGTGTGTTCGAAGCTCGCCAACAGTGGCTGCAGCAAGGTGTATCCCACCTGAGAGACGCCGGTGGTTTATAAAGGCTTCCGTTGGCCATTTCGACCTTTCGGCCACAAAGCAAATACCGCTTGTGGTCCTCTTGGATCAGATGGAGCATCCTGGACTTAGGATGCTGCCTCAATTCTGTCCCAGCCGGGGCCTTTGGAGCACTGACCATACGGGCTGCATGCGTCGCCGCAGCTTGTTCCTCTTCTGAACTCGAAGAGGTGTCACTGCCTGACCCAAGGTCCTCTCCTGCCTCCTCATCCAGATCCTGCTGCTGCCGATCGACTGCCTCCCATGTTTCATCGTCCTCTCCAACTGAAAGGACTTCGACCTTGACATCTGCTGTCATCATTCCTGATCTGGTCGCGTTTGGGTTGAAGGATCCTTGTCGTATGCGCTCCAGCATGTGGCTCAGCACCCTCAAGGGACTTGCAAGCGAGTCCCTGGAGTAGGTCAACACCGACTTCATGCGGCCTGTGTGGCCACCCAAGATTTCCCTGTCAGGTATGGAGGCACCAAACTTCGCCAGAAAGCTGAGCAACGTAGCCTTACATGAGTGGCTCGAAATCTTGCAATCCTCTGGCAAACCCCCATTCCTGTCCAGGATCATTTTGACCCACTTGCTGAACTCCTCTGTGCTGAGTGGCCGAACCGTTGCTGATCCCTCGCCATCAGGTGCTGGCATCAAAGGTACACCCTGACCCAAATTGATCGCCCAGCTGTTGTCGGAGCTCCCACCAAGTTCTGACCCAGTTGCCCTGCACGACTCCTAGTGCTGGCCCAACTGCTGCCATGACTCCACCTCTCCAGGCGTTCGCTTTCTTGGTCTTGAACTCTTTGATCTTGAGCTCGACAAAAACTGGATCATTGGGGTCCGGGTCCATCACCACCTCGTCGGTGTGCTGCATGTCCATCCATCTTGACCTGGTGTATACCGCCACCAAAGCTGCACCACTGACCAATCTATCCCAAAAAAGGGCAGATTTGTCATGCAAAACTCCATGAAGAATAGACAGCTGCTCGACGGTGAAAGGGTCAGACTGTTTCAATACTGTCTCACCCACTCTCCTGGAAGCCCCAATGCATCTCTTAGAAAGCAGTCTCTGACTGAGCCCTTCGATGCCAAAGACAAATTCTGTAAATCTAATGGCCTCCACAATAGATCTGAGTCTACTCAAGGCAATGCCGCTGTTTCTCAGGTCACAAAAATATGCATATAGGAAAGACTCGTCGCCTGGAACTTGGACCTTGGCCTCTCTTAGCTTCTCAATGTACTTGAGCATGGAGTTGGCTCTCTTGACCAACGTGGCTGGAGCCTTCCCTGATAAAATATCCCTGAGCATGCGTAGTTGTTCGGCAAGACCTGCTAGGAGATGTAACTGCTTCACTGTTTCGTGAAATTCGGGAAACTGCGAAATGATGTCAAACCATCTTTTCAGAGCAACATCCATCTTGGCCTCTTGGTCTTCTTTCCAAGAAATTGCATCTGTATTGGCAACGATTTGCCTCCAATGGTCAGCCACCAAAATTCGCCTGGGCATCTTTGTAGGCTTCTCCGGTTGCTCCGGCTGCGGGTCTGCTGGGCAAGCCAAACGCTTCCATTTCCGTTGAGGGCTGACGCAAAATGGTTTGTTGCAAAAGATACTTCCCCAAATGCCCTTTTCCCAAGGCAATTCTAGGTCCGGGCTTGGATCCAGGTCCAACCAAGTCCTTTCCAGCATATCTGGGGTAAGGAACTGTGGTGAGCGTTCATCTCTTTGTGAATCACCCGGCAAAACCCCATCATCAAACTGTGATTCGACTGAACCCATGTCCACAATGTTGAGGAAAAAAATGTTGTAAAATATACTGCAGTGCTGAGTTGTTGCAAGAAAATGCCAAAACACCGAGGCCGAAGATTGCAAGCCGTGCTGTGAGTCACTTACCAGGATGTTGAGTTTCAATGTCCCACAGAAGCCAAACAAAAGTTGCAATGACTCCAAGACAGAAACCACTGGTCAAATGAAAAAACAACCACGACTGAGATTGCAAAGAAGGCCTCTGGAATGCGGTGCGCCCTTTGTCACGCAATGTATCGGCACGAAAACGAGCAACCATGCACCGAAATGACAAAAATTGCCCTTATTTAAAAGGGACACCCTCCCTCCCACCACTTGATTGGGAACAGCCACACATTTCCACCTATGATGTGACATGTGACAGATGTGGATTGCTTCAATGAAATTGTTGAAAACCACATCGAGAGTATTGAAAATGGATTTTGAAATAAAACGCCAACTTGTTTGCGTCACGAAGTTTGGTTGTATGTTTCAACCTTTGACATGTTTGTTTACCACCAAACCAAGAGAGTTTAAGTTGATCCTTATTTGTGAGATTTCACAAATTTTTGTTTGGAGAAATAAGGCTTTCATCTTTTTTCAAAAGAGTGACATCGAAACCTTGTACAACTGGACCTCGTTCCAATCCCACGTGAATGAAAGTACACTCAACATTCCTTGTTGAAAGTGGTGAATGCTGACGAATTGAATCAGGAATTTCGGCAAGAACCTGAGCACCAAACAAAGTCGAAACTGGTTTGGATAACTTCCTACTTGAAACCATTTCCAATGGACTTCTGTCTGAACCTCGTGATGTCGAAAAATGGTTGTTGCACAAAGCCAAATACGTCAAAACATCAACCAAATTCTCATGTGAAAACGTGACATCCAACCCTTGTGCATCCAGATCAGCTCGCAACGCAGAAAAGGATTCTTTTAATTCCCTAACTGTCCTTTCAGCTGCTCCAACTGATCGATGCTGCTGTGGTGCGGCTCGACGAATGGAGAACGTGTAGCGACCAGTGGAATTCCCAATGATCTCTCCCACGGCCCTCTCACTGTCGGTGTGGACATCAATGGAGACTGCCTTCGAAGTCAACCCAAAATGTTGAAGCCATACAACAATCTGTCTCCTGGCTGCTTCGACATCTTCTCCAACCACCACATAGCCAATGCACCTCGACATCATCTCAGTTAACACGAGGATCTTCACAGAACCTGGAAGTTCGTCTGCAACGATCTCACCTGTTGTATTGAGGAATGCAAAATCAGCCTGAATTGAAACCTCTTTCCTATCACCTTTGTCTCTTCTGTGCTGAAAGACAGAACGACCTTTGGCACACTCCAAGCAATTCGGATTGAATGGAATATGTCCCTGTCTCCGGTGACGTGCCAGTTCACTGTCGTCTCCTCCAGACACAGTTGCGACAGAAAAGTCATGAGTGTTACTCACAGTCAAGTCAGACCTGTATGCACTACTACTACCAACATCTGGATACAAACGAACCCAAGGACAATTGGCAAAATAAGCAACGTCAAGACAATGCATTCCAAGCTTTTCGTGAAACAAATCAAAACCTTTCGGACCTTGTGTGAATCTCCATCCCGAATCTGCCAATGAGGTAATTGACAAAATGTTGTGCCGGATGGAACCCACCAAAACATTCAAACGTGCTTTCTTCCAACACCAATCATCACCTGATGTGCCTGACATGTGCATCTGTACTCCAATCTCAGCAGTGCCTGACATGTTGACTGAGGATCCATTGGCAGCTTTGTAGCCACCTAACCCCTCACTGTCCTGCAGCACTGACCTGAAGGCTGACAAGTTCGACTCAGCCAAAACACTTGTGGATGCACCAGAGTCAAGAAGCCACCAAGAAGCATCAGTGTTGTCAGCGACCTGTGAAAGCAGAGGTCGCAAAAACTTCAAATAAGGTTCAATTTGTTGTTCAACCGAAACCTCACTGTGGTCGTCAAACCAGTCATGTGCACGCACCAAAACGATTTTCCGAGGTACGGATGCACACAAGTCTCGGCTGGGGTCATTAACAAAACGTGTTTCTAAGTTGGAACTGTCACCAAGTCCAACTTCATCTCCAAACTTCAAACCACAAAACCATGGCTCATGAGTACAGCTGTCGCAACCTCTTGCCAGCACACAACCCATGTCAGCCACTTCAGTTTCCAATACTTCTGACTCACGAGTACAGCTGTCGCAACCTCTTGCCAGCACACAACCCGTGTCAGCCAGTTCAACTTCCCCTGACTCATGAGTACAGCTGTCGCAACCTCTTGCCAGCACACAACCCATGTCAGCCAGTTCACTCTCAAAGTCTTTGCAATCAACCACAAGCCTATTTTCGGTTTCCATGTCAGCAAACTCCAGTTCAGCGCCATTGCTATCACACCTGGATCCGCAACTCGGGCTGTCAACTGCGATCTCATGCTCATGCACAAACCTAAGACCTCCAGTGGTTTCACATGTCAAATCATACAACAAAGGGTTTATGATCATGCTGCCGACACTGCCAGTCTTTTGGACATCAGACCTATTGTCGTGACTTGCACTCGGTTCCGCACTTTGGACTGGTCCCTGTTGCCAGGTATATCCATACCCGTCGCAATACCATCCAGAACCATCGTCCCACCATGTCTGCGAAACTCCCCATTGACCATCACAGCTCTCCGGCCATTGGTCATGCCACCAATAGTCATCATCGTCCCAACTCTCAGCAGTCCAGTCGGTCCAATCCTCTGAAACTTCATTCAATTTGGCTTTCTTTCCTTTTCCTTTGCTACCTTTAGAGCCTTTTCCTTTGGAACCTTTCTTGTCCCACGTGTCAGATTTTACAATTCCCTTACCTTTTCCATTCTCAGGGCAATTGAAACTGACATGTCCTGCTTTCCCACATCGAAAGCATCTGATCTTACTGACGTCCGCGGTGCAAGATCCTGCAGTGTGCCTTCTGCTTCCGCACTTCCCGCATCGGCCTTCTACCGCGTCGACGCCGAACTCATCAAAGGAATGGCTCTCTGCATTCCCCTCCAGAGAGTTCACTTTCTTATTGTTACCTGTTGTCTCGAAATCACTGAACAGGCGTTGTTGCTCTTCCCACCGCATCGCAGCGTTCCGGTAAGACTCATAGTTGTCTGCGCTGCTGTGGTGGAGGACATAATTCTTCACTGTTTCAGGCAGGCTTTTCAACAGAACAACTAGCATGTCTGAGTCTGCCAGCTTCAGTCCTGTGGTGTCCACCTGCATAGGGAGAGTTCCTAGCAACCTTGAAAATCTTGCTGACTCATAATCAATTTTTCTGATAGTGTCGCTTACTAAGGAACTCGGCGATGTTTGTGTCGCCGCCAGGACAAAGGATCTCCCTGCAATCTGCGTCCTTAGTGAGAGCGCTTCGGATCTTGACCTTAGAGAGAATTCAAGAGTAAGTTGCCTAAGCAGCTCAAACCCGTTTGCTTGTTGGTTTACTGCCACTGTCACTCTGTCACTAGATCCTACTCCATGTAATGCCACACCCTCACTGAAGGCGTTCACCAACGCCACACACCTGGGGTTGTCGTGAAACGCAGCTTTTAAGATGGACATAAGCCTTCGAGACCTTGCCTGTTGTGCTCCACTGAGAGCACTCCATCTGATAGGACCGGGCCAACGGCTACTATGCTGGATTTCTACAGAAAATTCTAAACTACCACCAGCTGCCCAGGATGACAACTCATCCAAATAGCCAGCCCAACCTAACACCTCTTCTTCTCTTGTCCTCCAAGTTCCTACTGGCGTTGGTGCCGGTGTCAACCATTTTTCGCTTTTGGCGAAGACATCCAATTGCTGTGAATTTCCATGACTGTTTGATTGTTGAACACCAAAACCAGGCAAAACATCAAATGGCTGCGGAGTCACAAACGACGAATCAGCTGCCCTACCAAGACCATCACCAAACACTTCTGGAACCCCTCTTCTTTGTTGCATAGTTACAAAACGATCTTGCATATGCTGCTGCACTGTCTGCAGTTGCCCTTCATTCAGATTACCTGACATGGCCATGACCTCTTGGATCTGCGCCGCTTGAGGTGTCAAACCTCCCAAACTCGCTCCAACTGGGCCACTCGGCATGTCTCCTTGGTAATTCATCGGGTTCACTCCTAAGTTTGGAACACAACCAGACCTTGGTCCACCAGGCATACTCGCACAACCAAAACTCGGTACACGCGCTTGCGAATTCTGTTGCATAAACGTTTGTTGTTGGGGAATCCATTGCGCACCAAACCATGCTGGTCCCTGTCCTTGCATTACGGGCATGTTTCCTTGTTGACATCCCTGCACCGGATACCCTTGACCACTTGCATCCAGGTTTGTCGTGCTCGCAAATCCCTGTACATTCTGTGACACATTTGCTTGTTGTTGCTGTGGCTGCTGCTGGGGCATGGTACTTGTTTCAGGTGTTTGTCCATCCATCCCAGATCCACTACCTTGCTGACTGGGCGTTCCAGGCACTGGCGGCAATCCGTCACTACGGTTACAACCACCATTTCCGGTGCCAGGTGGCAATCCGTCTCCACGGTTACAACCACCATTTCCTTCACCTCTTTCAGCCATACCAGGACTAGGACAACCTTGCACACCTTGGCTCACATTACCTGGATCCATTCCTACTACGCCTCTACGAGCTGCAAGCAGGCAGCTCCGCTACCATGCGGAAGGTAACCTCAACCTTCGAAACCTCTAGACCACAGACCTACTTGGGTCAGCGTCCAGGACGTCGTCCTTAACAAACTAGACCGTCCACGCAACCAAGTCAACCACTCCCAGAGCTCAGCCACTTTTACCACAACACACAAGAGACAAGATGTTTGCTCATGTCGCTATGGTTCTTGTTGGTGTGTCACTCCTTGACACAAAACAGATGCGGAGTCGCAAGTTAGCATCTTTCTGCCAACTTCACAAAAGCGATCAAAAACACATGTCGTCACAAAAAGTCTTTACAACAAGACATGGTTTGTTTGTTTAAATAAGTTTGAGTGTTTGAAAACTGTTGAAACATTTCAAGCACCAAAACGTGTTCTGTGATGTCTCCCTCAGATCTGTTAGCAACTCCAGTTCTGAATGCCTTTCAGAACGTTGCTCTCGCTATCATCATTGAGAGACAAAACAACCTAAACTTCTCCGATCAATGTCAAACAAAGTTCCTTCTTCCGAAGTCCCAAAATGAATTCTACGATCTTCTCACGATTCCTTCCTGCACTTCACCGGTGGAAACTAAAGCAAAAAATATGGAAAATGGTTTGATTTTCCATGTCACTGTACAAATTCAAATCCTCACTGTGTTCTCCGTGCAATCAAAGTACTCAAAGAAGACGAATTTTTTTTGTGGTCGGCGCCCGTTGCCTTTCGGCGGGTCGCACTTGAGACTCCCGAGTGGACCAGCAGGGATTCGAACCACCACCGGCAGTCTGTCAGCGCTGGCAAGACCAACGCCATACCAACTGAGCCATCGGGTCGCCTAAGTACTCAAAGAAGACGAAAAGTATATCGTTGTAGGGTTTCGTCATCTCCAATAAAACGTGCAAAACATGAAAACGTGCAAATACAATGTCAACCATCACGGTTGAGCTCACCATCAAGGTGAAAAGCAAATTCACTTCTTCCAATGCAGAGACCAATTGGATTCATCTCAGCTCTTCCTCTGCCGGAGCAGGAACAGAATGCTACCAGCCGCAGGAAGGCGAGAGCCTGCTCGGCCAGCTTCGCGGCGGGTCTAAGCTGTTGGCCAGGTTTGCTTTTGTAATTCTGCGCCTGTTTTGTCTTGGGGGGGATTTTTTTTCCTCGAGTTTGGCCGATGTCGCGCTAAAGGCTCGGTCCTTACATGAGCATAAGCAGTCGGAAAGACATTTGTACAAGGACAGGAAATGTCCATTAGAGCAGGCAATTCGAAACAAACAAAACAAAAACCACAGAAAACCACAAACCAACAAAAACGGGGCCAGAGGTTTTGTCTTGGGGGGAGAGGGTAACTAACTAGTTGCAGCTGGGATAGATGACAAAGTACATCCGCGCCATGGCGTCTTGGAAGAATAACGGAACAGCACGCCATTTTACAGTGCGGATCACCTCCCTTTCTTACATTTGAAGTAGCTTACCCGCAATGGAAGAGGCCGCTGTCAACCAGCAGGCTGACATGCTGCTCAGAGAATATGACATGAAAAGGGATTCAGTTGAAATCAACCATGACGCGCCTCAATGGTCCCATCATGCAGTGTGGAACCGACGGTATATGGAACCGAAACCAGGATACACACTGGAACAACTATGGGCTGACTCCGAGCCTGCCATAAGCAAGAAAACGACCACGTCATATGAAGTTCAAACAAATGACGTCTTGCGTGCAGTAGCGGCCATTCAGCATCTCTCATCCCCCACGCCACCCGATAGCCCCTTCCTAAGAGCGTTAGGGACAACAGCTGCTCTCAAAGCCCCACCACGAACTGACACCCTAGCGCAAAGAGCCCTGGAGGAATGGGAACGCACTTTGTGTGAAAACAAGGCAGTGGCAATCCTCGCAGAGGTGCAAGCCGGCCGTCCAACCATAATCCATAAAGATGGTGGCGAAATGCTCATTGCCATTGTCCTAGACAGGCCACTAGCGGAAGCGAAAGAATTAGTTGATGACCCTGCAGCATTCACTCGCGAAATGACGCGGATCCTGCGCGAAAAACAAACCCACCCACTCATCGCCCAAATGATGAGACCAACGGAGAGCAGTGATCCACCCTCCGCCAATGCCGCAGCCAGTGGCGCTAGTAGCAGTGGAGAACCTCGCACCACCTCATACGTGCAGTTCCAGTAAGCCACTCGAGGTAACGTAGAGTACCCAAGTTTCCCATACATGCATTCAGCCTGTAACTTGACCTAGGTTGAGCGGCGTTGTCACCATGGGGTACTCATGGTTGACTACTGCCCGCTGCGACTACCTTTGCTGTCAGCATGCCGGAGCCAGTATGGGACGGGAGGCGGTGGGAGGGCGGTTATAATAATCCTTTTCAGGGTTTTTAACTTGGTTTGTTCGTGTTGTTCTACCTTAATTGTTGCATGGTAGTGTAGTGCGATGTCAAAGTACATCTAGCCATGGTGCCCGTCGCCGTTTGACCTTCGATCAATCAATCTTTCGACCGGCCAAATGACTTTCACCACACCTCCCCATGCCCTTTCTCGGCCAAGGTTGCAACACGGTGAGTGTTAACTGAATGCCCTGAGGCTTTACGTCTGCCGAAAAACCTGTAGACAGCTTAGTCCATTGGGATGGAACGACCGACTCTTATCAAAGACGCCGCTGTCCATCGTCTTGCAAAGTCCATTACTCAACTGACCCTCTTGCCAGGTCACTACCAGCGAAGTCGATGATGCCACTAAACTTCTAGAGAAGGCCCGACAGAAGCTTCAAGGCATCCAAAACATCCCATCCCAGAGGGTCGTTGACCTTGAGGCGGCTATACGCCAACTCCGTCAGATTGGCTGTATCTTGGATAGTTGTACAATATCTGCCAGTTACGAAGTAACCCAGGCGCAGAAAGCCATACTACAGCTTCACCATACAGCCAGAGCAGCCAGCACATCATCAGAAGAACTCAATGCACAGGTATCCCCACGCACTGATGCCGAGTACAATCTCCCATACCATGAAGACGAATTGCAAGAGCACTAGCACAGTGGTGCCTACCGCAACCGCAATTTTGATGCAGTATGAGGATTGGAAAAGCAGTTCTGAGCGGACTCTGTGCCCTGAGTGCCGTAGCCTCGCTGTCATTTTCACCTTAGATCATGTTTCACTCTCCTGTTTCACTGCGGTAAGTTTTCTCACCACTTTCGTTGCGACCCGGCTTTGTCGGTGTTTGCTTCAGTGTCAGGGTGAATGTCATGCCGTGAAGGCTGCTCTTTGTGATCTCGGGGATTTTTTTTCCGTCCAACGCCGTATGGCTTCCGCCAGGTCGTTCAACATGTTTCCAAGCATGTTGCATATGGGATTAATTAATTAATTAACGCAGGAGCCGAAGCTGTAGTGGCCGCAAAAGTAAACTGGTAGAGGACCGATACATAGTCCTATTCCCTTGTCACGTTCAAAAGAACAAGAACCGAAACACAAGGAACCAAAAGCAAAAACAACACATAAAACAAACACAAGCAAAAACAAACCAAACAAAACACAAACAAGAAACACACAAACACACAGCAGTGACGTGACAGGTTCCAGTTATAGGTGAGAAAGATCTGTTGAGACAAGAGGTGATAGCTTAGTATCATCTCGGCGCATGCAGATGACAACTTATGTGTCATGTTCGCAGGCCCATAACACAAGAAAACAACGGAAAAACCACAAACACACCATGGGCCACTTGAAGGGCGCAGGAAGCAACAAAGCTCAATGCGGAAACCAGGGATCCCCCCAGCCAGGATCCCCGAGATCACAAAGAGCAGCCTTCACGGCATGACATTCACCCTGACACTTTGAAGCAAACACCGACAAAGCCGGGTCACAACAAAGTGGTGAGAAAAACTACCGCAGTGAAACAGGAGAGTGAAACATGATCTAAGGTGAAAATGACATCGAGGCTACGGCACTCAGGGCACACTCAGAGTCCGCTCAGAACTGCTTTTCCAATCATCATGCTGCATCAAAATTGGTTCCGGTAGGCACCATTGTGCTAGTGCTCTTGCAACTGGTCTTCATGGTATGGGAGATTGTACTCGTCATCAGTGCGTGGTGATATCTGTGCATTGAGTTCTTCAGACGAGGTGCTGGCTCCCTTGGCTGTATGGTGAAGCTGTAGTATGGCTTTCTGTGCCTGGGTTACTTCGTAACTGGCAGATATTGTACAACTATCCAAGATTTTTTCCGTCCAACGCCGTGTGGCTTCCGCCAGGTCGTTCAACATCTATCCAAGCATGTTGCATATGAGATTAATTATTTAATTCACGCAGGGGCCGATGCTGTAGTGGCCGCAAAAGTAAACTGGAAGAGGACCGATACATAGTCCAAAGTCCTTGTCATGTTCCAAAGAACAAAAACGGAGAACAAAAACCGAAAAACAAAGAACCAAAACAAAAACAACACCGAAACAAACCCAAACAACAAAACAACCCACACAAAAGAAAACAACCACAAGGCCACAAAACCGTGACGTGACAGGTTCCAGTTTATGGGTGAAACAGATCTGTTGAAGCGAGAGGTGATAGCTTGTTATCATCTCGGCGCATGCAGATGACAACTTGTGTGTCATGTTGGCAGGCCCATAAGCTTAAACAACAAGACCAAAGACGAAATCACCATGGGCCACTTGAAGGGTGCGGGAAGCAACAAGGCTCAATGCGGAAACCAGGGATCCCCCCAGCCAGGATCCCCGAGATCACAACGAGCAGCCTTCACGGCATGACATTACACCCTGACACTTTGAAGCAAACACCGACAACGCCGGGTCACAACAAAGTGGTGAGAAAACTACCGCAGTGAAACAGGAGAGTGAAACGTGATCTAAGGTGAAAAAGACGGCGCGGTAACAGCACTCAGGTACCCTCAGAGTCCGCTCAGTACTGCTTTTCCAATCATCATATTGCATCGAAATTGTGAGTAGCACCACTATGCTAGTGCTCTTGCAATGCATCTTCGTGATATGGGAAATTGTACCCATATATGGGAGCTGCAGTGCACTCTGGCGGTGTATACCGCTTTCAAAACTGAATCCAATGCGATCGAGTTCGCGAAGGGCGAGCTCGACAGCATGGGTGCAGGCTTGCAAGCGTTGAGCAGCTCGAGCGGTCAACTTAGCAGGTGTTGCAACCAACTGCATTAGATGCGGTCAGGTGATCATAGTAGCTGGCTCAGTTACCTTGGTGTAGGAATGCGAGCGTTTTTCTCTGCCCAGGGACCAGGTCTATCCTCAAAGTGTTCAAACGAGGTTCTGGACAGGCAACTGGTGTCAGCTGTGTTAAGGTCCTCAGTCAGGTAATGTTGTACGCTCGCATGCATGAGCTGTAGCTGTCGACTTATCACTTCACGTTCTGTAACATTGGCACGGGCTTCTACTCGAATGCGCAGACTCCGTATGCAACAGCAGGCTGTGCGAATGTCTCTGCAGTCTTGCTCGTTGATAACACCTGCAAGGAGTTCTGTTTGCTGCAATACGGCGTGGGTGTCTTCCAAAGTTCTGAGAGTATTGGTCAGTCTGTGCACATAGTCCTGCAAAAGGAGGAGATCCTGTGCCTCATTGTGAGTCTGGGGTTCTTGAGGCAGGCATACCACTTCACTTGGTTGCACTGAACTCATATGGCCAGGTGGCATTCAAGCAATGCAGGTACTGGATTGCACTGAGCAAAACAGCAACGGGCGCCATGGCTTGATGTACTTTGACATCGCACTAAACTACCATGCAACAATTAAGGTAGCACAACATGAACAAATACAAATTAAAAACCCAGAACAGGATTATGATACCCGCCCCCTACCGCCTCCCTTCCCAGATTGGCTCCGACATGCTGACAGCAAAAGTAATTGCAGCGGGTGGTAATCAACCATGAGTACCCCATGGTGACAACACCGCTCAACCTAAGGCAAGTTACACGCTAACTGCATGGATGATAAACTTGGGGACTCTGCGTTACTTCATGTGGCTCACTGGAACTGCTCGTGTGAGGCAGCGCTAGGCTCTCCACTGCTACTAGCACCACTGGCTGCAGCAGCGGCGGGGGGTGGATCACTGCTCGCCGCTGGTTTCATCATTTGGGCGATAAGCGGGTGGGTTTGCTTGTCACGCAGGATCCGCGTCATTTCTCGAGTGAATGCCGCCGGGTCATCAACCAGTTCCCTTGCTTCCGCCAGTGGCCTATCAAGGACAATGGCAATGAGCATTTCACCCCCATCTTTGTGGATTATAGTTGGTCGGCCGGCTTGGATCTCGGCGAGGATTGCCACTGCCTTGTTTTCACACAAAGTGCGTTCCCATTCTTCCAGAGCTCTTTGCGCTAGGGTGTCCGTCTGCGGTGGGGCTTTTAGGGCAGCCGGTGTCCCTAGTGTTCGTATGAAGGGGCTATCAGGGGGAACCGGGGATGGGAAATGCTGAATGGCCGCTACTGCACGTTGCACGTCATTTGTTTGTACATCATATGACGTGGTCGTCTTTTTGCTTATGGCAGGTTCGGAGTCGGCCCATAGTTGCTCCAGTGTGTATCCTGGTCTCGGTTCCATATACTTTCGGTTCCATACTGCATGATGGGACCATTGTGGCGCGTCACGGTTGATTTCTACTGAATCCCTTTTCATGTCATATTCTTTGAGCATATCATCTAATTCTTGTAAACTAGCAGCTCTGTGAATACAGCATTGTCTGACAGCGCCATCGATGTGGAGTGGCCATCCCACAGGCATGTGGGAACCCACAGGCATGTGGGAATCTTCCAGGAGTCCGTCACCATTTTCCTCTATGATTGTACCCAACATAGGGACATCAATAGTTGCTTTGAGGCTGACTTGTGCACGTTTGCACTTCCATGTGTCAGGTGCTAAGAGACCTCTGCCAGCCAACAGCTCAAGTGACTGGAATTGTGGTTGGTCAGTCGCTGGTAACACCTGTTCTTTGATGACTAACTTCAGCCCATGTAGTGGCTGGGGTTGCTCTTTTTGAGGGTCTTGAGGTTGCTGGGATGTAGTGTCCTTGGGTGTTGTGTCTTCAAACCAGGTGGGACGGACTGACTGGACTCCTATGGGACTTGCAGAACTCGCAGTTTTAATGCTTTCTCTGCGCAGGCTATGGTAGACGGGCGGGATCATCCATGCCGGCACAAAGACTGTGATAAACTGCACATTCCAAATGACCTGCAAATTCTGCGGCTTGACTTCAGGCGTGATACATCTTACCTGACCATCGATCACTCTGGTGTATGATTCAGAGCGGTCGAAGGACGCTGTGACTTTCAGGCCTAGATACAGTTCTCTAAACCAGTATTCCTTTAGCATCATAAAGGAAAGGTGAGGTGCCCTCACTTCCAATACGTGCGAGGCTGGCATTAGAAGAGTTACCATCCATTCAGCTAAGAACTCAATCATTTTGACTTCGAGTTTAGGGAGGATGGCTTGAACTGCTCGTAGTGCACCCGCGATGTCCGGAACATGCCTACGCGAGGGCAATCCAACTGTTCGCTTGGCATACTCGTCAGCAAAGTAAAGTCTGCACAACTTTGAGACCTATTGGCTCGGTTTCTCCATGTCTATGGTGATCTTAGCTAGGGGCCATGGGTCTGGGAGCGTGGATAAACAATGCAACAATTCGGAGGTTAGGTCCGCCGAGATGACTGGGAGGGCTTCTCCTTGTGGGCGATAGTCAACTGCAGGTCCCACCGTGCCTTTGCTTCTTTGCGTGTGGGTGCGGGCGGCACTGTGCACGGCTTGGATGGCGGTCTCATATTGGCTGACCATGGCTCGTAAGTACTTGCATGCGCGAACAGCTGCTCTTCTTGTGCTTGGCCCATCTTCGGGCTGGTTCTTGGCAGCGACTGCGAGGATATCTCGTGCCTCTTCTTCTGGCGACCGTTTGGGTTCCGTATCTGGTGATGGTGCATTGAGAGCGGTACCTTGGACTGGCGCCTCTTTTGCGCGTGGCAAGTGGTCTGGGATTGGCAACTTCGGGTGTAATCGCCATCCATCAAAGAAGTATATGCCGGGCAGGGACAGGATCTCCTGGTCTGGGCCCGTCTGTGCTACTATGTGCCCGGTGCGTGCTTTATACAGTCCTGAGGGTAGGCACACGTAGGTGGGAAAGTGTGTGCGATCAGCAGCGTAGGCATATAGGACAACTTCAGAGAAAGGGAGATTTTGCTCGGGGAGCCACTTGTGTTGAGTTCGTAAACCTGCTTGAACTTCTTGGAAGCGCTCCCTGTTCAGCCATCTAAGGTCTGACCCTCGCACCAATATCA
>CAMXCT020004360.1:0-39394 GCA_947184155.2 Cladocopium goreaui
TAGTATGGTTTATATATATATATATATTTGTAATTATATATTCTCATAGTAGTTTGTGTTGTTTGTTTTTTTGGTAATGAAGCATTTCATTGATTAAAACACAATGAAACCAGTTCATTAAGAGTGTGATTGCTGGCTACGCAGACAGTCGATGATGTGTTTGCCAATCGTGCTTAAAATCTTTGGTCCTTGTCGTGGTTCGCAGCCGGGTTTTGTCGTGGTTTGGAAACCTAGTTTTAGTCGTGGTGAAAACGTACTCTCTATTCATATGAGTGATCCCCCAGTTGGTCTGAAACATACACAAGGGAGAAGGCTTGGGAATATCATTGAATTCAGAATTCAAGGGAAAGAATGGCACTGAACGAAGCAGACAACGACGCATTTGCGGAAGTCACTTCAATCTTCAATTTCTTAAATCCCTAGTTGTCAGTTTTTTTTTACACATGTGTTGACTTGACAGTAACCTACACCTAGGCTTATTTCATGTAGGCCTAGTGGTGGTGATATGGCCAGTTGAGCAGTGTTCAAAACCCCTGTTGGTTGATGATTTGTTCGCGGATTCACAATCAACGGGCAATCCTACCACAAGAAATTGTGATTTAGACCCGTGTAAACCATGAAGATTGGGATTGATCATGAATGATCATGATATGAATGGGATACTGCCCAGGAATTCAACAGTTTGCTGCTCACTTACCCCTACAACGCTAGGTCAATCTTACATGGATACTTTAATCCTTTAGTCTTTTGGTATTAATGGGAATATCTACGTTCACCAGCAAAGAATTTTTTATTTTTTGCAGGGTATCTGGCTGATTGGCAATGATATAACCACTGGTTGATGATGGTTATCCCAATATAATGGCGATAAATGATGGTTAATGATGGTTAATGATGGTTAATGATGGTTAATGATGGTTACCCCTACAACGTTTAAGAGTTGGATAGCACCCCGGTGCCAGGACGGCTCCGTCTTGGTCTCCCATTCGGATGATGGCAATGCGCTGAACGACGCCTCAGAGCCCATCAGGGGGTTGTCCAGTGGTCATCGGGACCCCAAAATGGATGGTTTAACCCCAAAAATGGTAGGTTTATACAGGAAAATCCTATGAACATGATGGTTTATAATAGAAAATCCCACTCAAATGGATGATGCAAGGCGGTTTTTCCGATTTTGGGAAACCTCCATCTGGGAATCAAACATGGCTGGCTGGGAAATCCATATCGTTTACTACGTAAAGTTCCCAGCTATTTGCAAAAGCTCCGAAGTTCAGTGCGGGGATGTTCATTTACCCGGCCTGGTTATTTAACATAGCCATGGTATAGATGGCCCATAGAAATAGATGGTTTACCTATTAATAGCATGGTGATTTTCCATGGCCATGTAACAAATAACCAGATGGTATTGCCATTTCAATGGTATGGATGGCATCATCACTGCTACTGCCATCATCATTATCATTATACTAGTACCCTCTGGTACCCTCTGGTAATTTAACATAGCTATTGAAAATGGCAATTTATAGTGAGTTTTCCCATTAAAGATGGTGATTTTCCATAGCAAACTGTTAGTTTACCAGAGGGTAGTTACAATCAGCATCAATGTAGTATCCACCCGATGCCAAAAACCGTCCCAGTTTTCAACGAACCATGACTAGGGGGTACTCAACATCATCCCCATCATCGGGGTATACCCAATTTCATAAACCTCTACTGGGCATTGCGGCATGGTATGTTGGGGTTACCACATGAATGATGATAATTATGATTTTTTTTTCATGGCGAAAAATTATAATATAAGATGATGATTATTGCTATTGTCAGCAGCTTTAATTTGTTGATACTCTTGTTGTGATTAATGGAAGAATTGCTGTTCTCATTTCTTGTGACTCTCACCGTTCTGATTCTGATGAGGATGATGATGATGATGATGAGGATGATGATGATGATGATGACGATGACGATGAGGATGATGATGATGATGATGGTGATGATGAGGATGATGATGATGATGACGATGAAGATGAGGATGATGATGATGATGATGATGGTAATGATGATGATGACGATGATGATGAGGATGATGATGATGATGATGTTGATGAGGATGATGATGATGAGGATGAGCATGATGATGGGGATGATGATGATGACCATGATGATGATGATGATGACGATGATAATGAGGATAATGAGGGTGATGATGGTAATGATGATGATGACGATGATGATGAGGATGATGATGAGGATGATGATGATGATGACGACGAGCATGATGATGATGACGATGATGATGAGAATGATGATGGTGATGATGAGGATGATGATGACGACGATGATGATGAGGATGATGATGATGAGGATGATGATGATGACCATGATGATGAGCATGATGATGATGATGATGATGATTCTGATGATGATGATGATGACGATGACGATGATGATGATGATGGTGATGATGATGATGATGAGGATGATGATGATGATGAGGATGATGGTGATGATGATGATGAAGATGATGATGATGAGGATGATGATGATGATGATGACGATGACGATGACGATGATGATGATGATGATGATTCTGATGATGATGATGATGATGACGATGACGATGATGATGATGGTGATGATGATGATGATGAGGATGATGATGATGATGAGGATGATGGTGATGATGATGATGAAGATGATGATGATGAGGATGATGATGATGATGATGACGATGACGATGACGATGATGATGATGACGATGATGATGATGAGGATGATGATGACGATGATGATGATGATGAGGATCAGGATGATGGTGATGAGGATGATGGTGGTGAGGATGATGCTGATGATGTTGATGATGATGATGGTGATGATGATGATGATGATGAGGATGATGATGATGACGATGACGATGGCGATGATGATGATGATGATGATGGTGATGATGATGATGATGAAGATGGTGATGAGGATGACGATGACGATGATGATGATGACGATGACGATGATGATGACTATCTATGCCTCAGTCGCCTCAAAAGCGCCTGGTCCTTTTGAGGCGCGTTTGATCCACGTCCCTGCCGCGGATCACCCGGCTGGCTCCAAGCGCCCCATTTTCTTCACGCCGGAGCGAACAGGGCCGGCTGCGGGAAGAGGTGGTGCTTCTGAACATTTGGGGCATGGGTTTTTCTGAAAAACATCCCCAACCTAGTTTGAGGAGTGATTTTTGCTATAAATGGACAATCACAACAACCAACAGATTAAATTTTGGTAGAGCTACCAAAGATTGACCATAGAAAATAGGAAGTATACCTCAACAATGACAATTGAATTTCTCATGCGGTTTGCTTAGACCTCAAACTGCAGACTTTTGCAGAGTGCGTTCCAGGCAGTATGGGTTTTTAGGGAAGAGATAAACCATGGGGTTTGAGGATACCTTGTTTTCAGGCCTTTAGACGTTTTCATCGTTGTGACACTTGGATTTAGCCATAGACCTCAAACCAATAACTCCTCATCTTCATCAGTAGCAGCACGCGTTTGTTGCACACGGGCCACGTTTGTCCCGCCCCATGAGCTATCGAATCAATGTCGACCTCTCGCAGGAAAACTTTCCTCGCTACGTGGGGTCTGGAGACTCAGAACGGACTCACGGACTGCGGGATCCAAGTTGTGATCGGGATGACCTAAACTGGTGAAGCAAATACCATCTGGTTATGACTAACATAGCCATGGAAAATCACCATTTTTAATAGGTAAACCCAGGTAAACCATCTAAATGGGCCATTTTCCATGGCTATGTTAAATAACCAGAGGGTACATGGATGTATGGATGTGGAAATTCATTAAGGAGATCTATCACCAACAATATATGATACTTGGGTCTGTGGCCATCAGTCAGAGACGTGATGATGAACCAATGGATGGAATTAATTGTAAGCTTCAAAAACCGCCCTTGAATCAATCTACTGAAACAGCGGGGTCCCCTGGCGAACTCATCCTGCGGTGCATATTGTTGAGATGGAGGTCCTCTCCCAAGTATCACATAAGTTTGTTGGGGATAGGTCATGGTAGGTTACTTGCACCTTCTTGCCATTTGTATCCTAGGCCAGGAAACAACTTGGACAGTTTCACACTCGACAGCATAGTTTCAACATGTTTCAATCCACCCAAGAGGTCGCTTTGATACTAGGTGCCACTGGGGGATGGCCAGAATTGGTTCCTTGCCCCCAACTTTAGTGTACCCTCTGGTAAATCATCATTTTTAATGGGAAAATCCACTATAAATGGCCATTTTCAATAGCTATGTAACAAATTCCCAGAGGCTAAATCCCATTACATCCCATTAAATTTCCATTAAATCACCATTAAATCACTTGGCGACTCTCAGGTCTGCCATGGGCCCTGGGTATCAGCCTTCCAACGAGACCGCGGGCTATCCGGTCTTTGAACCCATTGGTTACATTGACCAGGACGGGCGGTTGAAGGTGAAGCATCAAAACGATGGTACCATGATGTACCATGTAACGATGCTTCACTTGGAAAACACCTGAAAGGCTGCTGTTATAACTTATAACTATGAAAGGTTTGATAGAATTTTTGGCGCCAAACTGCACCGCAGTTTGGAAGGTGGCGCCTTGGCACCATATCCACTTTGACCTCAGTGCCATGACATATAAGATGCATGGTAGAATCCTCCGCTCTTCACCTTCAAATGGAACTTTCACTTAATGGACTGACAAATCTTCCCTTCGTCCTGGAACATTTGGATTATTTTTCCATATATGGGAATTTCATCATCCCAGCTGACTTTCACTCATATTTTTCAGAGGGGTAGGGTTAAAACCACCAAGCATTTCTGGGGTAGGTCATCCCTTTTCGGAGGTCAGCCACACCTATGGCTACCAGAGCGGCTCCTATGGCGTCATCAACGAGCACGGCGCCCCTTGGCCGACCGCAACGAACCGCAACGGCTCCAGAGCGGCCGGAGATGGGACAGCAACAAGACCAGTAGTGATTGGATAAAACGATGGTTTATAGTAGATGGATTCAGTATTTTAATGGGACTTAATGGGATTTTATGGTACTTTAATGGGATTTAATGGGATTTTAATGGGATATATGATGGTTACCCTCTGGTAAATGGTGATTTATGGTGATTCAATGGGATTTTTCATGGGATTTAGCCTCTGGTAAATTAACATGTTGACCCTGAAAATTGAGCTTAGTTTTGATGGAAACTAAAATGGAAACTAATCTTCCAACCCCGATGACTGCCAGGGCCGAACTGTTAATTTACCAGAGGGTAACGGTTTACATTAACGTGCTTCATTTCCATTACTGCTTGGTGGTGACTGGAACCATGGAATGGATTATGACTTTCCAGAAACAGTTGGGAATTTCATCATCCCAACTGACGAGTTGTCATATTTTTCAGAGGGGTAGGTCAACCACCAACCGGATTAATAGTGCTGAATAAATCTTAATAATAGTGACTGAGTCGGGGATTCACCAACGAAGATAGGGATTTCATAAATGATTGAATGGGAAGATCATGATTCATGATTGCGATGAATCCTGGCCCCGTTCATATTAAAACAGCCCATGGTTCATGGTCCCAACTATGTGTTTAATATGAATGGGGTATGGCATTAGCTAGTCAATCCCTGCGAGCCATGGGTTGATGGAGCGCTCGGAACTTCAGGTTCAAGGGCATGGAGCTATGGTTGCTATATATAAGCCATATAAGATTATATTAGCATCACACAACTTTTATCATATTCATATGTTGGCTTTAGGCAATGATTCATATGATTAATATTTCATGATGGACTTTTCTCATGCTACTTGTAAGGAAACTGTTCCGAAACTTCAAAGCACTTTGGATGTACAATGCTACACACGCAATGAATGTTCAAGGAAACTGTTGAGTACATGGCCCTGGTGCCCATATGTTTCAGGAGTTTTGGTACCAACCAGCTACCTTGACCAACTCTATAGCATACTTCTGGCTTGAAGGGTGGACAAAACTGGGTATGTTCCCAAATTCCTATGTTCCCAAATTCCTATTGCCAAATTATATATATTATATGTACATATTATATATATATATATGTACATATTGTATATATATATGTATACAAATAAACAGAAGTAGCAGGCTTCGATCCACATGCATATGTATAGAGGCACTCTGTGGTACCCGAAATTGGAGTGTATATCATGAAGCATAAGCAAGACAATAGCCAACTGGGGGCCCTTTCGCTATCCTATTTTAGGTTCCCTTCCACTCCACACTGGTTCCACCAGACCAGGATCCAGAGTCCTTCCCCTCCAAAAATGGTCCTTCCCCCAAAAAAGTAAGCAAACATATCAAATAGAACTGGTCCCCCCCCCCCCAAAAAAATAGTCTAACTAACTACGTTTGATCCCAAAAAAAGACTTTTTCTTTGAGCACCACGGAAAGCTCCACCAAGCCATAGATCCTCTTGGAAGATCAGCCGTAGATCCTTCTCTCCCCATGTGTTTCCCCAGAAAATTTGGAAAAACAAACCACAAAATCTTCCAGAAATGCCGGAAATCAAGGGGAAAACGCACAAAATCTTCCAGAAATCATGAGAGGTTTCTGACTTTGAGGGAAAATCATAGCTGATCTTGAGGTGGCAGTGGGCGAATCCACCTGCGGAGCCATGTTTGGCACCTGCGGCGCTAACCAGACGGTGCCTGGGGGTAGTGAACGGTGAAGCCCTGCGAAAACTTTGGAGAACTATGGGGATATGGGTATGGATCAATACCTATTAATACCATTTTTAGGGGGATGAATACCAGCTATTTTGATGTTCACCAGGGGTACAAGGTTTTGACACACTGCCATATATGAACAAATATGGATGAAACTCAACTCGTTTTTCGTAGTTTTTTGTACTAAGTCAGACATCTTTTGCTATTTTCATGGGGATATGTACTGTATAGAAGTAGCTATGCAGCAAGCTATTTCTTTGGCGAACTTTTCGATGGGGGATTCAATACTATGACTGGCCGGTGGATGCCGGTGGTCATCCAAAGTTGTACCCTCTGGTTATGACTAACATTGCTATTGAAAATGGTGATTTTCCATAGTTATGTTAGTTTACCAGAGGGTAAGATTGGATTCCATTTGAATAATTTTAGGCTGGATTGAAGCCGCCAAGCAGGAGATGATATTGAAACGGGCTTGGCAGGAAGCACTGTAGTGGTAAGCGGTTCGGCGACTATTACATTCCTGCAAAGCCACATGATGTGAGGGGCTTCAGCCACTAGATTTTCCCATACCATGTAGAATGATCCATTTCTGGGCCCACGTTTTTTTGAAGCATTTTTTGGAATAATTAATTATTTCATACTATTCGGTCATAACCATTTTGGACACACTAAATAGATCTAAATAGTACCATTAGTATTCACTTAATGATAGTTGACATTTTTTAAAGAATTAACAAATTGTTATTGGGTGAAGTTATATAATATTTGCACTCTTCTTGAACTTGAATAACAGTATTACTATCATTGTTGGACATACCTTCCAATAAACACATGTGGCTTGCTGGAAAATCTTCCGTTGATATTATAGTTGATTTGCTCAGCTATAAACGTCCATTCATAGTGGATTCCCAGCTGCCATCTTTGATTACCCGAGGGTAATATCTATTACAACCGCATGAAGATCTCATAAACAACCCCACTTCGGTTGATTTTGGATCCCAAATGATCCTATCTGGTTGGTGCTTTGGAACATTATTTTTTATTTTTCCATTCAGTTGGGAATGTCATAACCCCAACTGACTCATATTTTTCAGCGGGGTAGGCACCAACCACCAACCAGCTATGAAGCTGCTGGTTACATCAGCTAGAAACGTCCATGAAGAAATAGCCCAGTAGAATCCAAACCTACAAACCTCAATCACCATGAAATATGGTTGAAGAATTTCCCATTGTACTATAAATATATATATATACATATATTATAGTATATATATATACACACTATAATATGTATATATACATATACATATATATATATTATAGATTGGTGGTGAAATCCGCGGATTGAAATCCATAATGATCCCATTTTTCAGCTCACGAAACTCGACGTCCATACATAGGCCTTTTTGCGCTGCCAGGTTGGCTGTGAGCCAGGACGCAAGGTGGGTGTTGCATTGATGAGTGCCTTGACGGTGGGTTTTTTCCAGAAATGGGCTGTGTATACCTATTAATACCTATTAATGCAATGCCTATTATAGCAATGGGAATGGATCAATACCTATTAATACAATTTTTAGTGGGATGAACATCCATTTACCAGCTATTTTGGGGTTCACCAGGGGTACAGGGTTTTGACACACTGCCAAATAGAGATGGGCCCTTGGGGAAATTCCAATGGGGGTAGCGAGATGGGATTCATCCAATGGGATAGGATCTGGGTACCCTCTGGTTACTTAACATAGCCATGGTATAGATGGCCCACAGAAATAGATGGTTTACCTATTAACAATGGTGATTTTCTATAGTTATGTTAAATTACCAGAGGGTACAGGAATCTACAGGATTATACATACGGTAACGACATTTAAATATGTGGCGGGCCAGACCGCGAGGCCCCGGAGGTACTATGAAATACCACTTCGTATATTTAAATGTAGTTACCGTATATATAAATATATATATATATAGATATTTGATGTGTATGTTATAATGTAGAGTGTGTGTAATATACTATCATATAATATATCATATTATATATATATGATATATATATACATATGTATATATTATAGAATATACACAATAAGATGCATTAATACATCTACTTGTCGCGCTTCCCGAGGCATCGACACCTTGTCCTATTTGGCCATGGAACGCTGCACTTCTTCGCGTCAGGCGGTGGAGATGATGGGCCAACTGGCGCTCCAGCACGGTGTCTGGGTAGATGGGCCCCCAAGGGGGATTCCTGGGGTAGCGGGATGGGATTCAATCAGATAGGATATGGGGGTTGGCGAACTGGAAAACCCATCATTTTTCATGGGTACCCTCTGGTAAACATACAAAAAACTATGGAAAATCACCATTTTTAATGGGTAAATCCACTATAAATGGCCATTTTCAATAGCTATGTTAAATTACCAGAGGGTAAATCAACTAAAAATGGCAAATTTTCATGGGATTTAATGGGATTCATCCAATTCATCCATAGGAAAACCATAGGAAAATGGTGATTTAACCACTAGGAAAATGGTGATTTAATGGTTAACGACGGTGAATAATGGGATGATATGGGATATGCTAAAGGGAACTAAACGGTACTGCACACATGTATAAGCATGTGGAGTAGGCCTGACATGACGCCAAATACTTGGCTCAAGTCGCAAGGGAAAACGGTGTTCGCGCTGCCCAGCAATGCTGCCGGGATTCCGGCTACTAACTCGTTAGGGACTCCAACATCTACAACCAGATATCCGGGAACAAGGATTAAAATTGTTCACAGGTTATCAGCCGTAAGGGCTCACATCTTCCGTCGGAAGAGGAGTACCTGCGTGCTGGTAGCCGGGCCGTCAAAGCTTAAGATTGTGGACGCAAAGGACCAATCAGCTCATCATCGCAAAGATGCAGGGCGGCAGCGGGGACTCGCGCAACACGCAGTTTACCTTCAACGAGAACGCTGCTATGCCGGTCGAGGAGGTCACTCAATCTTCCCCTGGCGACACAGCAGACAGTGGCGGGATACGCTCTACCCGAACTACACAGTCCGGATGGCAAGTTACATCAAACAGACGAAGAATGTCCACCCAAAGTACACCAAGATCTTCTCGAAACAGTGCTCGAAGTGATGTTGTCCGCCAAGGGCATCGACCATCTCGAGGACGAACTACCCCAAGGGACAGATCCACCAGGGCCGGAACCGACCGAATTGGTGAGAGGACCGGGGACACTCGCGTTAAGAGGAGATCAACGGATACTTCTGTGGCTAGTGAACCTATTGCCATGATAGAAGAACTACGGGCACAATGTCAATCCTTACGTAATCAGTTGAACAATATGGAAGCATATGCTGCATCAAGAGATCAACTGATTCATGACATCGAGATCAGATTCACTGAATATCTTCAGGAACACAACCAGAATGTGTTTGATGAGGTCAATGCACTCAATCATAGATTGTCATGTTCCGCAAATGAGGTTGCAGAGTATCAAGCAGAACTAATGGTAGCATCTCAGGAAGAAAGGTGCAACAATACGCATCCAAGACCTTGAACGCCGAGGTGCCCTGATGGAACACGGTGCAAGACGGATCCATCAACGCGGTATGGAGATCCAGGAAGAGTACAAGGATGAAGTACATCACCTTCAAGGACTATTGGGTAATACGGAGGCAAGACTGCAACAACTTCATCAGACCAATGTCTTAACTACCGATATTGCCAACCGATTGTACACTGAAGGTCAAGAAATGCAGACGGATTTCCAGAACTCAATCATGGAATATCGTAATCGATCCGAAATGGCATCCTTCTCAAGCAATCAACTTGAAATGATTAGCCAACAACAATCAATTGCAGTTCATGAATTGTCTGAACGGAATCAGCTATTGAGTGAAGCTCTAGTTCAGTCTCGTAAACAGGCCGAGTTGTATGAAAACAGTATTGAAGAGATCACTAGAGAATCCAGAAAGAAGGTTTTCGAGGCAAACCAAGCCAAATTGGAAAGCGATCTGAAACACCGAAACACTGAACATGATACTGTCAGAAGAATTGCATCATACAGGAACCACGAGGCCGAAGCGATATCACACCTGAGGCTTGAATCACAGGCTAGTGCAAATGCGATCGCAAGGGCAGAGCACTATGAAGAGCTCTACGCCAACGAGCAGGAGATGAACTGTGAATTGAAGGATGAGATCAGATTGCAGAACGTGAAGTTGCGAAGATCATTAACTCAGGGCACTACGATCGACGGTCGTGGCCCTGATGAGATGCTTGTTGAAGATCTACGGAACCAAGCCAAAATCGCTCAAATCAGGGTTCAGGATCTAGACCATGAAGTTCATGAATGTTTACAGGAAAACATGCTGTTAAAAGAAAGATTGACTGAGGTTGCGGATGTAGGGGCGTCGTCCCTCTCCAATCCTGAAGTCCGAGCTTTAAGATCTGAACTAGAAAGTGAGCGCAAAATGAAATTGGCTAGTGGTGTTCAGCAATATGAGAGATCATGCATGTTCATGGGGGAAATTCAGGATAGGGATGAAAAGATCGGTATCAAGAATTCTGAGATTATTGACATGAAACGTCGTATAGACGAACTGAGAAAGAGTCTCAAGGATTCTGAAACATCTATGTCCAGGGTCAACCCTGATACGCTTCCCTATTCGGCAGGTATCCCCAACTATGATCTCGCATCAAGACTGGTCATTGATAGACTGGAGAATGAGGTGAGTGAGGCTAACTCCGAGAACTGTCCTGAAATCATGGGTATCGCAGATCGACAAGGAGTTGACCTACGAGACTAATGCTGCTCTCTCCTATTACGGGCATGCTGGACCATCTCAAAATCAACCATCTCAATCGAACAAAAGGATCGCCGACCTGCTGAAAGAAGTTGACAACAAGATCGCCGATGGAACCGAGAAGGACTACTACAAGCCTCCGGGCGGAAGGGGTGGCCCACCTGACCCTGATGGGCCTCCTGACCCTTTTGGACCTGATGGTCCAGGACCACCTCCAGAACCTCCTGGCTTACCTTCTGTGCGGGGATCACAACGCGATTCAGCAGATGATATCTCCACTGCGGCGTACACGGCAGAAGAAGTACCGAGAATGTCGAGACGGGAGGCTGACAAAGTCTATGTTAGCCCATGGCCGAAGCAACAGAACCTTGGGGTTTGGCAGTCAGATCTCATCAAGGGTGTTGTTCTTGCCGCGAATGATGGAGACAAAGCTGCATGGGAAGCATGGCTACAGCCGGCTATTCGACCAAATCCTGACATCGAGCTACTGAATGACAGTGGTGGGCAACGATATCAGTCAATCGACGCCAAGTTGTCAATCGCATTGTCGAACGTGATAGCCCAAGCCGGTGATGTTGCTCGTCATGTAGCAATTAAACTAAGATTGAGAACACAGAGTCATAGTCGAAAAGGAACCTATGTTATGGGACGAGAGATTTTGGCTATGATTCTGGAACACTTCAGGACACCAGGTCAACGAGAGACAGCCTTCACCATGGAGCACATCGTATCGATGAAGTATCTCGGTGACTCCAACCTGGAAGTGTTCTACGAGAAGTGGATGGAGATGGTGTCAAATATGATGCCGGATGATGTACCTCCTGATGATTGGCTTCGTGACGCTCTATACAAGAAGATTCGAAATTCGAGTCTCATGATGTTTGACATCAAGCAGTATGAGTCATGGATCGAAGGTGATCAAAGACGAAGCTATCGTTACCTGCTGGACGTCATCGAGAGGCACATATCCAGGATCAGAGAAGACAAGCATGTGGCCGCCAGAGAGAAGTACGCAAGAGAGTTTGCAGGTGGTGGCAAACCCACTACTCCTGCACCAAACCCAACTGCTGCTGCACCAGATGCCAATCCGAAGGCGAAGGCTAAAGCCACTCCCAAGGAGAAGGCAGCACCTAAGGCGAAGGCCAAGGCTGATGCAGCTCCAGTTCTACCATCACCTCAACCAAAACAGCATGCAAAAGGAAAAGGGAAAGGTCAAGGGAAAGGAAACGGACGGTCAAACAGCCGAAGTGCTAGTCCTAGATCCAAGAAGAAGATCCCATGTCATTTCCATTTTATCAAGAAAGCATGCAGAAAAGGAAAAGATTGCGAATATAGTCACGACCAAAAGGTGTTTGATGCGAACAAGAACACGAAAGGTAATGGTCGAAAGCCAGGAACTCCGAGAAGTCAATCTCCGGCGAACAAGACCAAGAAGATTGATGAACCATGCTGGCACTGGGCCAAGGGCAAGTGCCGATACGGAGACAAATGCAACAAACGTCACGATCCTCATCTCTTCAACACTGCTCCGAACACCGAAGCACCAAGCTCAAAGGCTACTCCTGCACTTGTCCATGAATGGAGTGATGACGAAGGGACATTCCACAAGGTTGCATCGAATGTCGTCAAGAAGAAGGTACGATTCGACGAGTCTAAGACTTGCATTCAGACGTACGTGAAGAAGGACTTCGTGAAGTGCAGCCGGAAATCCCAGACCATCCCCAAAGGTCATGGTAAAGTCGGAAAGCCCACCGATCAGATAAGGCAAGATGAGCAATGGTCTTATTCATGCAGACTAGCATCGAGCCGAGGGAAGGCAATGGCTATCCTGATCGATGAGAAGGGTGAGTACAGTGACATTGATGAAGTCCTAGTCATCGTCGGCCCCAGTCTTGACATTCTGATCAGGTTCGACATCGAGGACGGTGAGGTATCCAGGGAGGTCTTCGTGGAGAACTATGTTCAACATGTCGAGGGTCGATATGGCAAAAAGGGTAACACAATGTGTATCACTGTTCCTGTTGAAGAAAGAGATAAGAGATTCATATTGGATTCTGGAAGTGGTCATGATCTTATCTCATCCACACGAATGAGTAGAATGGATCTCCCAACATATGATGATAAAGTCGTCAACTTCCATACAGCAAACGGGGTAACATGTTCGACCAAACGTTCAAGTATCAAGTTCGAGGCATTCAACGAACCAGCAGAAGCTCACATCCTGGAAGACACGCCTTCCGTAATCTCCATGGGCAAGCGGTGCGTTGACCTTGGCTATTCGTTCGTATGGCCGACTGGGAAAACTCCTTTCATGTTAGATCCCAATGGCAACATCATCGAAATGACTGTCAAAGACTACATTCCTTATGTGAGTGTCGATCAGGAGAAGCGAAAGCTAAAATCATCCAGCGTGGAAAAGATCATGGCAGTTCTTGATGATGAGTGCTCAACGTCAGAAGGCGAAGGTCTTTTGGTTATTGATGGAGAGAGTGGGGATGAGCTTGAGGATCTTTCCGACGCCGTTGGACGATCCGATGGTGAATCTCCCAAGAAATCAATAAAGAAACGTAAGAAAGCAAAGTTGAGAGGTGATCAGCATGAAGTAGCTGTTGGAAGTGATGCAGGTGATGCTGAGGAAATGTCGTGCTATGCCGATGACTATGCCGAGTTTGACGATGACGGGTACGAGCCCAGCATTGCACCGGATGATGTCGATGAAGATCATCAAGTTGAGGTTGAAGAGATTCCTGAAGATGGAGGAGGTGAAGATGACGACGATGTCATTGATGTTGATGAGGAAGATGGAGGAGTCCGATTGAGTAAGAGGGGAACTTTGAAGAATGAGGCAAGATCAAAGGTTCATCTTCTAACTCATCGCTATAAGAACCCATACTGTGAGTCGTGCGTGCGTGCCAAGATGAAGCACAGGAAGACGTTCAGAGGAGCGTTTCAGCGTAAGCTCACGAAGTTTGGGGACCTGGTCACATTCGACTACGTTGACAATCGTCGTATTGCTGAACAGGACTATGGCGACGACAAAACCATCTTTGTCATCAGGGATAGATTTACGGGGATGCTTCAATCTTACCCTTCTGCTAGGAAGGATACTGACGCAGTCATCCGGGCGGTCAAACAATTCATGGGCCGTCGTAAGATCAGAGAAGCATACTCCGATGATGCCCCGCAGTTCGACAAGGCCATGAAGATCCTGAAGATCCCAATGGACACATCATTGGCCGGAAAGACCAAGCACAACTCACTTGCAGAAAGAACTAACCAGTTTGTGCTCGTGGCAACCACAACATGCCTACTTGAAGCAGGAATTCCACCGTGCTTCTGGATGTACGCTATCAGATGCGTAAGCCACCTGCTCAACATCGAGCCCAACGATGATGAGGTAAGTTCTTGGTGCAAACTTCATGGAGAAGAATTCAAAGGGAAGATGATACCTTTTGGTGCCCTCGTGTACTTCAAGCCCAGTGGTTCACGTGAACGAGAACAACAACACAAGTTTGACCCCATGGGAATTCCCGGAGTGTTCGCCGGATACTCCATCGGCCCCGGGCTCCATTGGTCGAGAAAGTACAGGGTATGGGCATTATGTGATTGGAGTAAACAGAACTTGGCTTATGACGCTGAGAAACCCGTCGCCAAATTGAGGACTCCGCACTACACAGAAAGGGTAGAACTAAAAGAACCTCTTGAATTCCCATGCAAGTCAGAGTATGAAAGGATTAATGTTTCCATTGAGGGACTGAAAGTAAAAGATCGTCTTGAAGGAAACCCCGAAATCCTACCGCCACCTCCTCCGGATGATGGTGATGACGATGAAGATGGAGGTGATGACAATGGTCATGGTGGCGATGGCGTACCTTCGTCGAAGGTCCCACAAGAAAAGACTGAAGGGGAGTTGGAAGCTGAAAGACTCCTTGGTGAAGTATCTGAAAGAATGGGACCACCGGGTATCGACAAGCCCGCACATCCAGACCTTCATGTTCCAAAAGGAGGGCCAGAACACTACTCCATTGGAAAGGCCGGGGATGGGGTTGTATACCTGAATGACGACGGTGAATGGGTGAAGCTCAATGCTCGCGGTCATCCATATCGTATTGACGAACGTGGTTTTCGCAGAATATCAACTACTCCTAGGCCATCAAAATATACCCCTGACGAGTGGAGGAAGATGTCACCGACCGTCAGAAAGGGCATCGCCAAGGCCGAAGAGAAGAAGGTTGAAGCTGAAGAAGAAAAGAAGAAGAGCGAGGCGAAAATCAAGGAGACTGAAGAGCGAGCAAAGAGAAAAGAAGAAGAGAAGAAGGCGAAAGAAGCCAAGAAAGCCAAATCTTCCAAGAAAGACGACAAAGATGATCATGTTTCTGGAGTAGCCATGTCCCAAGACTACGTCCGAAGGGGCAAGGTTTTCCAATATGGTAAAGGGTCCACTTCTCTCGTCGGGAGAGGGATTCCTGCCCATGCTCCATGCAATTATGATCTATCAGACACTGATGTACCTGATGATGATGACTTCTTGATGGAGTGGGATGAGTGGTCTGAGATCGAGAATGGCAAGGGGCCGAAGGCTACTTGGAACAACGACAAAGTGTATGACTTCAACCAGGGGAAAGTGGTGGCTGCTGCGACCTTGCACAACACCGATGAAGTACCCCAAGACGCTCGTGGCCTCAGTGATGTTTTCCATCCATTTCCATGCATGCCATGCATTAATCATTGTGATGATCATCGAGAAAAGATAGTATCAAATGGTGATGGAATCAATATCAACAAGATGTTCAACACTGCAGTTGCAAGGCCTGTTGGTCGAAAGGAAATGATGGAAAACGATGAAGCACGTAAGGCCATGAGGAAGGAATGGTTAGGTCAACATGCTGCTGGAGTCTATGATTTCAGTGTTATAAGGGAATATGATGACGTTGTTCGAGAAGCAAAAGCAAACAAGACAGAGGTTCACATGGCCAGAGTACATGGAATTTGTGTTGAGAAGAACTACCAGTTGCCTGCAGGAAGCCCTAGTAGGAAATTCAAAGGCCGAGGTGTCTTACTTGGTAATCAGGTGAAGAACCAATTCTGGGAGGCTGCTTTCTTCCAAGACTTGGGCAATTCTCCAGCTACTTTTGAGGCATCGAGGTGGGCTGATTTCTATGGGTGTCTTCCGGGTCATAATGTAAAACTTGCCGACGCTATTCAAGCATACATTCAGGCAAAATTAACCGGACCACCATGTTGGGTTGAGCTACCCGAAGATGCTTGGCCAGACGATGTCGATATTCGAAAACTCCGTAGGCCAGTTGTAAGGTTGGTTAAAGCTTTGTACGGCCACCCCGATTCGGGAACAATGTGGGAACAACATTGTGATCGGAATGTTCGAGAACTCGACTTCGTTCCTGTTGGAGAAGAATGGCCTTCTATGTATTTTCATAAGAAACTAAAGCTACTTCTTGTCATCTATGTAGATGACTTAAAGCTGGCAGGACCGGAAGAGAACCTGACTAAGGGTTGGGAGATGCTCAGATCAAAACTCAACATCGAGCCCGAGACTGACTTGGGGCTCTACCTTGGTTGTGTTTTGAGAAAGGGATCTACCAAACTTCATGATGGTACCCCGGTATCGACCATGACCTATGACATGGAAGGTTTGTTGAAACTGTCGGTTGAGAAGTACTTGGACATTGTTGGAAAAGATACGAAGCTGAAACACGTATCCACTCCAAGTTTACCTGAAGAAACAAAGAAACATAAGTCTAGAGCACCATGTCCCGGGAACCCCAAGAATAAGAAAGTATGTCCATGGTGTACTCATGAATTTGATCCGGACGCTCCATTGTTTTATGAACAAGGAACCCAAGGGGAAGACGTCTCGCCTGGGGAGTCTGAGAGAGGTGCATTGGCACCACACGCTGCCAGCGTGCTGATGAAGCTGCTGTACGCAGCAAGGATTGCTCGTTTCGATCTGCTTCGTTCCATTAATTCCCTGGCCAGGAATGTAACAAAGTGGACCATTGATGACGATGCAAAGTTGTATCACTTGATGTGCTACGTGAATTCCAGCCTATCTAAGAGAATGACCGGATGGGTTGGGGACAACTTCAATGACTTGACATTGTCTTTATTTGCTGATGCTGATTTTGCAGGGTGTGCCCAATCTTTGAGATCTACTTCAGGGTCTCATATGCATATTCAGGGTAACCACACACGGTTTCCTTTGTCCGGGGGCAGCAAACGGCAAGGATGTGTAAGCCATTCAACGCCTGAGGCTGAAATCGTGGCAGCCGATGTCACCCTCCGTACTATGGGTTTGCCCGCTATGAGCATTTGGGAAACGCTGACGGGAAAGTCGCCCAAATTATTGTTCCATGATGACAATCAGGGCATGATAGGTGTAGTCAGGTCGGGTCGTAACCCCACTATGCGGCATCTTGAGAGGACCCATGGCATAGCCATTACCTCCCTCCATGAACATTTTACTCGGGAGAACTACGTACTCATGTATGAGGTGACCTCGAAAATGGCCGCTGACATTCACACCAAAGGTTTCAAGAATCCGTTGGCATGGAAAAGAGCATGTATGCTCATCAATCTGTTGGACCCTGGTGACATCGGTACGAAGGATCTGCTCGATATGGTCTCACCCACCACGGATGTCGATACCACTGTCCGACAAGTGTTTCAAACCAAAACTCAAGATGTTCCAAATTTTCCATATACCGAAATACCTATTCTACCACCTGAGGTGTATCAGAAGGGTCTTTCTGGTAAAGAACAAGTACAACAACTACCTGGCATGGATCCCATACTGGTTGTTAAGACGCCAACCTTCTTTAGAAAACGACCACCTGGTGTATCATTGCCCCATGACTGTTTGAGAAGTACCTGGATACTTTCTCATGGCAAATGGATCAAGGTTGAGGATCGAGTTCCACCCGTTCAGCAACAAGACCGTTTCGATCAATGGGTAGAACGAGCTTGTTTCCAATACCATCCGTGTCAGCCTAGTATATCGCCGTCGGTGATTACTAGGCAATCAGCCGGCATTGTCTCACCGGGACACCCGGCGTCAACAGCGCGACCAGGGCTCCATGCTGCCGCGGTGCCGACTCGTCAGACTCCAGTCCAGAAGTATCCTCAGTTAACTGTGGGGATGGATCAACTATTTTGTCATCAATCCCATGGAAATGAACCCACAACCATTCATGCAGCTCCTTGTGGTACTGCTCGGGTGATCAACACGCTTCTTCGAGTTGTTCATGGGGGGAGTTCTGGATGGGGTAGTCTTCCAATGGGATTTCCTCCGTCGGGGGACCCCAATGATGATCCATATCCTACAGAAAACAAAGATCCCAATCGACGACGAATTATCTTTGCCGGTGGTGATGAAATTGCTGGTAGAGTGTCAAGGGACAAAGCTTATAACCCCATGACTTCGTCAAGGAAAGGAAAGAAGATATCTAAAAGCGAATGCGATCAGGATAAATGGGTATGGAAGGATGAAACTACATTGACGAGAGTGCACAAGGTACCGAGAAGAAAGATGTTTACCCCCAAAGAGGCTGACTTTCTACCATGTAAGCTGAGACGGTTTAGAGATGAACGGGAAACCAACCAAGTGTTTCAGTCAAGTGGGAGGTTAATCCACGACTCATGGAGATTGGCGGGGAATAACATCGAGAAGACCAATAAAAGAAATGAATTCTGGACGGGGACCACTACCTTCAAGATCATATCCAACGCAGACATCAATGATGTGATGGACAGCGGGTCTGATGTGGAGGACAGGGCATCGTGCCAGGACACTGTGGTCACCTGTATCCTTGATGGAAACATGAAAATCATCCCTTTGGATGACATGTTTATAGCCCATCATTACAAGCTGAAGCATGAGACCAGAAAACAAAATGATTGGGATATTCAGATGACACTCCACCGGAAGAATGGGAAGACTCTGACTTACCATTTCAGGCAATCTTATGCTGATTTTCTCGGAAAAGTACTCGATGACATTGTCATATCACTCAACCTCTATGAGATGAAAGATGATGTCCCATGTTTACTCCTCATGTGTGCTGAAACGCAAAGTATCATCACGAAGATTCACAGACAAAGTCGGTTCAAGATGATGCATGTGGTCACAATTACCGAAGATGACAACCTGATGTCCAACTACGGAAGGGCGAAATGGAGACGTTGCATCAGAGGTCCTAGTGACTGCGTGTTCTTTGCTGGACCTTGCACCGGTGGTTCACCGTGGAATCGTTTGAACAAAAACGTGAGTGAGGTCACAGCACACAACATCAGAATGAAAGCGTTTCTGTATTGGGAGTTATGGGAAGAGTTCACATTGTGTCTGCAACGTGTACATGTCTTGCATGCTATGGCATTGTTGGAACTACCTCGGGGATGCGACTATTGGAATGATGAGAGAATGAAGTTTCTGATTAGTGGGACCCAATCAACTGTGCATGACTTTGATGGATGCATGTATGGTTTGACATCAAAATTCAAAGATGTTGGGACCGCCATCAAGAAACCATGGAGAATCGTATCGTGGGGGGTCGAATTCTTTGACCTGCATGCAAAATGTGATGGCTCACACACTCACGGTCAATGTGCGGGTAGGGAAACACGTGCAACACAACTATACACCGAGAAGATTGTTAGATGTATTCTTCGGGGTGTCACAAATCAAATGTTGATCAACAACGCCTATGGAAGGAGATTTCGACCGAAGGTATTTGATGAAGAGGACCACCATAAGTCAAAATCATGTACTTGTGTCATTGTGAACGACTATGAACGTGATGTCAATGAGAAAACCACAAATGAACAATTACTCATTAACTTCATCACCCGACGAGGCGGTGTGAAGGTGAAGCTGAGGCTGAATCCACGTCGTGGATCGCTATTGGCGGATCCGGATCCCGTTAAAGGTAGATTGAAGGTGAAGTTAGGCTGCTACCTGCGTCGTGGGTGCGCCTTGACGGATCCGGATTCTCCTTGCCTAATCTCGGTCTTCGCAATGGCTGGAGTCGACCTTGTGATCCCATCAGCGGCCAAAGGTATTGGCTCACTGAAATCAACTTTGTCCCTCATCAAGGAGAAGAACCAAGAGCACAACCTTCCTGCTCCATTCTCCACCTACGAGGAGACAAACTTCAGGGGTTGCAGGGACAAGGACATTGACGAATGGTTGAATCGAGTGAAGATTTCTCCTCCCGTCGTTGTGGCCTTAGCCTTTGTCATGGACAGAAGTGGCAGAACATTCGTAACTCATGCAATCAGGTTGCTCATGAAAATGATGTCAAAAGTGACCAACGAGAACGAGTTGAAGATGTCCGTCACTAGCTTCATTGACAAAGGGGCCCGATTATCAAAGTTGGTGGAAGGGGCCGCCAGAAATCCAGATGAGCAAAGCATCATGCAGCTCTTGTGCACCTTCGAGTGCGCGATTAGAATAGATGAATTTTGGGATACCCTCAAAGACCACTACACCGGGCAGAACAGCATGATCACCAAGGAGATCACGGTTAAGGAATTGCGCGACAAGATCGCGAACACAAGCCCCACGAACCTTGGATCCTTGAATCAGACATACCCTCCTTACGGAAGTTCATGTTACCAAATCCGGAAGAGGACGAACTTCGAGGAGATCGCCCGTCGGAAGTGGGAAAGCTGGTCATTCGACGCGATGCGAAGAGAGGAACCTGACCGAAGTGAAGTCGAATCTCGCATCAAGTATCTGGTCAACATCATGTACGAGGAGAGCTATAGCCTCGGCTACGCACTCCGACGTCACAACGCCAGAGCGACCAGCAACCAGGGTAAGACCATTATCGTTCAGAACGTCCTGGAAGACTGGATGTCAATGAGTTATGATCTCAGCTTGGAGCGGACGGCAGCCGTTGTCCATCTGCAAACCATCCTCATGGTTTCCAAGATGTTACATGAGTGGATGTCAAGATTGGAGAACTTCACCCACATGTCATACTTGTGCGGGGTCATCAAGACTGATCTGGACAGAATGAAGCTGGCCATTGACCTTCGTGACGACCTGTGGGAAGTGGGGGGCTACAACATTGAAAGGGCCGACCAGGGCATGTTTGAGGAGGTGGAGAAACGAAACAGGACGTTCTCCTGTATTCGCGACTACGTGACGACCACAGCCACCACCCAGATGGGCCAAGGGGCCACGGAAGTCTCCCACATCGATGGCTGGGACGTCCCGCTGATGCCGAAAGACGGCAGAAACCCTCCAAGTCAACCAGATCATCCAGCTTGGGATCCTTCACCAATCAGAATGATGAACGACCAACAGCAAAGGGAAGCCGATGCGCAGCGGGCGCAACAGCAACAACAGACTGGACCTCGCAGTTCCGCCGCCGGTGGACGCGATGGTTCCAGCTCTGCAGCTGGGAGCGCTCCCCCAACGAAGGCTCCACCTTCGAAACCAAGGCCATCGACACCTCCTGCAAGAAAGGACTGGGTAATTCCTCGGGTGCCAAATGGGTATCTTTTCAGGACATCCTCAATGCCCGACCAAAGGAATTCAGAGTTCATCACATCTGCTTGGATGGACGATCGGGACAACTTCCTGCTGTCAATTGTCCAAGGCCCTGCAGCAGCGGCTGCCAGCACATCGGGATCAGCACCTTGGGCACAGTACTTGAGGAGAGTGACTGCCTACGGGTGCATGGTCTTTGGAGTCTGCAATCCAGGGGTCGTTACTGAGGACACGGCATCCACTATAGCTGAGAAGGATTGGCTTAGATGCTATAGCCACATCGTCCGCAAATACATGATGACGCGGACTGGATGCTACCTGTCAACGGCGGGAATGCTGATGATGCTTGGGCACCATGACGTGAACATCGCCAATCAGTCCGAATTGGGACGAATCAAGAAGCTGATCACGAACCCGCTTGCATGCAGGATCATTGAAGCACCGAGCGGATCAAGGGAGGTTGACAAGTTGGCCGGTGACTTCCGGGCTGGGACGACCATCCTCATCACTGATTTGATGTTCCGCGTGGGAACCCAACGTGGGCCGCATGGCATTCAAATGGGGTTAACTGACATGGGATGGGAGAGTGTTGAAGTCTTCAAGATCCATGATTCTGAGTTTGAACGACCACTTCAACAATTTCTCGATACGATTGACAAGGTCAAGCAACATCTCAAAACGGATACCATCGATGATGGCCAGGTAACGGTTCATCTTTGGTTGTCATTGCAGTTCCTCCATGAACAAAAGCCACCCCACTGTGTAATGCTCGAGAATGATTTCAAGAATCAATTTGTCAAAGGGGTGATTGACCTTGATCAAGTCACATCCCGACCCTTGATGGTCGCCATCAACAACGACTCCATGTTCAACGGTGTGGACTCCGTCACATCAAGAATCGCAGTTGAGCTGATCGAGAAGATGAGGCTCCAGGGGGTCTTAGTGACGTCCGACCAGAGAATGTGGCGGTCGATGTATTCCCAATATGGAAGACAGTTCTCAGTGTTGAGCACGACCAAAAAGGGGACCCTGGGAAAGACTGCAATTTGGTCTGTCATCGAGAAGAACCTGTTTCGCCAAAGGGTTTTCCTCATGTGTGCCACAAACAGGGAGTATGTGTCCGTACTCAATGAAGGGGCATTCAAACCTGAGGAGTCCGGAATCGACACAAAGGTGTTGGAGGACATGACTGGCCCAACGGAGGTATTCAGAATCGCAAGTGGCGAAATGACCCCAGGCGACTACGCGACCGATGACACAACCATTTTCCAACGAGGCCCTGGAACGGCCACCAACAGGTTCACGAAGGACAAGAGGTTTAAGACCCGATGGGTTGAACCAGTGGTCGGCACTCATGAACTAGAACCCGTTGTGTCAGATCGATGCATGTGGTTCTACATCGACAACGAGAGCTCTGACATCATGTGCGGCTCCTGCAGAGGGGCGGTAACGATGGACGAGATCGAAACATGCCAGCTGAGACCGACCCACTGCATCAACTGCTCTGCAAACACCCAAGATCACTACAAGCGCTCCGCTCCCACGTTGGAAGCCAGGAAATCCGTCTTGCTCCTGGCGGCCAGATTGAAGGTCGCATTTGAGGAGTGTGGCATCGACGTGGTCGATATCAACCAAGGATTTCAGGCATGGCTTACTTTCACGGCATCTTCTTTGATTTCAAACACTTTATTGCCGTACGGGGAGCACTTGATGAAGTCTGTTTCGCACATGGGGGGAGTCAGGGTATCGAAGAGACAGGCTCTGGAGATCTTCCGGAATGGACGCGGCAAACAGTTCAGCATCTACCGCGAAAGAATCTATGATGAGGTCGCGAAGAAGTGGCTCCTGGTTTTCAGGGTCACGAAAGATTGCGGGAATGTCGCGTACAAGGACTTCTTCGAGCAGGTCGCTGTTCCTGAGGTGAAGGACAGGAACGAAATCTTCGGATTCTCCCGTGCATCAGCCGAGAAGACTGGGGACATCATCGAGTTTTGGCTTGGTGTCTTGGATGTGGCAAACATGGCAAAAGGGGTTGTGAATGTCTTCAATGCCAGCGTTGACCCTGCTGAATTCCTCAACGGCTTGGAGAAGGCATTGGCCCAATTCACATCAACTTCCAGAACTACAAGCACCATCAACGACAAGAGACGAGGATCTTTCGACTGCACCCTGCAGACTGCAGAAGCCGAAAAGGTCATGAAGATCATCCACGCAATTCCCGGGTATGAAACGTTGAGTGACTTCAACTGTCTCACAGAGTGGGAGAAAGATCAGGTCATCTCTCAGTTTCGAAGAAAGCACCATGTCACAGGGGACGATGCCAACATGGGCGCTGATGCTGATGCCAAGCCAGGTGACGAGTCGCCGACTCACCCTGGGGAGGAGGAAGCTGATGAGCCAGCAAACGACCCTACTGATGTGGTTAGGGACTCAGAGATTTCCGGAAAACAACAACTCCTGGATGCGTTGGGAAAACTCTTCACTGTCTCTGAGGATGTCAATGTGTGTTTGTACTGTGGTAGCGCCAAACATGGTCATCTCGAATGTGAAAATGAGAAGAAGGATGAAGTCAGAAAGGTGCTAAAGGCCGTCCGGGCGTCGCTCGAGGCTGATAGTCCCACATCTGATGACGTCGAGATGGAACCACCTGAGCACAGAAAGGACGGATCAGGTTCTACGGAAGGGTCAGGGCAAACGGATGAGCCCACAAAACCAAGGTTTGGTGAATACCAGTGGTACGACAACATCAGGACTATGTCCGAAGTCGGAGACCTGGATGAATATGGTAGGTTTTGTATTGAAGGGCGTGATGTTACCAAGCTGGGACCCCAAAATATCGTTGATCTCAATGAAGTGGTCCGGGACGCTATTGTCAGAGGAGGAGG
This sequence comes from Cladocopium goreaui, assembly GCA_947184155.2. Lineage (NCBI taxonomy): Eukaryota > Dinophyceae > Suessiales > Symbiodiniaceae > Cladocopium > Cladocopium goreaui. Next base: position 24,932 of record CAMXCT020004360.1, read on the forward strand.
TGACACTTGGTCAGTACCAGAGTTCCTCGCAAACTACTCCGACAACAACATCAGAAAACCCTTCTACAAACGGATCGAAGCGCCGCGAGATGGTTTCTTGAAAATCATCCCCACGACGGGAGCCCACTTCTTCAACTGCTTCTACTTTGGCGGTGTGGAGTATGCGGCAAACTATCGCTTCGAAACCGGTAATCGGCTCGACAGCTATGAGGACAAGGTGAGCATCGCACTGAACAGGATCCTACGACACAATGTGGGGAAAGCCTCAGAATCACAAAGCTTGTTTTGTGACGATGCTGGCTGGGTACCCATTGAGGACGTACTCAAGTGTGAGTCAATCTGGAGACATGAACACCAACGTTGGCCGCATGTCTTCCTCGCCCCCAAAGGGAGAGCAAACGATCGAAATGCATGGAACGTGAAAGAGGCGAGCAACCGCATGGCGTTGCTGTTCAAGATCATGTTCCACTGTGCCCGATATGGACGTCGTGTACGTGAACAAATCTTGGCGTTCGGGATCAACAAGGACATTGATCGCAGCAGCCTGACATGCATTGACAACAACGTCAACGCGGACACGCCTATTCCTGACGAGGGGCTATTGCTCTATCCAGTTGCAGTTCGCGCTCCAACAGGGCACAAGGAGGGATCCTCCAGAGACGACGTCTTGTTGATGTCCTCCTTGCTCTCGCATCCGATTGCGCCCAATACCATCATGTCAATGCCGGTTTGCTTCCACATCACGAAGAAGACCAACCTTCGAAGCATTTGGAGGGAAGGACTGATTCCTGGAGGTCTTGGGGAAGGTCATCGTATGTTCACGTTCTTCAATCCATACGTGCCGTGGGATCATCGCTCATGGACTATCACGAAGAGCGTTGACACACGAAAAGGGGACTACATCTGCCTCTACATCCCGACCGAGACCCTGATGGTGGAGTACGGTGGTCGATTGACGGATTCGGGACAGATCGTTACGCCAAAGATCATCCCGTTCTCAGCGATCAGAGGAGGATGGATTCAAGATCCAAAGGATCAAAACAACAAGACATGGCTCCGGTTGTTCGTTCCGTCGGGCGACGACCAGGTAGTCCGGTCAGGCACTATCAAGTCAAGAACTGTCGCCACCAAGGAGTCCATTCTGAGGATCGCAAGTCATGCATCGACGCCGAAAAGCAACCGTATGACGAGATCACCATGGATGCAATGAACATCGTCCACCAGTTCAGGAACAATCTAATTGAAGAGGGTGGACAAGAACAATACCTCGCCCGCATCAAGCTGGTCGACTACATCGTCGAGCGCAAGAGGGTGGAAACTTCAGGTTGCCGTCATTGCCCTCATTGCCTCAATGAGACGCCAACGAAATTGGCAGTATGTCTAGGATGCTGGACAGAGCTTGAGAGCTGTGGAATTCGACCTTATAGATTACAAGCCCCTGAAGACGATGAAGACGAAGCCACCAAGAAAGAGATCGACGAGGAGGTTCGCCGACAGGAAGAATCGTTGTTCGAGGATACGGTCCACCAAGCACAGGAAAACGTACCTGAATCCAACGATTATGGCTTCAATCCTGACGAAGTCGACTACAACGAAGGCGATGACGAGGAAATGGCTCAGGAGGAAGAGACTCAGCAGGAAGACGACGAGATCGTTGAGGAGGACGACGATGATGACATGAACGTCGAACCTGAGAAAGAGCCTTCAGACGACCTGCCAGTATGGACCAAGAATCTCGTGCCTGGAAGCAAGGGTTTGCCAGGAGATGGACTAGTAAACAATGATGTCTCCGAGGCCGCGGCTCACTTGTACGACAATGCCGTGATGTCAAAGATCATCGCAATGTCAGACACTACTACAACCAGAGAGTCACTTTGACCCCAGAGGAATACTATGCGTTGATGACGACCACCAAGCGAGTCCGACTGGACCTGGACGACTTCTGCCCCTACACGGGCGAAGATCAGGACGGCAAACTCAAGCGGCCGACTGAGCAGGAATTGGACGCACTCTTTCAGGAGAAAGGGAAGACGAACTCATGGTCAGAGGGAGAATTGATGTACTCTGGGCGGCCGAGAAACATGATGATGCCTGTCATCAAAACTCTAGAAGTTTACGAAAAGATGATGGAGTTTCTCATATGTGCCGGGTACACTCCCGATTCCTTAGGTTTCCTCATGCCAATGACGAAGATGCAGGGAGATGCAAAGGAGAAGCAGGAGATGAGGGTGACCATTAGCAACTTCCTCCGACGATTGATGAAGGGAACATTTCCCGAATATGAGTCATACACCTTCTTTCGTTCCGGGAGCCACGGCTTCCCCAACTGCATTGAACTCCCAGCTTTCTCGGTATATCTGAGTCTGAGAGAAAGGGAACAAAGGGTGGAACTACTCTTCGCTGCCCAACAATGCGGTATTCCATTACCTCGCAACTTCATCGGCAAGATGGCTTACGCCATTCAATTCGCTGAGTCCGAGGCGATGAGGGGAAAGTCCGAAATGAAAATAAAGATGGCTCCGAACCTGGGGGACGAAGTGGTAGGTGAAGTATTCAAAGCAGTCGGGGACAGTGCCAGCACCAAGCGTGCTGCTGCGGACGCGAAAGCCAGATCATCAACACAGCCTTCACAGAAACCTGAAGATACTGGTTCAGCGTCATCATCGGCCAGTGCACCAAAGGCTAAGGCCATGCCGAAGTCTTATGGACCACCTAAAGCACCACCTGCGAAACCAGCATCGCCGAAAGCTGCTCCGAAACGTGCGGCAGGTTGGGAGAAATCTCAAACGACACCTCAGTGGAAGAAAGTCCGCCGTGAGGAGTAAATCAACAACCTCTGTCCATCCAAGTGATCACTGGACTATAAGATGTCTATCGTCTTTGTGAACAGATGATCAGGAAAAGACCAGTTGAGAGGACTCTGAGCGAGGCAGTAGACTAATTCGCTTAGGTTCCATGTTCTCACTATTCCCAATCTGCACGATTTTCTTTTTAGCAATGTGCACGTGAATTCACTAGTTAGCGTCAATTGCTATTCTTGGTGGAGCAGTCAACTTCCGTCGTCGATGGGGTGACTTGCGAAGCCGTAATCGTAGAGTAGCTGCAAGCTAGTGATAATTTGCGTTGTACAGCTCGAACTTGCGCTGACGCATTGCATGCCATAGAGTAGGCAACCCCGGATCCACTACGCTCGTCGGGTGTGGGTGAAGGGGGAGCTGAATGGTTTGCGTGTACAAAGGCGTAATTCGTGCACCACAAACAATATAATTCAAAGTTCCCACTCTCGTGCCTGCGGTGCGAAGCCACCGTAGGCATGGGGGGCGCTAAAGGGAACTAAACGGTACTGCACACATGTATAAGCATGTGGAGTAGGCCTGACATGACGCCAAATATCTGGCTCAAGTCGCAAGGGAAAACGGTGTTTGCGCTGCTCAGCAATGCTGCCTGGACTCCGGCTACTGGGACGTTAGGGACTCCAGCAACTACAACCAGATATCCGGGAACAAGGATTAAAATTGTTCACATGAAATATGATGTTATATAATGTTATGTATATGTATATGTATATGTATGTGTATGTGTATGTGTATGTGTATGTGTATGTGTATGTGTCTGTGTCTGTGTATGTGTATGTGTATATGTATGTGTATGTGTCTGTGTATGTGTATATGTGTGTATATGCATATATATATACACATACATAAGTAGCCCAGATAGCATCGCAAAATATCGATGAATGTTGCCTTGATGATTTCCAAGGCTTCAGCCCTGGTTCTCGCGGATGTTTCGGCTGCCGTGGCATTGCTCGCGGCACCTACCGGGTCCAGGTTGGTGGCAGGCACGGGGAGGTGGAAACCAATCTGGATATCCGCACCACAGATATCAATGCTGATTTTAGTACTGGACCCATCTTCACTACCCATAGTTACAGCGTCGAGGGTTACCCTCGATTCTCGATTGTCTACAATTCATTGATCTGAGTTCTGGATACAGTGATGCAGACCTTCGTTTTTTTTCCCACCTGAAACCCCATGAATCACAAATGTCTGGTATTGAATCGCAATCTTCCAGCACCACTTGTGCTGTGTGAAGCTGCGCGAGTCAGGGCTAGCGTTTCGCTCCCTGGGGTTCTGCACTTTGCTGTTGGTCGCCCTTGGCATGACGCCAGCAGCTTAGAAAACTGGTGAGAGCTGATGAAAACCCATGAGTTCTTGGGCCGAAAATAGATCTTGAGTCTCTAGGGCTTACCAGGTTACTGTAAGCCGTAAGATGTTTGGGTCATGCCTTCCTGAGATTCTGAGCCACCCTTCCAAGCGGCAGCTGGCCTAAGGCAAGGCTTGGGTGCGGTGCCCGGACCTTTGTGCGTGGTGCCTTGGTGATGCTTCGGTGCTTCACTGGTGCTTCACTGGGCCACTGGGATGCTGTCAGACAGAGGGGATCTGGCCGTCTCTGCTCCAGTGAGGTCCTAATCTGTGCCCGCGAGATCTTTTGGTTTGGATGGTTCTACAAGGCCCTTTTCCGGACCCAGGGTATCCCAGGGTTACCACTTGAGTTGCGCAGGTATTGGTTGAGGGGGTCCTGCTATCACTTGAGATTTTCAGATGGCAATGGAAGATCCCGCCAAGTTTGGCGGATCGCATAGGATGCAAAGATTGACAGATGAAGGAACATGAAAGAATGCACACGTGGATAAATCAATGGACAGAGTCCAAATCAAGAGATATCTCAAAATATCCCAAGAATAGTATCAGTGCCTGCTTCCATCGGCTAGACGAGGAGATACTGTCAGATAAGTGTCTCCGGGCAGCTCACTAGAACGCAAATGAACGCCTCCCGCCAACTATAGTTGGAGGCTCCTACCAAAATCCCACGAAAATTCCATTTCCATGTCTTCGAACTAGGATATCATGGGATTAAATACCCCCTAACTAGAACACAGTCCTTATTCTGAGAAAATACTTATAACATCTTATAACATATTACATCTATAAAAACAGGTTATAACCCGTACAATTTCCCAGCCAAGATCTCCCAGGTGGATGCCATTTGGGGTGCCTTGTGCTTCACCGCGGTGCTTGCCTGGCGCTTGGCGTTGGCCAATGAGTCAACCAGTGAGGTCGTTTGGGCCAGCAGTTGATGGGGGAGTTGAGCACCGAAAATGGGGGTTCATCAAATTTCGGCCCTAGCGGTGATCAAAGGTGGCTAGGAAATCCCATGAAATCCCTTACAAATGGAGTTTTTTTTTTTTGGCTGGGAAAGGCATCGATTTTTTGTCCCAGAAATGATGGATTTTCCATTGCCGTGTTTGTTCATCAGCAAAAACAAGGCAGCAACAAGATCCAACAAGCTTCAGTTTAATATTCACCCTTTTTGAACATGGATTATAATCATTCTTCCCATGTTTTTTTTCCACATATATGATTATAACTTATAATTATGATCAGGGATAATTATGATTATTCTCTGCACACACACACATATATATATAATCCGGGTAAATTATAACGACCTCACTACGACCTCACTGGAAATCATGGTTAATAAGGGAAATCATCCCAAAATGGTCTTAATTCAGGTTAGTGAAATATTATAATTTACCTAGATATAATGTATATAACCTCTATGTTAAGTACCATAATTTTCCCACTATTATTGTGAGGTCACCAGCTGCAGGTGTTAGCGCCTGAGCTGCCAGTGTCTTGGCTGCGGGACCAGCGTCATCAAACATGGCTGGGAATCCCCATGAAATCCCCCAAAACTCAGCATTGAAATATAGGAACACCATCTATAAATTTCTAGAACACGTGGAATTTGATTGCAATGTTTGAGTAGCAGAAGGTAGGGGGTCGAAATGTGGAAATGATTGACTCCCAAACATGGATGGCGCCTCATACATCATCCCCAAATACTTCACCAATGTTCACCACAAGACTGCTTCATGGTGGTAAAGGCAACTCAAACAACTCAAGCAACTCATAGCACTGATCAGTGGATTTTAGGGCAGCTTTATTTTCAGACGAAGCCGCCAAGAAATGCTAGCCAGCGGGGCTCCTGGAGGTCTTCGAGAGTTGGGAAGACATGCCAAAAGTCCCCACCCTCTTCGACGTGCGGCCTGTGGGGCCGCCGGTGCCGCTGTCCTTCGCCTGTTGGATCAGCTTGTCCGTGACAGCGCTCAGCGGGTGACGTGGGAAACGGCTAGCAGCTATGTCTTACAACTTTTATTAAGTATAACACAGAGAGAGAGAGAGATATATATATACACATGTACACATACATATATCATACATGTGTGTATACTGTACATATACGTATCTCCGTGTGTGTGTGTGCAGGTATGAGATGAACCACAGTGAACTGGCAATCTGATGCTGGGCCAACTATTTTGCTTCCATCATCTTTGCGCATAGAGATACCACCCACCACTTACCATTGAGAAGCCCCCCCCTTTCCAACAGTACACACCGTTAAGGAGGTTTGGCTTTAGCTCTGCGTGTTCTAAAAGTAACTTCATTTCAGATTGTCAGACCAATATGAAAACATAGGGAGGTGCACAAAGTCCTTCCAGATTAGTTTTTGTGTACTGATCCCATTTGATCCCATTACCATTAAGTGCTAATGATGTTTGATGGTAAAATCCCCAATCTTTCTTGCTGTCTTGAGGATAGCTCGCATCCCTGTCGCCTGTTTCGGCTCCAAAAGATCTCAGAGATTTCGCTCCGTGCCATCGCTCGCCGTGCCGACCTTGTGTCGTGAGCGTGAAACCATGCTGGCACTCGAGGTCAGCAGCTGTTGATCAGGTTTTTGGGATTGAACCCCAACAGGTAACAGTACTGATTCAAGAAAACAGGGAAAGCGCACGGAGATAGTCTATCAGATTTTATCATCTGGATTCCGAGGATGGCCGCATGCAATCAACTATCCGCAGCTGGGTTTTGCCCAATTTGATGCAAACAAAATTTGGAACCTTCACATTTCCATCATCTGAAGATTCTTAGGCAGTTGGATTCTTTGAAAAGACCTGCAGGGTTTCTGCTGCTTTCATGTTTGATTTGCTGTTCCCCTGGGCTCAAGTGATAGACCGATCCTCTCCGCTACGGCCCGCTTTTCGACACGACGACCCCGGTATGGCGCGGCGCTATGACTCAAGGACCACCACTTTCTCTCCTGAGGGACGCCTCTACCAGGCCTTTTTTTGCCGGGGATTGGTGGGTTGGAAATCGGTGGCCCCACCAAAGCCATGAGTTCAGATATCGAGTCGTTTTGATGCAGCTTTCTAAAGTCCAAAGCTCAAAACCGAATGAAAAACACACATGTGCCTCATCATCATGTATATATATATATATACATATACATGTATATATATATATACATGTATATATATATATATACACATGATAAATAATGATAATATATTTATAATGATTTTATATGATTTTAGATGTATGTATATATGGTTTATATTCTTATTCAACTCAAGTCTCGCCCGAAAATGCCAGGTGGAGTACGCCATGGAGGCCATCAACTTAGCCGGATCCACGGTGGGCATCTTGGCGGAGGATGGCGTGATCCTGGCGGGAGAGAAGAAGACCACTTCCAAGCTGCTGGATCAGGCAAGATTTTCATCTGGATTTCCATGGATTTTCGCTATGGGCTATCCATGGCTATCCATGGCTATCCATAGTTCCCATTGGCATGTCATGGCATATCATGGCATCCATTGGCCTGACCTTTTTTTTTTGGGGCCATGGGAGCTATGATGGACTATGGACTATGGATTTGGAGCAGGATCTGGGATGAGTCAACTGATGGTGAACAGAATGATATATGTAATGATTGGAATATATCTGAGATATACCTAATGATCTAATCAACTCATGATTAAAGAATGATGGGGCTGATATGATGATTATCCTCTGGTAATTTGTGTCATAGCTATGCGATAACATGTGGAAATCACTAAGTGTTCATCGATGAATCATCGAAGGGGTTGATCCCCACGGATGGGCTATCCATGGAGAGATGGCTATGGCTATTTTCTGGCGGGATGAATGGGGGTTAGTTATGGTAGCACCAGCCATAGCTGTTTATTTTTCTAAGTGATCCCACCCGAAAACTGGGAACGACTCAACGACGAAATATGGCTACATGATTGTGCATCGCTCGTTTCACCAGTGGAGAATGACCACTGAAACTGGAGATTTGACCATCAACCAATCAGCAACAATCATGGGATGAGACAAAATTAGGAGTACACTCCCGGAAACAAACGTAGACCCCCGAAAACTGAGAAACGAGAAACCGGGGTCTACGTTTATTTGTAAAGAAACGACTTTTGCAAGAGCAAAAAAAGACCACTTCCGCTCACTAAGATAGACATTGGGACATAGAGCTGAAGGCAGGGTGAATTTGCCCTAACATAGACCTTGGAAGCAGAGTGATTCTGAGGTCTATGTATTCAGGTAAGTTTTACACTTGCAAAACAACTGACTCATATTTTTCAGAGGGGTAGGTCAACCACCAACCAGTTATAGCTGTCACTGCTAGGGTGTAGTACCCCTCCACCCAGACGGATTCACAGATTCAGATCGGTTCAGATGGCAGGCAAAGCAGCACGAGAAGCTCTTCCAATTGGATGATGCCATGTGCCTTGGACATCGGACCGTGTCCCTGTTGGGCATAGCAGGCCGAATTTAGATATTTTAGGGCAATGCCTCCGAGATGCCCAGGAAAAAACAATGTATAAACAGCATATTTAAGACCATTTAAGTAGTAGACAGCAGTAACTAATTGAGCTATCTATGATCTATAAGCCCATTTTTTGGCCTGGCCAGGTTCTGTGCCGTAGCGGGCATCACTTCGGATGCCAACATCCTCATCAACCGACTTCGGCTCACGGCCCAGCAGCACGCCTACAGCTTCTCGGAACCGATGCCCGTGGAGCAGCTGGTTACATCCATCTGTGACTACAAGCGGCTCGGCCATGGCACGGAGTTTTGTCGGGTGCATTTTGGATCAATGATGATTTGAAAATGACAGTTGATGGATAATTTTTTTAGGATTTGATAGTGACAGTTGGTACTACTATATAATGACAGTCTTGAAAAAATGGAACCCGTTGATGATTTGGAAACACCGATTATCACCGATTCCCTTTTGAACATCACATGATGTTCCCGGGATAAAATCACCACCCAGGCAGGGCTATACGCAGTTCGGAGGCCTTCGGCCTTTCGGAGTCTCCTTCCTGGTGGCTGGCTGCTGGGCAGACTGGTTTGCGGCTGGAAAGGGCAAAAAAAGTGCCCCCCATGTCACTGAGATTTCACAAACATCAAGGATCATCCAAGTACATGAGAAGATGCCAACATATGCTAATACTATGCATGTAGGTTTTGCCCCGTATCGCACCGCAAGCCCGCAGTGGCCTGAGGCTATGATGTGCACCATGGCTTTCAGCTCTATCACACGGACCCCTCTGGCAACTTCAGCGGATGGAAGGCGGATGGTTTTGACACATCATCATCAGCAGAATGTCGAGTCTTCCCGCCCCCGATTCTGAACCAAAATTGGTATTGTAACCTGTTCATACGTATAATTAGGAACAGTCGGAGCTACCAATTTCAGGCATGACCTGTTGATCGTCCAAAGGTGCGCCATATCATTTCCGGCCAGGGCTATGCCATTGGAGTGAACAACAACACGGCTATGCAGATCATGCGTCAAGACTGGAAGCCAGGTGTGGGGGCCCAGGATGGCAAGGGGCGAGCTCCGGCTGCCGGAAACCCGTGTGTAAAATGGGTCAAGCATTCCCTGATTTGAAAGATTTTGTGGGCGTTCCGTATAGCAACCCCCAAAATCATCGAAAAGTGAAATCTGACTCAAAAGTATAGTGGTAAATTATTATACTACTAAATATCTATCTATTCTAATTCTATTCTATTCTAATTCTAATTCTATTTCTATTCTATTCTATTCTAATCTAATCTATCTATCTAATTAATCTATCTAGTCTATCTAATCTATCTAATCTATCTAGTCTATCTAATCTATCTAATCTATCTAATCTGCCCAACCTACCGAATCTATCTAATCTATCTAAGCTATCCAATCTATCTAATGTATCTAATGTATCTAATGTATCTAATGTATCTAATCTATCTATCTACCTATCTACCTATCTACCTATCTACCTATCTACCTATCTATCTAATCTATCTAAGCTATCCAATCTATCTAATGTATCTAATGTATCTAATGTATCTAATCTATCTAATCTATCTAATCTATCTACCTATCTACCTATCTACCTATCTACCTAATCTATCTAATCTATCTAAGCTATCCAATCTATCTAATGTGTGAGTTTGACCTGTCTAATGTATATTTTGTATAGCCAAGTGATCACATGCCCCCGTTGACATTTGGCTTTAGGGCCCTTGAGTCATACCGCGCTGCCGTGGTAAAAGTTGGGCATTTGACGATCCCGTTTCCAATTCATATTGGTAGCGGAGCGGGTGACGACCCGCATCCGGTGGTACGTCAGTGACCCAGGGAACCCTTTGTGAATTTGAGTCTGGTAACTTTGGGAATCAACTGAACTTCGAGTGTGTCGTGGTTCGTGAATCTGTCTGACCCTGACCAGGGCAGACACTTGTTAACGTTTTTCCTTGTTCGACTCCGAACGGAGCGAGCATCATGTCGATCAATGGCCTTCGTTTCAATCAGGAGCGCCATTCGTCGGCACCACTTGAGACGAAGAGTGGCTCATACATCTATGCAGGTGATGCGGCGAACTTTCATGATTGGCAGTTCAGGACTCTCCTTCGGATTCGTCTTTATGAGCAACAATTGGAGGAGGAGACAAGTAAGCCTGCGGATCCCGTTGGGACCACAGCAACAGAGCCTGCCGCAGAAGATGCAGATGAGTATGCTACTTTTCCAGATTTGTCGGGTGCTACTCAAGCAGCCCAGCCTACATCAGCAGTCTCGACTCCGAAGTCTGGAGCGAGCCGAAAATCCTCGAGGTCCGGCAAGCAGAAGACAGACATTGATCGTGGACCATTGGTTAACAAGGTGATTGAAGGACTGAGAGGAGATGCTTTCTCAATAGCTAGGGATCTTGGACTTGAAGTGTTGTCCAAACCTGGTGGCCTTGTGAAACTTGTGGGTGAGATCAAATCCCATGTGTTTCCAAGAGCCCGTGAGGAAGCCAAGGAATTATTTCGAGCAGGACAGAAGCAAGGTGGTCCTTTGTCTCGCCAACCAGGCGAACCCATGCTTTCCTATGTTCAGAGGAGACGACGTTGGTGGCACATGCTATGCGAGTTGGATGACACAATGGTGTTTTCAGACAGCTTGAGGACAGAGTTGATGTTAGAGTTGAGTGGGCTCAATCGACAGGAGATCCTCGTTGTGAAGGCCTGTGCAGACACTAAGGATTCTGAAGGTGTTGGCAAGGTGCTGATCGAGAACTACAGTGGCACTCACTTGCGAGAAGGGTCACGATCCTGGACAGGACGTGGTAATCCTCAACAGCATGGCAAGTCGTCAGGCAAAGGTTATGGCAAAGGCAAACCTTCTTCGAAGGGATCGTATTCCCAAGCAGCCTATGCAGCCTACCCCGATGATGGGGAGGAACATGCAGAATCTTGGGATGAAGCTGTGGATCAATCCTGGGAGGATGATTCATATGTTGGCATGCTTGGTGACATTGCAGAAGAGGAGCCAGGAAACCTAGAAGGTGACAACGAATTTGATTACTTTGACGACGTCGATGAGTACGAAGCAGTTGCATTGAACAGCTTGCTTGAAGTTGAAGGTGCAGAAGACGATCGACAAGCAGGAGACGCCATCCAGCTACAACTTGCTGCTTTCACCGCAATGGGGAAAGCAGGTGGCAAGGGCAAATCCTTCGGGAAGCCCAAAGGAAAGGGGAAAGGAAAAATCGTGAAGTCCAACCTCACGATCGATCAGAGAAGACGGAAGCTCACAGAGCTGAAGTCGAAGAGCAAATGTTTGAGATGCGGAGTCATAGGGCACTGGGCCGGTGACCCGGAATGTAAATTCCCGGGGTCGAAAGCCGGAGCCCCTGGAAAGTCAGCCCCAAAGCCCGCAGCTCACTTTGCCGACATGAGCGATTCTTCAGATGACGATGGTGTGACTTTGACAGCTTCACCTGATCGTGACAGAGATGGAGTTGCTATGATGGCAGTTCGACAAGCGAAGCCCAGCAGTCGACCTTCACGTGCAGCAGCATCCAGCAGCAACGTTGGCTTGATTTCCCGGGATCTCGATGTTACAATGAGACCCGAGGACCATGGGTGCATCTTTCCTGTTGGACAGTTCAAGGGTTTGTCTTTTTGGAATGTGTTGTTTGAACAGACAGGGTACTATCATCATGCCAAGAAACATACCCCCAAGAGTCCATACTATGTCACATGGTTGAATTGGGTTGACAAATACTTTGTGGTTGGTGCTGATGGGATTCACTTGCGCGAAGTCCCTGTTGAGCATGTCGAGCACCGAGATTTGTTGGTGGCTCGGGGAACTGGCAGAAAGAAACCCCCAAATCCTCCTTTGCCGAACAAGTGTCAGGAATGTCGTGAGTTTACAAAACAAGGTTCTACGGGGTACACCATCAGGAAGACCTGTCTTGTGTGCGGTCATTCCGAAACAACAAGGCGTGACATGGTACCGTTGATGTCCCCTGAGAATTGCCCTCATGATGACACCGATTTTAGGGGATCCAGCAAATCAACACACCGTACCTTCTGCAAGAAGTGTTGCACTTTCATTGATGAAGCTCCTATGCAGATTCGCAAGGAGCGTATTGCCATTGCCAAGAAGGTTGAAACAGCATCAGTTCGAACAGTCCCCATTGTTGAATCATTGGTTGAAGAATCGGATGGATTGAATCCAGTCCAGTTGGAAGAATTGTTGCCCCTGTTTGCCACTCTTGTTACCGAAACCTGTCAATCTGAGGTCATGACCCGTGCACGTCTACATGAACTACTCCATCAAGCCATCAATGACGTGACAGAGGAAGAGGACAGTTTTTCTCTTGTCAATGAAGATGGGCACGGCGACCCCTCGGGCAGGGAGTTAGCTGGGTACGTTGGCATTTGTTTGCATGGAAGTGACATTCAATACCCTCAAGACTTGGTTTACATGAACTTTGAAACTGTTGACATTGCCAGGTCATCCCATGTCTTTGCAGTGTTGGATGAAGGTTGCAACAGCACTTGTCATAGCAAAGCCTGGGCAGTCGATGCAGAAGCACGACTGGCCCGTTTGGGTTACAGCATGCCATTGAAGGATGACGGTTGTAAGAGTTTTGCTGGTCTGGGAAGTGGTAGTACCAAGACCGAAGGTGTGAGATCTATTCCTTTTTCGCTGCTGCTTCCAGACGGGAACATGAATGGGGAGTTGGATTCATATCAATTGTCAACAGGCAACAGCCCATTGCTTCTTTCATTGCATGCGCAAACCAAGTTAGGCCTAGTGAAGGACCTAGCAAAAGGGGTGATTTCCATCAAAGATCAACCATTGAATATCAAGAGATGTTCCAAATCAGGTTTACTTGTGATGAACTTGACTGAAGGATTGACCAACATCATCAACACACCACCAAATGAGCTTCCCAAAATTCCAAAGTGTCATAGAAAGTATAACTTGGCGTACACTGCATCGACAAGTGACTGCGCCATGGCCGATCACGATCAGACTGGTTTTCATTCAAGGGACTATGACGTCTTGCAATCGAAACTGAATGAAGAACAGCTTAGCAATAGACAGGTGATCATTGTGACTCGAGGTCGACGATTCCAACGACATGCCATGAGGTCCAATCGTGCCACCCTTTCCATCAACTGTGAAGACATTTACGATCCTGATCAGGACGTAAGTCTCAGAGCTCATGTGGGTTGGCACCATAGGATCCTCGAGACGTTGAGCAAGGTGGACAAGTTCAACGAGCATCTCAATAGCATCTTGGAGTTCGTCACCCAGCATCAGCAGGAAAGGATCTTGGTGGACCTGGAGTGCAAATCAGGCCGCCATAGATCGGTTGGTCAGGGCTTCGCAGCTTTCAGGTGCTTGAAGGCCTTGGGATACGACGTTGTCTTGATCCATTCGTCGTCTTGGATGTGGGGTGAAATGCGTTGTGGAGGAGTTTGCAACGACTGCAAGAATGTTGGGGCCAATGTGGGACAGATCAGGCATCTGATCCCGAGGACACAGGCCGTGACGATGAGGCCTCGTGGCAGTGTAGCTGCCAGCCGTGCAGGCGTTGATGATGCTCCAGCCGATGGCGCTTCAGTGGAACATCCTACAACAGGTCAGCTCGAAGAGATCAGACGACTTGTGCAGGGTCTTGCATCTGACGTTGGGGGCCTGGCATCTGATGTGGGACATCTTCGCTCTGAGCAGAGGAAGATAGTTGCTGAAAGGAGATCCAGGAGCTCATTG
>CAMXCT020004361.1:2500-39390 GCA_947184155.2 Cladocopium goreaui
ACCTGTACAAGATCTCCTTGACTAAATCAGAACCGCGGCACGACGAGAGCAATGCGACAGGCCCAAAGTGCCGAGAGTGTTGCGCGAGCAAGATCCAAATTCTCACCACGCCACAGCGAGAGCGATCTGACACGCACAACATACCCAGAGGGTTGCACGAGCGAGATCCAAACTCTCACCGCGCCACAGCCAGACACAACGTGCCGAGAGGGTTGGACGAGCACCGAGAGGGTTGCACAAGCGCGATCAAAACTCGCACCGCGCCACGGCGAGCGATCCGACACGCGCAAAGTGCCGAGAGGGTTGCGGGAGCACGTGGTCGATTTTCACAAAACACTGCGCCCACCACGAAATATATGAAGATAGAAAATTTCAAAAACGACGTTTTATCTAGGTTTCAGATACTTTTTGTCGAGGTCTACAAAGTACTGCGCCTGCCACGAAAAATGACCCCGAGGCATCCCAAGTGCTGCACCTGCCACGTGAAATCATCCAAAACCTGTTCGACGACAGCTTCACAAAACGCGATTTTCGACCCTTTCAAAACGTTGTCAAAGTTCACTGCGCCTGCCACGAAAAATGAGCTCCAAAAGCACCTCTGATTTTGACCCACGCCTGCCAAACGTTTTAGCAACGTCCACAAAGTCCTATGCCTGCCGCGCGGATGGAAAAGTGTCCCATGTCCTGCGCCTGCCATGCAAAACGACATTTCAGACTTCGCACGGCGCGCTATAGTAAAAAGATACCTTCCGCAGATCCAAAACCGAAGCGCCCAACTTGCGCGAGCCTGCACAGTCTAAATGCACATGGACATCTCAGAAGGGAACTTTTATGCGAGGATACTCAGGAAAAAAAGCCGGGGCCCAAGATCAGCACAACATCCGCGGCGCAGACTTTGCGCGAGCCTGCGCAATCGAAATGCACATGGACATCGCACAAGAGCCACTTCATGCGAGAATTTACAGCAAAAATGCAGCGGGCCAGATGGAGCACCCTGATTTAACCCTGGCCTGGACACGCTGCTTGGGGAACCATGTTCTTGCCGAGCCTGTGCAAGCACTGATTGCGGCGGATGCCGGCGGAACACACCGAAGGCGGTTAAATACAAAAATCCGCACAGCACCGCAACGAGAGCGACCCGACCCGACGCGCACAAAGTGCCGAGAAGGTCCGACACGCACAAAGTCACGAGAGGGCTGCGCAAGCACATGTGAGAATGTCACCAAAACCCATGGTAGCTCCCGCATTCCTTTTGCTCTCACCCCCTGTGCCGCCCCTGGATCTTTATGTTGGGTTTTCATTTTCATTTCATGCGTCCAAAGGGTCGAACCCTTGCCGCAAGCATGCAGAATGCCTGAATTACAAATTCTGGCAGTCTGGGAGCCACTGTGCATCAGCTCTGATCACTGCGCTGATCTTCGCAGCCTGTGTGATCCACTTCTCCAGATCTTCCAGCATGGCCGGTTCCGGTCGGACCCTGTCGCCACACAAGAATCGGTCGAATTGCTGTGCAAAAGCACGACAAAACTGCCTCGGATACTCCTTGTGCCGGGCTGTACGAAATTGTCCAGTCTCATCCTTTCCAATGGCAACAACCTTAGGTTTAACTGCGTCACTCAGAGCCATGCTGTAAAGTTCTTTGCGAAAAAACGGCACATCCCAGGTAAGCTCAACCCTTCTAGCCCGAATAACCTCGCTGCTGAACGGCGGCATTTGAATCTGGCTGCGCTGAACGTCTCGCAAGGAGGGCCACAAAGTGTGGCAGCGATCCGCCTGAGAGGTAAATTGAGACCAGGGTGTCCCAAGAAACGGTTTTTGTCATCAAATTACCATATTCCAAAGGCACAGCTGCATCAAGAAAAAGAATGATGACTCGCCAATTCCGATCAGCAGCGATTCGAGTGGAAATCCCCTTGTCGCCGTCGGCCACTAAAAAGGTGTGCAACCAAAAACGTCGGTAGATCATCCGCTTCGAGCGAGGACATAGGCGCTCCATAGGGATACAATCAAAACGGCATGTGCGGAGCTCCGTCAACCACTGATCCTGTGTGCAATATACTCTCTATAGGCGCCACATGAGAGACACGTGAATCCCTCTTAGGGTGTTTGCGTGGTGCACAAGCGACTGGCATGCTGCGATGTGGGGCTGGGTCTGTTTCAACACAATAGCAAACGAGACTCAAGGGCAAAAATCTGTGCAAGAGCTTGGACCTAGGCAACTCCGTAGCAAATTGAGCAAAAAGATCATCCACAATCTGCTTGGCCTCACCATCCAAAAAACTCAGCAACAAGGTCTGGGAGCCAATGATCGCCCCGTGCCAAAACGACGAAGGCGAGCCAGTTGTCCCAAGCCATTTTGTTCTCACCATACTCAATGCAGAGTACCTGTATCCAGCTATCCACCAACTCTTGTCTCTCAGAGTCTGAAGGCCCCCGTGGGAAAAAATCACGTTGGAACCACTGCTGCGCCACCTCAGACAGCGCATCTCCAATCTGTGCCCCTCACTCCAAGGGCTGTTCCGGGGCTGACGCAATGTCAAGTTGACGTCGACACCCATCAAGTTCTGCTTGCCAAGCTCAAATGGCGGACCCAAAGTCTGAAGGCATTCTCGACGTGCAAGACCAACCACCTGTTTAGGAAAATGCACCAGCTCATAATCGACCTCCCAACCTTGAGAATATAGGGCGTGAAAGCACGGGTTATACCCAGGGCGCTTTGGTATGTATGCCAAGTGCTGTTGGAGACGCTGCGTGGTCCAGCAAAACTTGCCATGATGGAGGCAAGTAGCACCATTGAGGTACTGGCGCTCAGCCGAGAAAATCTGATGTTTACGTTGTTGGTGTGGGCGTAGCAAAACGAGCACCACAAAAACATTGTTGGTCCCCGCATCATTCAAATAGTTATTGAAGGGATCTGGGCGACATGTGGCCCCCCTGCACGCAGCACCTCAAGATGCCCTTGTGAAGGGATATAACCTCCGCCATCATTTGTTCTTGCATCCTTTGCTTACGAGCTACTGCTTTGACCATGGCCTTCCACGGGAAGTTTCTTGACTGCCAGTTATCAAACAGGGGCGTCATATCTTGAAGCCAGCCGGATGGCAATGCTGTTGGGTTGACATCATGCATCCATTGCAGATCGGCCTTCAAGCCAACCAGCCAGGAGTCCTTGACTGTCTGTGCTTCCAAATGAATGATGCGTTGCAAAAAAGCTGGCCCAACCGCAAAAACTTTCTGAGCGTAAAGCAGTCGGTCCACTGCTAAACGAGCACGCACATCAAGACCGTACGGTTTGGCAGTGAACACCACGTCTCGGCATGGATGTCGCAAACCAAAGCGACAAGACTGCGGGCGGCTCCAAGCTCAGCCAGAAGGCCCGGCAACGAGCACACTGCTTGTATCTTGTCAACGTCCTGTGAAGAGGAGCGCTTGAAGAACATCCAAACTGGCAGATGAAGAGATACCGGTGACCAATTCTCCAGCCAGATGGTGGAAAGCATTAGAAAGGTCGAGGAATAGCACAGCACTGCTCACTCCCTTTGCGTCTGCCATGGTACAAAACAGTCGCAATGCCTGTGAACCGAACATGACCTGCTGACCATGAAACCCTCCTAGTTGCCCTGGGGCACGTGCAGGTTCAAGATGAGACATGATCTGCTTACGCAGGACCGAGTGGGTCATATTGCCAAGCAACAATATGCCACGAAACTGCTTTGCGGTTGTGGGTGCCAGGCATTTTGGAATGATCGCAATCGGCCCTCCTTTATATGTAACGGTTCTGACTGCCAACAAATTCTTGGATAAGCAGATCATGGTACATATTGGCCAACGGACTAGCAGCTCGATGGAAAAGCTCCGAGGGTAGCGGGTCATCACCAGTGGCCTTGTCCGCCTGCGTCTGTCGGAATGAATCCTCTAGCATGAAAACGGGCGGCAATTCGGAGAAGTGCAGATGACGAGGGGCGTCAAACAAGTGCTGCAATTGACGAGTAGCACAGATCTGAAGTAGTCCCTGCATGGTGACAGGTCGACCTGCCTCCAACTGGCCAAAATGCTCAACCCATTGTGGTCTTCAAGACCCAATCTGAAAGGGAGGTGTGCTCATGCGGCGCTGCTGAAATCTCGGCAGTGACCTTCGAAAAAAAAAAAGACGTTTGACATCCTTTGGTCCTAAATACGCAGAACAATCCTGCAAGAGTTGATCATAAAAGGAGACATCATCCGTCCTCAAAGCCTTGACGACTTGGCGCCCCAGCATGCGGAAACAATGATATTCCACGGCAATTAAAGCATCTTGCTGCTGCAAGTTACCATCAAAAGAACTCAGAAGCTCGGTGTGCTCAGCTTCAAGACATGCATGACGCCAGCAAGAGAACCACGCTGCTTCCAAGGTCCGTCTCTGAGCTGCATTGTAAGTCGCAAAGGTATTTCTCTTCTCACGCTTCTGGCACACCAGCTGCCATGTATCTGCTGACATGGTGCTGGGTGGCTGCTCATGTTTCTTGGCGCGAGAACACCAGAAAATGTCAACCAAATCCTCTTGCAACCTTTGAACATCGGAGTGGACATCGAGGTGCGGTGGCCTCCAACCGATACAACCAAAAACGATCATCATGCGCATTGGAAAGCTTCCTAAGTCGGGTTTCTTGAAAAGCAAATAGTGTACATTCTCTTCATCCATTTGCTTCAAGAGACATTCCTGCCGAGCAGGGCCAACGGCTGATCCTTGTAGCTGCTACTTTTGGTGGGCTTCTGGCAGCAGGGAGAGGACATTGCATGTGGCAAGCGCCAAATCCAATTCACCAATTGCATCAACGCTGTCATCCCGATGATCTGACTGCTGGGATGAAGAAAGCAAAGGCGGCGGGGAGTTAGGTGCTGCAGGGGGAAGGAGATTATCACCATCCCACCAAATTGAATATCGGGTCGAACAGGAACCACAAACATTCCGCCCTCTGCACAAATGAACGGTTCGTGACAAAGCCAAGCCAACCATCTAAATCATGCATCGGTTCTCCTAAAGCAGCTTGGTGAGCAAGAGCGTCAACAAGTTCGTTACCAGGCTTGCCGGAGTGGGCTTTCACATGCTGATATTGGAGAGAAATCTGGAACCTCTGCCCAATACATTTGTGGAGGCTTCGCAAGAGATGCCCCAATGCCGGTTCAGAAAAGGCATGCCAAGTCACAGAATTGCATTCCAGCGGTCAAAGAATCATAGCAAAACTTGACCTCCACTTGTAGAGCCCCTCACCCTCATGCAGCCTCAGCCAGACCAATGAGCTTTAACAAATCAAAGTTCTTCGCATAGCAGCAGCCCATTCGGCATTATCCTCAAACAAGGTAACACGTCGGCTGTGGAGGCATCTCCCCTGCCCAGCCCCTGGTGACACAAACTTGAGGAATGTAGACGCTTTCGCTTCCCCTTCCCAGGAGAAAGCACTCTGAATCCACATGCGCTGCATGTCTTGCAGAAATTCCGCTTGTGATGCAATCAGTGGCATATTCGGATCGAAAACGGGTGCATCCGGGTTAACTGGAAGGAAGAACCAACAGAGCTGGAATCCATGAGAAGCATGAAGACTGTGCTCCCTAGTCTGCATCAGAATCAGGGATAAATCCTCAAAATGCAGCTGTTCAAGTTCATGCGCAATCCGGTCAGCTTCATCCGCCTCAGGCGACTCGGTTCGAACTCTAGCGCTAAGCCCCGACCAAACCCTCAACCAAGTATTGGGTGGCAGAACTTGTCCTGCATGAATTGCGGTGCATCTCCGGCCGATGCAAAAATGGGCAATGTCCATGATACGGATCAGATCAGGCAAATTAATCTGTTCTCTGACAGAGAAAGCACCCTGAATGATGCCATCGTTTGTATAACCCTCAAGTAGGGCTGTGAGTACAACTGCTGCCTGTTGCACATCACGTCCCTGCTCAAGCAGGAAGTGACAAGTACCGTGCTGAATACGATACTGGGGAGGACGCCCTCACCACATGAGAGAATGCTAAGTGGGGTCTAACATGGTCTAACAGGTCTGCCCATGCCGTTCTGAGATCAGCGATCCATGTGACTGCATTGCCAAGTGGCTGAACAAGTCTGGGACAACTGCGGCTAGGCCTATGTACATGATGGACAAACCACGTGGTGACCTCCATGGAAAGGGTGTCACCCCAAACATCAAGGTCTTCTTGGAATCGAAACATCTCACCTAATCCCAAACTCCAATCAATGGCACCTTCATGCGGTTGCAGGTCATTTCCGGGAAAAGTTTTAGGTAAGCCACCAGGCTCGCCAAAATCAGCAGGCTTGCATACAATGGGTTGCCAACTGCCATGGTCACGAGAAGTTTGTATGACTGTGCTTTGGATAAGGCTAAACACACCGACAATCTGTTCTGAGTATAAGTCAACATCTCTATCAGAAATCTCCACCGCAATCTGATTTCCCGATTGCACAAGAAGAGACTCATCCGGAAAATTCATGTCTGACCTCCAAACTGCACAATTGCTGGTGGATGGGTGTGTTCTGCAGGGCTCGCCAGCTGTAGAATATCCCTCACTGTGACACGAGCTTATTGCAGAACATGGGCAGATTGCCGTGGAGGGACGTGCAAGCTTGCACGAAGCCCCTCAAACTGAAATCAGCACAGCGTGACTACCTGATGGGAGTCCTTGTGTGACCAACACAAGCACATGTTGCGGAGGACGGGTATCATGGAGGATAAAGATTCGGCTGGAGCCGCTTGAATCAATCGATCTCTCCATGGGAAAATGAGATCTGTCCTCCACATGAACGATTCAGACAAAATCTGAGCCACCCTAGGCTGGTTGCAGTGAAAATCATGATGAACACTCACATACAGTAGAGACATGCAGAATCGGTCCAACATCAAGGTCCTCAACAACATGGAGTGCATTAAAATGAGATCTCAAAAGGTTCGGGTCAGGAGGTCGGACATAAACCTCTTGCTGCACGGAACGCTGCAGTTGAGCATGATCCATCATGAGCAATTCACGGATGTCGGCTTGAAGACCACGACTAATCACCCGCCTGAATGCATGTCCACTATGAACTTTAACAACGTTTTGAGGTGAGATCGGAATTCTACCAAACCACAAACTGCAATGGTTCCGAATGGTGACTGGTGGGCAGTCGGTTTGTAGGTGCAAAACTTTGAAGAGGCTTTCCAAATTGATTTGGCGTGGCGCAACAAAAGCGGTATCCGGTATATGGAGCATGCTCGCTTCTTCCTCCGAATCGTAGACTGAAACAATGGAAGAACGGGAATCTGGTAACAGTTTCTATGTGACGATAATTTATCCCAACCGCAGCGTCTTCAGTGGGCGGGTGGGCAATTGTGAACTCAATGTCCTCAGTGCCATGAACCTTGTCACGCCAAGTCTCAACGAGGCTGGTGTGCCAACTCAAAAGTCAGCTGTCAACAAGGTAACACGGGAGACATGCCCACCTGTGGATAAGGAATGATGCAAAAACCACGATTCCACACGACAGTGACTCCGACTGTCCGCAGGAAGCACAGAGGTAAAGTCAGTAAACCGCCCCCATAAATCCCCAATGACCTTGGGTTGCATTTCAATTGACCTAGGATCAGGTTCAGGGGGCCCCATTCTTGCGGCATCCTGTGCGGCTGCAATGGCTTGGAGGAAAGCTACATCCAAGTAAATTAGCAATCATATCGTCCAAGCCGATGGATTTACCCTGGGTAAAAACATGACATCGTTGTACATCCTGGGAGAGCACCTTAGTTGAGGTCTGGACCGAATTTGTAATATCAGCGAACTGACGTTCCACTGGCTGGGCTCGTCTACAGGGCTAAATGCGGATCCGAGTGCGAGTCCTTGTAGACAACTGATTGCCAAGCCCAGCACGCTGCCAATCAACGCGGATAGCATCAATTCGAGTCAGCAAAGGGATCAATTCCAACAAATTATATATGCTTTGTGATCCGTGCTAAAACAACCACGGCGACACGCACAATGATTTCGCGTTCATCTGGTTGCCAAAACTCACTTGAGATCAGTACAGAGTTCAATGTACCCAGATTTTGTGCACTCAAGATATGCGCAAATTGATCTTCAACATTTCGGAACACAGTCCAATATAGTAGATCTGTCAATATCATACCCCCAAGGGTGCTTGACCCCCCCAGTCATTAGGATCGTTGCCAATGTGAGCGATCTTTGGCTGCTTACAAGCCAAACGTTTACTGCAATCAAGATGCCAAGTACAGACCGTCAATTCCACTGGATCATCAATGCAGCGCGCTTGGACAACTCCATGTACTATTCATTAAGATCTATGCTCCATCCAAGAAAAGAGCGACTCCATTCACCGGAACTATCATAGGACGGACGAAGGTTCACTATGAATAGGTACCTCATGTTCTAGTCTTGCTTGCATTGCTTGGAAGAGATCTGTGTCATCACTGTCATTGTTTTGAACTGCCAAAGCCCGAACTCCATCATCAGACAAAAGACTAGGTGAATAACCCGCAACCGCATCTTGTCCTGTGGCTCTATCAAATATCTCTTGACCAGATAGACCAGCCTGCGTCCACTGAATGATTTGTACAATGGGGCAATCGGATCTTTCGGTGGGCGGAAGCGCGATCCGAATGTAATCTCCGTGAACCATTCGTCTCATAATCTGAAATCATCGTGCCGTACGAGGCATCTGCCATGCTCTTGTTGGCAGTATTGGTCGACGTTGGCAAGCAGCAAAAGGATGGAGCTACAATCTGCCCATTCTGGAACAGGCATGAAAAGGCGACGAGTTCATAGGCATCAATAACTGTAGCCGGACTTACAGAAAAGTGATGCGATTTCACGAATCATACGATCGTAATCTGACCATTGAAGGAAAACCCTAACTGGCTCATCTTGTAGATGGAACATTATGACCTCCTGTCTATCACCTATATTATAGAACTGGGAGGGTGGATGTCAGGACTCGATGAAGGATCAGAAGGCGAATCTTCATGGCCTCCAGTGTCGAATTCCGAATCCTGGTCCAAGTGCAAGAGATCTTGCGGTTTACCTTGGCCATGTGAAAATTCTGGAAGCATTGCAAACATGTGCTCATTGTTGACATCGTGTTTCCAAGTCGAAGTTTGCATTGAGGAATGTTCATCAGCTAAAAGCCCAATTGGACAGCGGTGCCAGGGAAGCAGCGCTTCCATTGTCCGAGGTCACACTCACCTCATTACCTCCATGCCGGCTCAACACAGCCATCTCTGACAGCGGAGCCTGGTCATGAAAATACGTCTATTACTCCATGGTTTAATTCTAATACCAATCACGAAGGGCTGTTTGTGCAACATGTATGCACTGCATATCCAGGGTCTCCTCATCACCAAGAAAAACATCAATATGATCCTTAAATCTAAACAACTTCTGTACAAGACAGTTAGGATGGGGTCTTTGAGATGTTTGCAAGGCGAGGCCTGAGGGAAGCACGGAGCGGCCTTTGAGATGGATTCAAACAGCAAATCTTGACCAACTTCCCACTGCAAATTCATGGCATTCAAACCAGCCTGGAACGAACTGACATATCGCAGTTCAGACAAAACTGAATTGGTTCTAGGCAAAAGAAAACGTGAACTTGTATCCCAACTACCGCATGCAGCAGCAGAGCCATGGGACTTCCCAAAGAATTGCTCAGAACTTCTTTGTCACGGCCAACATTCACGATTTCACAGAATTGGACGCAAAGGGCTCCAATGAACGTGGTCTTTTGGAGCGCTTGTCCGGATCTTCGTCCTTGCCAAAGTCCTCGTCTGGGATTTCGATTGCCTTCTGAGCTTCTAGGTCCAAGCCAAGAGAACTTGCGCAGTTTTTCTACACTCCTTGCAAATGCTGCCGGATGGCTTCTTCTTCCTTGTCGGCAGAGTCCTCCACTGTGTCCTCGGTCTCCGTGCTGGTCGGGGCGGGGGCTGATGCTGGGCCACAGCTGCATGGTTGCTCAGCTGCTGGATGATCCTGTGATCTCTGCACGGGCACGTCCGGCTTGCTCAGTCAGCGAGCCTGATGTTACCGGAAACCTTCCAGCTGTTTTTCCCACATCTGTATTCCAGCAGAGAGGTGACTCATCCAAAGAGCTTTGTGGGCTCGGCGTTGGTCCGTTACCTCTGCAAGGTGCTTCTTGGCTTTCCCTAGATATTTCGTCGCTTGGTGTAAGCTCTTGATACCAAGGCGCCCATTCTCCTGATCTGCTTTCTCGATCAACTCCTACTTCTCGCCGAGGGCACAAACTTGGAGGAGTCCGGCGCAGGCCAAGGAGCAAATCCCTGCTCGTCTTTGCGAAACGGCGAGGCCATGTCCTTTGTATTGCCCTTGTGTTGCGACTTCCCCTGTGACTTTGCCCGGTTTGTCCTTGCTCTTGCTGTTGCTTTCGTTCTTCGGCAGAGGTCTCTGTTGATTCGTTCGTTTCCTGGGTGATGGGTTCGGCTCGCCATGACAATAACGGCTTGCGAAGCGACTTGCGGACATGCTCGTGTCCTCTTCCCAGTCCTCCCATGAACGGCCTTGCCATTCGTAAACATCGTGCGTCTTTGGTTGTGTGCGATGTCTTGTTCCGCCAATCCAGGGTCCATAACAAATTGCACACTCCACTGCCCCTTTTTGTGTTTATTCGACCGCATGGACATCTCCATGGGTAGGAGTCCGTGTTTTCTTCGTTCTCTGCGCTCATTGCTGCTTTGATCTGAGCAATGAAATGATGATCTCGCCTGTGGTGTTGATTCAATATACGCTTGATCCTTTGCACTCCTGTTCAATGCAATGCGTCCCTTCTTGAACAAAAACCAATTTCTGCGCGCCTTGGCTCGATCTAGTCGGGCTTTGCGGCGAAAGGTGTTGCTGTTGGGCAGCGGTCACCTGATACAAATCACAAGTGATATGCTCACCTGCAGAAGCGGTCAAGGAAAACGGATTCCCTTGGAGGAAATACAGAAATTCACTGCAGGGTCCGGGCAGGGCAAAACCAATTTCACTTTCAATGGTGGATGGCTGAGTTAACAGCAGCAAACGCCCCTGGGATTGGGGTCGGGACTCCAAGGCCAAATCAAAATTGCAGAAAGTCAGAAAAATTCTAATAAGCCCGTGGGCCAGAAAAGAGCACTGTCCCACTCAGGAAAATGGCACAGCCCCAGGTAGAATGCACAAAACGTCGGGGGGGAGTTTGGGCCAAATGCCTTTTTATGTTGGGCAGATGAGTTATGAATCGTTTAAGGGCTATCGCCTTTTGTTTCCAACCAACAGGCAAGGCAGCTTGTACCTCCTGAAATTCACCATGTCAATGCTTCTCCAGCAAATGTGTCGGCACGTGGACCACGAACAACCCCGCCCTCTCCGCCTTAAGGCTGTAAGCATACTCATAGCTTGACCCACCACGAAGGACAGTCCATTGGTGGGTGCCGGCGGATGAGAACTTCATCACCATGACGTCGGAATAGCCGGTGTTGGTTTGGCTGTCGAAGCCAGTGCTATAAGTAGACCCAGCAGCAACAATGTCACCAGCACCGTCTACCTGCACCGGCTAGGTCTCGGCAGGAAAGCCACACAGGTAGCGCAGAGAACAAAGGAACACCTATTTTTTGGGAACTTGTGAACTCCCTCATGCACTTCAGCAGTTGGAGCTAATTGTGAGCGGATACCTCAAACAGAATACATAATCAAGTCTTCTTTCCAAGGTGCTTCTGGGGAGGAACTTTGTTATTATGTTCATTTAGTCTCAGTTCAACGCGCTGGGCCTCAACAAACAATACTAAAAGCCCGCCAGCACGACAGGTGAGCATGGATGCAAGAAAGACTTGGTGCCAAATTGTGGGCTCACAGAAGCTTGCATTCAATGAAGGTCTCAGCAGGACATCGACATGCAGAACTAGACGATGGTTGGCCCGAGGGCGAGTAGGTGTATAGGTACTCAGATGTGTTATGTAGTTGTATGATTTGCAGGCGCCAAAGACTTGCATGAATATGTTCATGAGAATGTTACTTGAGATCATGTGAATATGTTCATTATGTGTAGATGTCAAGATAAGAAGATGTGAAGATGTCAGGGGTTTAGTTGCAAGAGACAGACAAGGTATGCTGTAAAGAACGTTATTGAAGATGTGAAAAATACAAACATACAGAACGGCTGATAGGCTCTCAAACACAGAGAAACATGTTTACACATATATACACAGACACACACACACACAAACCCACACACACAGCAGTTTTTACACACAGAAGCTTTTACACACAGAAGCCTGTACACACAAAAACTTTTACACACAGAAGCTTTTACACACAAACACTTTTACACACAAAAGCTTTTACACACAGAAGCTTTTACACACAGAAGCTTTTACATATAGAAGCTTTTTACACACAGACACTTTTACCCACAGACACTTTTACCTACAGAAGATTCTACACACAGAAGCTTTTACACACAGAAGCTTTTACACACAGACGCTTTTACACACAGAAGCTTTTACACACAGATGCTTTTACACACAGAAGCTTTTACACACAGAGGCCTAGCTTTTACACACAGAAGCTTTTACACACAGATGTTTTTACACACAGAAGCTTTTTACACACAGACACCTTTACACACAGACACTTTTACCTACAGAAGATTCTACACACAGAAGCTTTTACACACAGAAGCTATTACACACAGAAGCTTTTACACACAGAAGCTATTACACACAGAAGCTTTTACACACAAACACTTTTACACACAAAAGCTTTTACACACAGAAGCTTTTACACACAGAAGCTTTTACATATAGAAGCTTTTTACACACAGACACTTTTACCCACAGACACTTTTACCTACAGAAGATTCTACACACAGAAGCTTTTACACACAGAAGCTTTTACACACAGACGCTTTTACACACAGAAGCTTTTACGCACAGATGCTTTTACACACAGAAGCTTTTACACACAGAGGCCTAGCTTTTACACACAGAAGCTTTTACACACAGATGTTTTTACACACAGAAGCTTTTTACACACAGACACCTTTACACACAGACACTTTTACCTACAGAAGATTCTACACACAGAAGCTTTTACACACAGAAGCTTTTACGCACAGAAGCTTTTACACACAGAAGCTTTTACACACAGATGCTTTTACACAGACACTTTTACACACAGACACTTTTACCCACAGAAGATTCAACACACAGACACTTTTACACACAGAAGATTCTACACACAGACACTTTTACACACAGAAGCTTTTACACACAGAAATTTGACACGCAGCACGCTTTTATACACAGAGTCTTTTTACACACAGAAGCTTTTACACACAGAGGCTTTTTACACACAGACATTTTACACACAGACACTTACCCACAGAAGATTCTACACACAGACACTTTTACACACAGACGCTTTTACACACAGAAGAAATTTTACACACAGACGCTTTACACACAAACACTTTTACACACATAAGCTTTTACACACAGAAGCTTTTACATATAGAAGCTTTTACACACAAAAACTTTTACGCACAGAAATTTGACACACAGCACGCTTTTACACACAGATGCTTTTACACAGACGCTTTGACACAGAAAAACTTTTACGCACAGAAATTTGATATACAGCACGCTTTTACACACAGAAGCTTTTTACACAAAGAAGCTTTTACACACAGAAGCTTTTTACACACAGACACTTTTACACACAGACACTTTTACCTACAGAAGATTCTACACACAGAAGCTTTTACACACAGAAGCTTTTACACACAGAGGCCTAGCTTTTACACACAGAAGCTTTTACACACAGAAGCTTTTACACACAGAAGCTATTACACACAGAAGCTTTTACACACAGAAGCTATTACACACAGAAGCTTTTACATATAGAAGCTTTTACAGACAAAAACTTTTACGCACAGAAATTTGACACACAGCACGCTTTTACACACAGAAGCTTTTTACACACGGAGGCCTAGCTTTTACACACAGAAGCTATTACACACAGAAGCTTTTACACACAGAAGCTATTACACACAGAAGCTTTTACACACAGAAGCATTTACACACAGCGCTTTACACACAGACGATTTCACACACAGAAGCTTTTACACACAGATGCTTTTTCACACAGAAGCTTTCACACACAGAGGCCTAGCTTTTACACACAGATGCTTTTACACACAAACACTTTTACACACAGACACTTTTACACACAGACACTTTTACCCACAAAAGATTCTACACACAGAAGCTTTTACACACAGAAGCTTTTACACACAGACACTTTTACACACAGAGTATTTTTTTTGCACACAGAAGCTTTTACACACAGAAGCTTTTACACACAGAACCTTTTACACAGAAGCTTTTTACACAAAGAAGCTTTTACACACAGAAGCCTTTTACACACAGACACCTTTACACACAGACACTTTTACCTACAGAAGATTCTACACACAGAAGCTTTTACACACAGAAGCTTTTACACACAGGAGCTTTTACACACAGACGCTTTTACACCCAATATTTTTTACACACAGATGCCTTTACACACAGACACTTTTTGCACACAGAAGTCTCATTTCGTGCGAAAGGGTTGCGCCGGACCCGTGAAAATCGCAATTTTACGTCAGTTTTTGGCGATCGAACCTCATTTCGTGCGAAAGGGTTGCGCCGGACGCTTCAAAATCGCAATTTTACCGCAGTTTTTGGCGATCGAACCTCGTTTCGTGCGAAAGGGTTGCGTTTCGTGCCGTCTCGTTGGCACTGCCCCGCGCCTTACGAGAGAAATAGAAAAGAAGGAGAGAGCAAGAGGGCGAGAGAGCAAGAGGGCAAGAGAGCAAGAGGGCAATAGAGCAAGAGGGCAAGAGAGCAAGAGGGCAAGAGAGAATGTGAAGATGTGAAGATGTGAAGATGTGAGGATGTGAAGATGTGAGGATGTGAAGATGTGAAGATGAGAAGATGTGAAGATGAGAAGATGTGAAGATGAGAAGATGTGAAGATGAGAAGATGTGAAGATGAGAAGATGTGAAGATGTGAGGATGTGAAGATGTGAGGATGTGAAGATGAGAAGATGTGAAGATGTGAAAATGTTTGACAGACCCCCACTATTAGAAGAACCCTTCGCTCAGACGCTCTCGGGAAAAAACACTTTGCGGATCCAATCAGCAAAGTATATCAATATGAAAAAAAAACATAACAAAAATACACACATCATCACATATCATTGTAATGTCATTAGCACACATCTGCCGTAAGACCTCTGTGCTCGCCCTCCCGGCCTCAAGGCTGTAAGCTTTGTCATCGCTTGACCCACCACGGAGGACAGTCCATTGGTGGAGTGCCTGCTCAGCAGCTGCAGCAGCGCAGCATGAGGCTGCGAAGGCTGCGAGAAACAACGCCGCGAAAGCCATGGCAGAAAAACGCATCTGCACTAAGGACATCTGAAGACATCTGAGGACATCTGGTTGATCTTGTTAGATCTTGTCATGTGCGCGCACGGCATGGAGTTTTCTTGGGAAAGGTCTTGGCAAACTCAAGGCAATCTGCAAATCTGCTTGGACTTTCGTGGAGCACTGCGGCGGCGGCTTCCATGTGACGTCAAATTCAAGAATCAATTTCATTGTAGTAAGCCCCAAGATGGAAAAGTCTTTTGAGGATGCTAGTTCGACGATGTGTTCATCTCCATCATGTCCTGGTTTCCAAAGTATTTTTGGCATTGACCTTTGGGAGTTCAATGAACTCCAAGCTTGAAACACTTCAGCTCCTTTTCCAAAAATCATCCACCAATTTCTCGCCTGTATGATAGACTGGAGATGTGTTTGTGGCTCGGTCAATTTGTTCAACGTGCAAACATGGAGCAAACGCGGCTTGACAAGGCCTGACTCATTTTGACCCATGCAGGTTGTGCCCACGGAGTGCTGCCGTGGCCAACGGATGTAGCAATGCTGTGTGCAACAAAGCTCAGGGTGTGGGTGGTGCAGCTGATAGAACCATCACGACAAACGCAGCTGACGACTAATTAGATGCTTTGGACAGCCCATAGGCATGGCTTTTGCACGCTTGTGGCAAATTTCATGGGCAAACCCTTCCAAGTGCAACATCCCTACGGTGTAGCAGGATTCCTTTGCTGCGCATTCGGAACAACACAAAGAAAGGATGGCATTATTGACCAACTCGACCAGCCCTCACCATATTTCCAAACAGGCTCAGAATGTGGTCCCTTGCTCCTTTTATACAAGCTTCAATCGTTTTTAGCCATACTCATGTTGGATCACTATGAATGCGGGCTTCTCGCGTCATCTCCTCCTAATCTTAGTGTACTCAATGAAAGGTGAGCAGCAGGGTCACAAGCACACAGGTGCATCATTTATCATCATTCTAAATACATCCTCAAAATCTCTTGCCCGAATATACTGCTGCTACACAATCCATGCTGCTACATAGTCCGCAAAATACCAAGGTCTTTAGATTGTCTTTAGGACATCTCTAGTTCATAGGGATGCAGGGTGTTCTCCTTGTCGATGCCCACATCGTGATACCATACCCTGCACTTGTTCCACTCACACCCTATCCGAGGCATTGGCCAATGAAAAATGACGCAGGGCACATGGCCCCAACGGCTTGCTATGGCCTGAAATGCTGTGGTGAAGCGGGTCACTAGCAGTCTTACAGGTCTTACAGCCTTGATCAACAAGTGGTATTCTCAGAGGGAAAAACAAACTCAGCTTTATAAAGTCTTACTGGATCTTGAGTGCAATGATTCTCAATGCTGACCATGAAGTTTTGCGTTGGTGGCGGCTTTGGTTCAGAGAAGTCCTAAACATCCTGCTGAACCGGCATTGCTTGCGCCATGGACAAACGGGCCCGCCCTTCGCGCGGCTCCGAGGCTTGACCACGGCTCTGCAAAAAGCTCAGCTGCACGTCGATTCGCATTCTCGTCCATGGTTCGGTGAGAAGTTGACTAGTCGAAATGTCTTAGAAATGTCTTAAAACATTGATCAAATTGATCCTCTTAACACATCCGTTTTCATGGTCCAGTCTCGATTTGCCTCTGACTGAAACGCCTAAAATGATCCGCAAAATATCTGGCCCAGTCAACGTCATGTGGCCATCCCTGTGGCCTCGCAGCGGAAGCAAACATGTTGCAGTCGTGGCATGGTTCCTTGCTGGGTTGAGGAGTTGAGGCCCTGAAGGCCACACTTTTTTTGCGTGCCTAGAGCGAACTCAAAGTCAAAATGCATCTTGGGTGGCAAGTAGAATTGGAAAGCCTGAGATGCGACATCTTCGAGTCACTTTCTAAGGCCTGGACTACCTATCACCAAATCCAAATTGGCGGCAACCAAGGAACCATGACCACGTTCCCTCGAGGGCTTTGCACCTCCCAACCCACAGAATCAGTTTATCCCAAGGAATTCTGGCCGAGATCATCAGATCCTGAGGCCGGGCTTTCAGGCTGGAGAATTCTGGCCAAGTTTGTCTCAGACATCACCGGCCACATTTGATCGAGCTAGGCGAGCTGGCAAAATCTGTGAGCCAACTTTGGACGGCACCAACCCTGTGGCTGAAGCCTCTGGGATTGTCATTCAGCCAGTCCGAAATTCTTCATCTATTAGACTGCATGACTGCATGGCTTAAAAGGAAGCTTGTGACTACTTTATATCACTGTTTATCACTGTTTTTGCTGGCATCAACACATGTTGTGTTTCCCAACACCCTCACTGCAACCCTTTACATCGAGTGTTGGATCCCAAGTTTCGGGGGCTGGGATTGTTTCTCCCTGACAAAATTAATTAAGGTCGTTCTGGACCAAACGTGCAATGCATGTAAAACAAGTGCTTTGGTAGAAATAAAAGAAAGTCTACCGCCGGAGTGTTGAGTTCATTCGAAGATGAAACAGTGAAACAATTCCTTTAACCTTCGCAGCTCAATGAGGCACCCCTGGCAAAATGCCAGCGAATTCCGCCTCACGCAACGAATGTCGTTCTGGCACACGTTCTTCGGCTTTCTCCTGGCACGGCCACGCATGAGCCATACAGTTTAAGGTGTCTCAAACTTGGAGTGGCAACCAGGACAAATAGCGCAGAGGTGTCCCTGTGGAACGTTGGCACAACGAGCCCAGAATGGGTGAAACAAGGCTGAACATCGCCTAAGAATGGTTCATGCAAGACTAGGCCTGACTTCAACATGTTTTCCTGACCCCATTCTACTAGCCGGAACAAAGAGACCAGTGCAAACGTCCCGTCCAAGTTGTCAAAGATCACATTTCCAGGGTGTCAAGCGGAGTGATTTCGCACATGAGCAACTAAAAGGTTTTGTTCAACCCCCCAACTTTCATGCGAATGTTAAGAATCTTTGATGAAAAATTATGTTCTCCACCAAATGGAGTACCAGTTCAGAGACACAGACTTGCTCCAGATTTGCTGTTTGAATTCTCCAATGTTTTTGAAATATCCATGCTCACAACCTGAATGTCTGCAGAGACTCCATGGCATTTGGCTGCAGTTCTCCAACGGCCCGAGCGCATCCTGGCTGGGCAGCGGGTCAAAAAAAAACGCTGGTACAAGCATCCTGGAGTAAGATATGATATGAATTTTGAAGAAAATTTGAACCAACCTGAGCAAAATGGATTTCTCTTTGGTTTCGACATTTTGATGTGCTTAAGGTACCCCACACAACAATGTTTGCGGACCAAACATTGTGGCACCACCAATCTTTTCGACATTCCCAAGTAGAAAATGACCTGGGAATCCCCGATTTTTTTTGCTCTCGAGTTTGGAGACCGATCAACTGGCCCTTCGGCATCCTTTTGCAAGGAAATATATTCTTCTGCAACCACATCAAAAAACAGGGGGTTGGACACCATGATGCGTGGGTTTCAAAAGGCCATTGTTGTTGTTGGTCTTCTGATGTTTAACCTTTCCAAACAGCAGCAAACAAACACAGTTCCCTTTTCTGACGCCTTGAGATGTGCTGCCCCTTCCAACGTCTGTCCACTTGGCTTCCCACGGAGGGCATGGTCTGAGCGTTCCAGGTGGGCTGCAGATGGCATGATCTCTTGACACCCGAAACGAACACCCATTCTGAGGAGTTTCCCATCAAAGAAACACCTTGATCCGTTGAGTCAAAATGTCTCACAGTTGACTGCCCGAAAAAAGATCAAAATGGCTGAAGTTACTATTGCTGTAAGTAGGATGTTACTGTCTCGATCGTTTTGCGAGTTACTATGCTCGATTTTGACCGGTATACCTTACGCATGGGTTCTGAGTATACCTTAACACCCTTAACAGTTCCTTAGATGCTTTCAGGTCCCTGACTGGAGACCCAACAATGAACATGGTCACAACCAGGGATCCGTACGCATCGCAGGACTGTGGTGTTTGCCAAGGCAAGCCTGAGGTTCTTTTTGGCGAAATACCCTCTGGTTGTTTAACGTAGCCCGGAAAACCACCATTTTTGATATATATATATATATATCACGGCACAGCTGATTTTCTCGCTACCTCCCTATCACGATCAGTCAGTTTGAGCTATGTGGTCAAGAATTTTGGCCCAAACACCTTGCATGAGTTTCCTGGAGCTGCTTCGCGAGGGCCGCTTGTGGTGGAGCGCTGCTGATTGCACTGGTTTCAGTTGGGCCACAGTTCTCCTACTACTTTGCTTTGCCTTTTGGTTGGGAATCATCTGCGGTTTTTTTCTCAGTGCTGTGATCTTTAGCCCTGGGTGCCGCAAGCTGCTGGTGGTTGCTCTGCAGACCCTGATTTCATTACTCTCTCCAGGTGGTTTGGTTCAGGATCGAGCTCTAGCTGTGCGATCTCGACTGGCGGGTTACCGGCAGTGATTTATGGTTGGAACTGACCCTGTGACTGACCTGACTTTGCAGATCGGGGAACTGAGGATTACTATCAGCTCACCTGACCGCCGCAGTTTGAGTCAGCAGCCAGTTTCAACTGAGGTACCTGTATCCCTTGCTGGCCCTCGGGCCCAGGAAGCTTCTCCTTCTTCGGCCTCCTCCTTGGTGCGGTTCCTGCTGTGTGGTCGGCCGAGTGGGTTCGAGCAGTGCTTGGTGCCAAGGGGCCTGAGGATTACGAGGGGATCAACCTAGCTCCCATGAGTCACTTAGCCTGTCGCCTGCGAAGTCAGGCGCGCTCTGGGTGGACTCCATTGCGGAGGTTGGGCCGGGCCCTGCGAGCTGGTCTTTCTGCTAGAGATTGCCTGCGGAATCCACACCCTACTGCAGTGGTGCGCTCTCCGAGTCTGGAATTTAAAAATCTGGTTTTCGTGGTGCTTCGTGGTGGACCTCAAGGACGTGCTGGGTGGACCAAAAGTCCTGAGATCTATTTCCGGGCCGTTGGTGGGCCTGGTGTACCCTTTGACATCAGCAGCGTGTCCCACGCCTTTCCATCAGAAGTGGAAGCTGAGGCCTACTGCATTGGAGCTGGAGTTAGATGGCCTCCCGGGCCGCAGCTCGAGCTGTAGAGCAAGAGGAGATCGAGGCCCAGTTCCGTGCAGCCGGACCTGTGGGCACGTTCTTTTACTTTGCTGCAACTACTCCTGACGGCACTCAGCTATGGCAGGCTGCCACCTACGTGGCACGTATACGTGCTGGAGGGTTGATGTTTTGTCTGCCTGCAGAAGAGGAAGTGGTGCTGTTTTTCGAGGCTGGTGGAGGCGCACCAGAGGAGATGTTTGTGACCTACCAGTGCGAGTGCCAGCTCGAAACTCCTCGGGGTCGCTCTCTTGGGGAGGCTGCAATTTTGCTTGTGGATTGCGGATGGGGAGGCCTAGGTTTCTTCAGACGCCCTGGTCGAAGCAGTACCGGTGCCCTGATCCGCTTCAAGGTTGGCGACACAGTGGGCAGACCTATCAAGACCGCCCTCGAAGCCAGCACCGACCAGTGGGTCACAGAAGCAATGGACGAGGACACTGCCGCCGAATACATGACCGGCATTGGCGGGGAAGAAGGCGTGCCAGATTTAGATGGGGAGCCTTTGGACTCCGGAGTGGCGTCGCAATTGCTGCAGCGTTTGGAGCAGCTGGAACGCCGTTTAGATACTCTCAGCTACTTGGGGGGGGGTGGGTTACTTCTGTGTAGACCCTAAATGTGGGGTCTAAAGGGTTGTTTGACCAGGGGGAATGTAAAAATAATTTCGTTCATCTAGACCTTTGGGCTGGTCCAGTATTTAAGGTCTACTATGGTTTTCCCACTGCCTCTACATATGCTCCAAAAAGTCCAGCTTTTCATCTGCAGTCTGATCCCCATTCTATGTCATCCTACCGGGTCAGGGACACAACAAAAAACAGGTGGCTCAAAACTGTTCCAAATTGCTTTCAAAAAATGGAGGTAGCTCAAAACTGTTCCAAATGGTTTTCAAAAAAATGGCTTTCAAGTAGATCAGTCCGACCCTGAATTATCAGACTCCTCAGCCTGATCATCTTCCTGACAGTCCCTGGTATGATTCAAGTCCAGGCCCTTCAATTTATATTATTTCCATAGTTCCTGTTAAGGAGTTAGGTGTTGTCAAGGGTCTGAAAAGGTTTGTGTGTTTTTTCAAGGACACAGAGGTCAAGATACGCTGGGTGAAAAACATTTTAGACCCTATGCTTCGTTGTTTGCTAGGCTTTGATGTGGTTGAAGGTTGTGAAATCATTTGCAGAAAGCATTGGTTACTCAAGGTGATGCTTAAAAGATCTCAAAAGTATCAACATGAGACATTCCATGTGGTTCACATTTGTTGACAGTGTTCACCTAAATTAGTGTTTTTTTTTGAAGTCGATTTTTTTGAAGTCATTTTGCTAACCGGGGTCTCCTTTGGTTTACTTTGGGATGTGGTGTTCAGATGCCTGTGGGGCCCTGATTGGATTTGAAGTTAGACCTTGGATACACACAGAATATGTTGTTGACTATCATTTTGGTGGCCCAGCCATGTGTGTGGTGAGGTAATGTCCAGATGTATTTACCAACCTGTGGGGTCTTGAATGCTTTGCCTTGGCGCTCTTTTATGTGATAAAGCTGTGCCCCTGGTATGATTCAAGTCCA
The DNA here is from genome assembly GCA_947184155.2 of Cladocopium goreaui. Classification (NCBI taxonomy): domain Eukaryota; class Dinophyceae; order Suessiales; family Symbiodiniaceae; genus Cladocopium; species Cladocopium goreaui. Next base: position 24,551 of record CAMXCT020004361.1, read on the forward strand.
GACCCTTCGATTTATTTTTTCCATAGTTCCTGTTAAGGAGTTAGGTGCTGTAAAGGGTTTGAAAAGGTTTGTGTGTTTTTACAAGGACACAGAGGTCAAGATACGCTGGGTGAAAAACATTTTAGACCCTATGCTTCGTTGTCTGCTTGGCTTTGATGTGGTTGAAGGTTGTGAATTCATTTGCAGAAAGCATTGGTTACTCAAGGTGATGCTTAAAAGATCTTAAAAGTATCAACATGAGGCATTCCATGCTGTTCACATTTGTTGACGGTGTTCACCTAAATTAGTGTGTTCTTTTTGAAGTCGATTTTTTTTAAAGTCATTTTGCTAACCGGGGTCTCCTTTGGTTTACTTTGGGATGTGGTGTTCAGATGCCTGTGGGGCCCTGATTGGATTTGAAGTTAGACCTTGGATGCACACAGAATATGTTGTTGACTATCAGTTTGGTGTGCCCAGCCATGTGTGTGGTGAGGTAATGTCCAGATGTATTTACCAACCTGTGGGGTCTTGAATGCTTTGCCTTGGCGCTCTTTTATGTGATAAAGCTGTGCCCCTGGTATGATTCAAGTCCAGACCCTTCGATTTATATTATTTCCATAGTTCCTGTTAAGGAGTTAGGTGCTGTAAAGGGTCTGAAAAGGTTTGTGTGTTTTTACAAGGACACAGAGGTCAAGATAGGCTGGGTGAAAAACATTTTAGACCCTATGCTTCGTTGTCTGCTTGGCTTTATGTGGTTGAAGGTTGTGAAATCATTTGCAGAAAGCATTGGTTACTCAAGGTGATGCTTAAAAGATCTTAAAAGTATCAACATGAGACATTCCATGTTGTTCACATTTGTTGACAGTGTTCACCTAAATTAGTGTTCTTTTTGAAGCCGATTTTTTTTGGAAGTCATTTTGCCAACCGGGGTCTCCTTTGGTTTACTTTGGGATGTGGTGTTCAGATGCCTGTGGGGCCCTGATTGGATTTGAAGTTAGACCTTGGATGCACGCAGAACATGTTGTTGACTATCAGTTTGGTGTGCCCAGCCATGTGTGTGGTGAGGTAATGTCCAGATGTATTTACCAACCTGTGGGGTCTTGAATGCTTTGCCTTGGTGCTCTTTTATGTGATAAAGCTGTGCCCCTGGTATGATTCAAGTCCAGACCCTTCGATCTAATTTTTCCATAGTTCCTGTTAAGGAGTTAGGTGCTGTAAAGGGTCTGAAAAGGTTTGTGTGTTTTTACAAGGACACAGAGGTCAAGATACGCTGGGTGAAAAACATTTTAGACCCTATGCTTCGTTGTTTGCTGGGCTTTGATGTGGTTGAAGGTTGTGAAATCATTTGCAGAAAGCATTGGTTACTCAAGGTGATGCTTAAAAGATCTTGAAAGTATCAACATGAGACATTCCATGTTGTTCACATTTGTTGACGGTGTTCACCTAAATTAGTGATTTTTTTGAAGTCGATTTTTTTGAAGTCATTTTGCTAACCGGGGTCTCCCTCTGGTTTACTTTGGGATGTGGTGTTCAGATGCCTCTGGGGCCCTGATTGGATTTGAAGTTAGACCTTGGATGCACACAAAATATGTTGTTGACTATCATTTTGGTGTGCGCAGCCATGTGTGTGGCGAGGCAATGTCCAGATGTATTTACCCACCTGTGGGGTCTTGAATGCTTTGCCTTGGCGCTCTTTTATGTGATAAAGCTGTGCCCCTGGTATGATTCAAGTCCAGACCCCTCAAGCAGTCGATCTAATTTTTGTTGGCCCTGATTTCCTTGAATTTGGCAGGAGTCACAACGTGCCATGGTGTGGTTGAAGAAAGAGATGCCCCCGAAGGAGGAGAAGCGCGGGACCAAACGATTTTGAAAACTAAAGGATGCCATGGATGCCATGGATGATGATAGTTTTGAAAAGACCTGTTCGAAAACTAAACATATTTCGTATCATATTCCAGAACCATCCAGAAACTCTCTTTCAGAATCCCTTTATTTTTGCTTCCAATCTGTGTTGCTAGGGATTTGGGGTGAACCAAAAAAAATATGGCTTCCTGACAGTAGGGCCCCAGAATGCTATGATTTTATATTTCATTTTTTGCTAGCTTCAAAACCTCCAAATTCCAAGGGTCTAGAGTGGTACCACTGGGAAGGGTCTACAATGCTCTAATTATCAGTCTAGACCTCTAGACCCTAGCCCCTCCACGGGGGGGCCTTCTAGACCTTAAGTAGTTGAGGGTATCCGTTTAGGGCAAGCACCTCCGCCGCCTCCCACAGTGAATGCTTCAAGGGGACAGCTAGCTGGTCCCGGCGGTCTGCTGGGGGGCTTCGGCAATGCGGCCGCGGCAGATGCGGCGATGGAGCGGTTGAAGATGCTGGCAGGGGTGGGCCCCACCCGTCTTGGCGCTCACGAACGGCAGTCTCAGGCAGCTGGTCCCGAGTCTCAAGCTTTGGCAGAACATGCAGCCGAAGCAGTGGAGGCGGAGGAGCTAGATCAGGCTCTGGAGGCAACCCTGGCCGACGCATCGGACCCGATGCAAAAGCTGATGCTACTCCAGATGAAGCAGATGGCTCTGATGAACAAGAGTTTCAACCACCGGCAGCCCTCAGATCCCATCCAGGCCTTGCTCGGGTCAGGCGGGGGCGACAATCAAGGGGGCAGCACCAGCGGCATCAAGGGTTGCCTGGCCAGGGAAGCTTACGTGAAGATCACGGAGGACCTTCACAAGCTGGCTTCGGTGGCCGAAAGCAACGCCACCGCCGAGCTCGGGTTGAGCGCTTACCAGGTGACTCCGGGCATCATGCGAGACTACTTGGAGCGGAGGGTGCCTCTGGGCAACTTTCGGCAGTTGACCCAGTTCGGGTATCTGGCCGCTTCCGGATGGGAGATTGGTGCTCGAACCAACAACAAAGAGCTCCAGGGGTTTTGCGCCAAGCTGCTGATGTTTGTGGAACAGACTGCACTGGACTCAGGCCGCACAAATCTGAGTTGGCTGATGACGGGACTAGCAGATCCCAACTTTACCCTGACGCAGCAAAACACTCAGAAGAGCGGGCTGAAACCGTTCACTCGGCTGGCGTCTGCAAGCTGGGTCGCGGCAAATGTCTCCTATCTTCGCGATCTGGACTTTCTGGAATCCAAGATCCGAAACAACGACAAAAGCGACAAGGCCAACGCCGACAAGCCGGCGCCCGAGCACAACCCAAGACCCAAGTACAAGGGCAAAAAGCAGAAACCGGAAACAGAGGGAAGCGGCCCGAAACAAGGTGCCGAAAAGACATCACCAAATGCTTAGATCGCACCAACCACGCTGAGCTTCCATTCAGGGACCGTTCCAAACCTTTGCCAGGCTCTTCTATGTCAGCGCGGGGAGGCCCTGCCTCTACTGCGACTTTTGGTCGGGGGGCGGAACGGGACCTGCGCCCAGCCCTTGAGTTGGATGCGTGTGAGAACGGTGGTGCAGAAGAGGCCAAAGTTCCTGGAGGCCTAGTTTTTGGTCAGCCTGGCCAAGCTCTGCCTTCTGCAATTAGATGCAATGAGATCATGCTAGCTGTTTTGCAGGTGGCTAGCAATCCTGCAAGTTGTTTTGGAGGTTTCCTGAGAAAGAGCCTCTGTGAATCTCGCGCTGCTATCGGAACTGCTCCAAGATCCGATGTGTGGCCATGTCCCCCACCCCGGTGGCGTTGGACGGCCAGCCAGCACCTTTCTCCTCGACGACGTCATCGTCGAAAGTTTCTCATGGTTCGGGCAAAGCTTTTGCAAAGGATTGTAATCACGCTCAACTGGCTGACCTTGGGACATGCTCAGTCTCCTCCAGAGCACTGCCGTTTGGGAGCACCAATCTCTGCGGCGCAGCATGCCGCTTTGGAGAGGTTGGAGGAGATGGTGGACTATTTTTTGAGAGCCCCCGTTGCATCTCCCACTGACCTAGGCCGGGCTGGAGAAAAGCTGGAGAATTTATTGAAAGCATCTTTTTCTTTGCATGATTTTAATTCACTGAGTTTCAACGATGTGGTAAGTTTTTTAGATGTGATCCAAAAAGATCTTGACCCTTACAGCAAAGAGCCAACAAACAATGCAGCAGCTTCTGCCCAGCATGCATCTAATGTTTGCAGTGGAGCCGAGCCGGCTACAGCATATAAGGTGAAGTTGGCTACATCACCTGCCAAACAGGTTTTTTCAGACAGGATTAAGTGGAAGTTAGGTCCGTCTTTTGACCCCAAACCTTACTTGAGCGATCCTATTGTTCATGCTGCTTTCCAAGATCCTGAAGTCCTTCGTAAACCTGTTGGCGACTGGCCTCAGCGGCCGCGGGCTCGTGTTCACTGCTCTCGCGAAGAGGTTTTGCGTCTGGCGGAAAAGTGGGACAAGCTCGGCGCTTGCATGCTGATCCCCACGAATGAGATCAGAGCTGACGAAGCCGTTGGTCTGTTTGCTGTTCCTAAAGATCAAGATCACGATCGACTTATTATCAATCCCACAGTTATCAACTCACGGATGTATAATGCAAACACCTTCACCAAAACAATTGCGCCTGGTCATTTGGTTGGTATGATACGGCTGAGACCTGATGAAGATCTTCGTATTAGTTCGGATGACCTTTGCGAGTTTTACTACACCTTCAAGGTGTCTCGTAGTAGGGCTGCAAGGAATGCAATTGGGGTTTCATTTGTTGGCAGTGAGCTCTCCCACCTTCAGTGTTACAACCCACAGTTACATCAGGAGTCAGTTTATATCTGTTTGGCTACATTGGCAATGGGCGACGGGTTGGCAGTTGAAATTGCACAACAAAGTCATTACAACTTACTTCGACAGTTGGGTGGATGCATGGACCCCAAAGAAGTTTTAGCCTATCGTCGCGCAATCCCCAAAGGGCCTTTCTATGAACTTTTGACCATTGATGATCATATTGGGTTGCAACGGGTAAAAAAGGGTTTTCCTTTGGGTCAACAGCCAACCCGGGACAAAGCAGTTTTCAAGCAGTCTGAACGAGCGTATGCAGCAGTGGGACTTACCCCTCACCCAGGAAAAAGACAAAGGCAAGTTTCAGCGGCCACCGTTTTGGGGGCCGAAGTTGATGGAGTTGTTGGTAGGGTGTCTGCACCGCGTTCTCGTCTTGCAGTCCTCATGTTTTGCACTGCGGTTGTGGTTCAAAAGAAGTCATGCACCAAGAAGATTCTGCAGAGTTTGATTGGGTCATGGGTTCATGCATTGTTATTTCGCAGATGTATTTTTTCAGTGTTGGATGCAATTTACAATGAAGGAAACCATCAACCTCCTGATACAGTTTTTCCCCTTTCTCCCAAAAGCCTGAGTGAGCTGACCATGCTGATGCTTCTGGGTGTCCTGGCACAATGCGACATGCGGGCAGCTATATGCCCGGAGGTGTTCATGATGGACGCAAGTCCATATGCTGGAGCAGTTTGTTCCTCCTCAGTGGCTGAAGATGCCGTCGACCGGCTGTGGCTTTTGTCTGAGCAGCGAGGGTATTATACCCGTCTGGAGCAAGGGCCTGGAGTAGTGCTGCGTGAAAAAGGTTTAGATCATGCTGAGCTGTTTGGTTCGGAAGCTGGTCCCTTGAGTTTACCTGAAGGACCGATGCCCTGTTTGCCAATGACCTCTGAGGAGCGGGAAACGTTCCACTGCCTTGAGTTGTTTAGAGGCCAGGGAAACTGGAGCGTTGCTCATGAAGAGGTGGGCCTTAGGGTCCATCCTGGAGTCGAAAGAAATGAGCGGGGTGTCCGCTTTGGCGACCTGAGTGATGACAGCACTTTCCTAGGGCTTTTGCGACTAGCCGACAGCGGCACTGTCGAGGAGTGGCATGCAGCTCCCCCTTGCTGGTCTTTTGGAACCCTCAGGAGACCTCGTTTGAGGTCAAAAGCTCAGCCCTTCGGTTTTGACCCTGCTGACCCTCTGACCGCTGAACAGACGCGTTTGGCGGTGCGGACAGCCTTCCTTCTTTTGGTAGCTTTGGTGCATGGGTGTTTTATTTCGTGTGAACAGCCGGGCAGTTCAGTCATGTTTGATTTGGATATTTTCAAGCGACTACTTGCGAGGGGGTGCTGGCTTACAAAATTTTGTTTCTGCAGTTTTGGCAGTGCTTTCAACAAACCTTCGAAGTGGCTTCATAATAAGCCGTGGCTGTTGAGACTGGCAGGTGTTTGCAGCTGCTCATACAAAAACAGACATTTTGTGGTACAGGGCACTTTCACTCGAAAAAACATACGTGAGTTTGACAAACGATGCCGCCCCAATTGCACTGAGGTCTATGGTCGGTTGCCGGTTCCTGGAGAGGCGGTGAGCGCTTTCTCGGCTTCCTATCCCCGTGAGCTCTGCCGAGCCATGGCACGGGGTTCTGCAGATTTTTTCCTGGAGTTGGGTCGCAAAGCAGGGCCCTTAGAAGAGAATGGCAACTTGCGACCATGGCATGAGGACCCTGATTGGGTGCATGATTTGTGTGAGGGGTTGCGATACAGGGAACTGTTTCGCTATCGTTTCAAAAAAGGTGGGCATATCAACTGTCTGGAATGCCGAGTTTACAAAAGCTGGCTGAAGCATTGCGCCAAGCGGTGGCCGGGCTGCAGAGTTCTGGGACTTTTAGATAGCCGTGTGACTCTTGGAGCGGCAGCCAAAGGTCGCAGCAGTTCAAAAGCTTTGAGTCATATTTTGAAGACGTCTCTGGGCTATGTGCTGGGGTGCGGATTATATCCAGGTGGGCTGCATGTGCGGTCAGCATGGAACCGTGCGGATGGGCCTTCGCGAGATGGCAAAGTTGCTCCTCCCACCTGTGAACGACCCACCTGGCTTGCATGTCTGGAGCAGGGCGACGACAGTTTGTTTGAAATCATGCTGGAAAGTGCAAAGTGGAGCCGTCCGTTAGGGCGGTGGGTGCGTTTACTGTTGTGGAAAGGAATCCGGGCCCCTCTGAGAACAAAGCCTACAAGCCCCGCGGGCAGCTCAGTATGGTTGTCGGGCTCTCGCGGACGACCGTCGCGCGGATGGATGCTTGTTTGACCTTTTTTGAAGAGTGGCTTCAGAAGGAGCTGAAATGGGATCTGAACATGGCCTTGAGCAGTGCGGAGAACGCAAACCTTTCTTTGAGGGCGTATGGGCGCGCCACCTTTTCTGCTGGGAAACCAAGGTACCAACTGGTCTATGCTATCACCGGTGTGCAGCATTTGAGGCCTGAGTTTCGGCCTTTCCTTGCAGGAGCCTGGCAGGTAGACAAACAGTGGCAGCTGAAAGAACCTGGACAGTGCAGAGCAGTGTTGTCTGCACCAGTTGTTCGCAGCATTTGCGCCCTGGCCTTTTTATGGAAATGGTATCGTTTTGGTGCCATGGTTGCTTTAGGGTGCTCAGGCATGCTTCACCCAAACGAGTTCCTTCATCTTGAGAGGGGAGATTTAATTTTTCCTTCGGATTCCCTGGAAAACCGTAGTGTTTTATACATACACATCAAGAACCCCAAAACTGCTCGGTTCGCACGTCGTCAACATGTGCGCATTGATGACACTTCAGTCATCCTGATGGCCCAGCTGTTCTTTGAGCATTTACCTTTGGGAGCTCGCCTCTTCAATGCCTCGATTGCAGTTTTCAGGCGCCAATGGAACGCCTTGCTGGATCACCTTGAGATCCCTCGGCGTCAGAGCGTCCGAGGGGCGACTCCTGGCGTGCTTCGAGGTTCTGGAGCGACCCAAATGTATTTGGATTCAGAAGACCTTCCCAAAGTTGCTTGGAGGGGCAGGTGGGCGCGTATGCGCACTGTGGAACACTATGTGCAAGAAGTGGCTGCGCAGTTGTTCTTACATCAACTGCCGCCAGCTGCAAAACATCGGATCATTTTGCTGGAGCAGCATGTCTGGACCGTGCTGCAGTTTCATTTTCCAGACTTTTTTCGAATTTGTTTGCTTTGCAGGAAGTAAAGGATGGAAAGGGTGGCCAGTGCAAACTTTAATCAGATGCAATTGCCACCGCTTTCTTTTGTGAATATCCATGGCCATGGAAAGTGTTCAGTTTTGAGTGCATGTCACATGCACAGGGCAACTTGGAGGTAGCGAGAAAATCAGCTGTGCCGTGATGTCCTCCCTATCACGATCAGTCAGTTTGAGCTATGTGGTCAAGAATTTTGGCCCTATCCCGCCTCCCAAAGGGTGGCCAGTGCAAACTTTAATCAGAAGCAATTGCCACCGCTTTCTTTTGTGAATATCCATGGCCATGGAAAGTGTTCGGAAAGTGTTCAGTTTTGAGTGCATGTCACATGCACAGGGCAACTTTATATATATATATACATAAGAATAGTCTACAAATGGGCCAGATTCCACAGTGTTAAATAACCAGAGGGTACACAAGGAATTTGGCAGCAAATGAGCAATGCTGGGTGGCATATACATCTTCGTGACTTTTTATCTCTTGAACTCTGCAGTGGATACTGAAGGAAATCTGTGTCCCAGATCCATCTGGACGAACTTGCGAATTCAACCAACATCACACTATGTTGGCATTCTCTAAGGCATTGTTTTCTGTTCTGTTTTCTGCATCCAAATAGATTCATTGCAGAATCTGAAAACTGGATGTTCCATGCAGGTTTTTAGTGGTTTGAACCTCCTCTCAAAACTTGCAATTAAAATAATAAAATGGGACTGAAAAACGGACTCGTTCAGGCCCAAAAAAATGTGATGTTTCTGAACCCTTCACATGACAAGATACAAACTCTCCACGTTTCCCGTCTCGCATGACCTAAGGCGTCCACAGCACCACGGGTGCTCACCGGGTGAATGCCGTTGGATACAACCACCGTGATGAGGAAGTTCCGTCGCTGATTGTGTGAATTATATCTGCTACGAATAATGGGGAACTACTGCACAGCAAGGAGAAACGATGGGCCATTAACACAAAAGAGATACCAATGGAAAATGACATGCCTTGTGGCACCCTTGTCGTGGTGGCATATGTATGACCTCCAGCTGATATCTTCTAATGAACCCTAAATTGTGGACAGAATGTTGTTGGTCGCTCCAAATATCGTGTGACCCAACCCTGAATGGAAATTTGTCATGATCTTTATTGAATAAGGACTGGGAATTATGTTTCACTCCATCTACATGCCGGAAGACTATATTACCGAGACCTTATTACCCAGAGTTCAGAAAAAATAGGGAACCAAATACAACCAACAATGATGGTTTTTTATGTTTTTCTTGTATGCAAAAACACAAAATGTTCAACAAGTAGCATCCTCTTGCGAATTTATGCATGAATCCAAAAATCCACTACATCCATGCGTCGTACTTGGATTCCCAAAACCCTTTGAACAAATTTTCCACCAGGCCACGCAGCAATCCCATCAGCACCGCCGTGATCCCATCGAGGATCAGCCATGAACCGTTCACAACTGGCGTTGCACACCTGTGACTTGCACACTGGAACAGCAAAGGCTGCAGGTCATTTGAATGGACTGAAACACATGCAAATAATCCGAATGCGCAATCAAAAATTCGTTGCTTCTCAAAAAAAAAATGCATCTACGAACTGATTCCACTCGGGAAATAATTTTTTGACACCCCGGTCTGCCCACATTTTTTTTTTGCGTGTCTGAGTTGCCAGTAGTATAATTACATGCATCGTTTTCGGAAACGTGCGTGTAAAGACATGCATCAAATTTTATGATTTTATGCAATGTTGGGTGATTTTTACGCGTTCAGATTTGGGAAACCCACGGGAATTGTTTAAATCAGGTTGTGACTAAATCAAAATCGAACAAGTAGAAATTTGCATTACACAGAGGTTGTTCCCTTGATGGTCGACCATGGTGTTTAAGTCACGAATGGACTCCGACATTGAGGTCACATGTCAGCAAGGCCCCGGCCCATGCATTGAATTCATACGTTTTTTCACCCACTTGATATAAACAAACAAATCATGTGATTTTTCCTCCATATGTCCAATGGTGTTGAAAAAAAATGGGAGAATTGGCTACAAATGTCCAGGCGTTGCACTATGTTTGTGGTTCTGAACAAGTGTGCGCAAATACGCACAGACCTGTTGCAGGTGATGCGTTCATATACAAAACAAACATGGCAGTCTTTATTCCCTAGCAACAGGTTCTCGGGCGGGTTGCGGTTGTTTTTAAACAAAGAAACCGCAACTGCAAAACGGTTGGTTGTTCGACTCAGCCCGTGCAAAATAATTGGAGCATGTGATCATCGCCACTAACGATTTTAAACATCAACACACCGTCGTGATTCATGTTGTCAAGTTGTTTTTTATTTGCAGCAGCTAGAATATGCAACACAATTTGTTGCAAATTTACTTCCTGCCCCAAACGTTGTGCCCATGTAGACGCATATAACGGTGTGTTTGCTTGCATGTGTGTCTTGGCGACATTTTAAAATTACACCGGCAAGAGACTCCCAACAGTGTGCGTGTGTGAGGATAAGGAATTAGGACGTGGTTTGGCCTCTTTGTCTGTGAGGCTGTAGAGCTATCCATAAAGACCTCTAGAGTTATTCATCATAGGACAGTCAAATCCCCAGAGCAATTACTAAAACTATGCATAAATTGTGTGGAACTATTCCCAAAATTATGGCCAAATCTGCAGAGCTATTCCTAAAACTATGGCCAAATATGTAGAGTTATTCCCAAAACCATGGCCCAATCTGTAGAGTTGTTCCTAAAAATATTGTTGAACTGGAAAACATATTCCCAAGAATGGTCAAATTGTATCATGGCCTGAATAAACCACAAGGTTGACCACGAATACCTAGCCATACACAAACACTACCAATGTAAACATAAAGTATGTGTCAATTCATGAACTCGGTCACAAAAATGAGAACATAGAGACATAGAGTATCAAATCATGCAGCCATGCATATGGTGCAAACAATCTGGTATTGCATTACAGTTGCATAGAAAAAAAAATCCATTACAAACGCACGCAGGTATGTCTTCAAAATACACGCACGGGAACTTAGCAACGTACCTATACGACAAACTAAAATTCGTTCAAGTAAACCTTCAAAGAACACCACATACATACTGTGCTGAAAAATTGTGACTGGCCTTGAGATCATTGGAATCATTAAATCATGACTAGACTATGATTATGGACTTACACTAGGAAGCTGTGACTATATTTTGATTTGAATCGAGATCAAACAAGTTCATAGTCAAAACTGAAGTTGAAAAATTACTTGTTTACGGTTCTAATTGACATACAAAAGGAGATAACATGAGATAACTATTAATTGACTAAGTGACGACCAAGTACATAAGAAATGTCAAGTTTCGCGAATCATCGTCAGGACAAAACGCATATCAAACACCATCAACAAAACACATCATAACATACCCAAAAAATGTGATTTATGATCAACTTTTATGATAGTCTGAAGCAGCGTGCTATCTTTTCTGTAGTTGGTGGCAAACAGTTGTTGGCACACTGATACGAACAGATACTACACATGGTTTGCGGGATCAGCTAAAGCTTCACGCCCCGCCTTGAAACTCCTTGTTTTAAAGGTGTTTCACCATCTTGCATCTATATGACACCGCAGGACTCTTCATAGTCCTTCCTATAGTTTCTATTGGTGTCGTCACCTCATTGGGTTACATTCATTCATAGTCATATCGGTCTTGCGGATCAACCGACTCATCGCTTCGGCGATCTTCTTCTTCTCCTTCATCACGAACTGATCCTTGTTCTCTCTCACCAATGTCGAAAAAACTCCAATCGCGATTTGTATTCAGCCACTCCATGATTGACTCCGCTGCAGAAATCCATTGCTCTGGCTCACGAGTTTGAAATATCACCAACAATCCATGCAAACGTCGTAGAAGTCGTTGAGCTCGAAATCGTTCTATTGGGTCCATGCAACTCGCCACAAAGTTTGAAAGGCCTCTTGAATTGTGAACCACGATTGTTTCTGGTCCTTGTCCTTGTCCAATGAGGTCCCTCCTGTAGTCTTCAAATGCAGATAGCTCACGAGGAACCAATCCAATGTGGAAAAATGAAGCCACACCAACTGAGTCCTGGTAGTAGTTCACACTATCGCCTGATGGAACTGCTCTGGAAGGTCGTGAGCCTGATGCACGAATCACTTGTCGAACACCACGGCATTCTCGATCTTTCTGCATGAGCAACTATTGCCTCTGCACGCTCTTCTGCAAGTCGACGATCGCGCTGAGCAGAAAGGACAGAGGGCATTCTTTGGGAAAAAAGGTGTTGCCATCTCCTCATTGCTTCTGGAACGGGATCTTGCTCTTGAGGAATTTGCAGCATAATGGATGTCAGCCCACTCGTCTGGGTCTGAAACTTCTTCGTGACCACTTTGGACATACCGTCTGTATGTCACTGACGGTGTTTCACCAAGCTCATCAATCCATGCATCATTATCTGTTCTTCTCCATGAACTCCATTTCCAGGTACAGGTTGAGCTGCAAGTAGAATAGCTGCACCTTCTTCAGTGTTGGAACTCGATCTGGACTTCGGGTTCAGGTTCAGCTGCTTACTTTCACTAACAAACCACAAGACGGTGGGAAAGGATCAACAACGAGCTACGGAAGAATTGTCTATACTAGACAAACCGCAAACCCATCAACGTTCATCCGAACGATTTCAAACTGAAATCACCGTAGAATAGAAATCACATATAACATGAATATGACCATATATGTAAACATATAAGTAAACCTATATACCCATATAAAAGCAACCCTCGCACTATATCGCCGATACGCCAAACGACAAACAACTCGCAAAACACCGTCTGCAAATGCTGAATCATCGAAAAACAAATGATCACGGTGAAATCCGTTGCACTCTTTTTGTCACGGTCTCTTCTTGATTGCACAGTCGGGGCAAGGTCTGCGAAGTTGAATGTTTCAACCCGGGCATCGACAAATGATTGATAGCGCCCTTTTGATCCTCGCACAAAAACGCCTACGGTGACATCCATGTATTGCACATGCAACTGTAGCTAAACTGACATGTAAGGTTCGACATGTCTGCACAAAATCCAAATTGAACTGCACATGTACTGCAAACAAATGGATATGTCCTGGAGTGAAATTCCATTCACCCCGCCTCAGATGCGACTTCTTTTAAGTCAGCAGCTGAAACCTTTGTTAAAAAAAATCTACCAAGGCTGTCATCAAAGCCTTCACGGCAAAGGGCAGTAGATTCTTGTTTCATCGTTGCATGTAAAAAAAAATCTGTACATCCTTCAAGACTCCTTTCAAGTCTCATCTACGTCGGTGTACATCATTCCATGGGCTTCTCTGATTTGACCTTCGATCTGTGCCATCGCTAGAGCGTCGTTGTGCCACTGTGCACGTTCCCAGTCAGCTTCCAAGCGTTCCACTCGGGATCGAAGCACAGCGTTGGTCTCCAGCATTGATTGCCTAAGCTCAGGCGACAGATGTGAGGTAGATACCTCAGGGTCAGCAGTCAGAGAAGACTCGGATCCTTCTTCTGCTTCGTCGTGCTCATCAGTCCATGGTGGTCCATATAGCGCATGTGGCGCCAATACTCGTCGTCTGAAACTTCACACATCTCACTATTCAGGTAACGGCGACGTTTCTCTTGCAGGGTTTCAGCTTTTCCTTCATATATTCCCCAACCCATTTTAGACTCAAGTATGTCCAAAACTTCATGTAACTTTTGGTCCATGCCTTTGGCGAAGGTCTCGCCTCTCGCAACTCCCAGTGCAAAGCGCAAGTAGAAGCAAACAGCCAATGCACCACAGAGCAGCGTAAGCAGGGTTGCTATCATCACATTCTCGTAGTCCATGAAGCTTGAGCTCGGGCTGAGGTCAGCTGAAATTGCATCGATAGAGATTGCCATAGCCATTTCCGAAGGACTCAAGGCGAGAAGGAAGATTCTCAGAAGTTGTTTGGGGGCGCTATATCCTTGTTCTTTAAGAAGTCGAATACGGGCCTTCATGTTGTCCTGTTCTTGTATCTTGTCATAGGCATTCATGCCAACAAACTCAGAGGTGTCCATGTTGTATACTTTGCATAAACACATGAGGTATTCCATCCTATCCTTTGCTAACCGTTTGGTCCCCAAGTCTGCAGGGTTCTCACGGCTGGGAACTTTTGAAGGAACTAAACCTTTCTCTTTCACTCTTTGCTGCATCCACAAAACACGAACACTGATATGACGAATACGTCCTACTCCAGAACGTAAAAAGAAGGATCTGCCTGCTGAGTTGTCCATCTTGATGAAGGTGACCACTTTGTTCTCTCCTCCAACAATGAAACACAGGCAGTATTCCAACAGTACACCATCGCAGCATGCGCTAGTTGCTGCATAAATTTCAGCTTCTGCTGAAGAGAGTGCTATCGCTTTCTGTGATCGTGAACTTGAATACAGTAAGTTCCCAAATAGGAATATGAATCCAGAAGAAACTGATTTCCTGGTTGAGCGGTGTTTCGCCCAGTCACTGTCTGAAAAGACTTCCAACGTGTAGTCCTCAGGGGTGTAGTGCAAAAGTCCATGGTGACCTTTGTAAGTCAAAATAAGACAGTTTTCTATGCATCCCAACAAGTACATACACAAGTGTCGCAAGCATGCAAACGAGTTCACTGTGGGCTTTGACATCGACTGCGACAACGCACGTATGCTGTATTGACATTCGATGTAGTCACTGGAGATATACAAAAGAATACCAATACATGATCTATATATCTTTGCATATTGGGCATCCAACTCTTTGGAGTTGTCGGGTTCATCCAACAGTGGGTGGCCAGGTGTCTTCTTTGGCATCAGGCTGCGTTTGATCTTCAAAAGCTCAAACAGTTTTTTAAGGTGTTTCGGGTGGCTTTGTATGGCTAGCTGGTTTGGGCTGACCATCACATGTTT
>CAMXCT020004362.1:0-39363 GCA_947184155.2 Cladocopium goreaui
ATATATATATATGTATGTATATAATATGTATGTGTTGTTTGATAGAATTTCTTTGGGTCCCAATGAATATCAAGCATGAACATCCATCATCAAGCAAGAACAAACTAGAACAAATATTTGAACACATCAGGGCAATCTAGCAAATTCCATCAAATTCGTATCGGGGATCGGGGCGTTACAAAGCTCGAAGAAAATAGGATTTTTGGGTGCAAGCTGATGCTAATTTGGCATCTTTTTAACAACATAATGAATCCTAGCTTTGTAAAGCCTTATGTTGTGAAAAAAACACCTGTCATAGAGCAACCTGGGTCTCGAGCTTTGTAAGTTTTACATTCTATGACGGGCCCCCTGTTTCAACTTTGTAGAGGCCAAAAAAAACCTGATACTACATTTGTGGTTACAAAGCTCGGCTCCCAAGTTACACATGGAATTCACAGGGGGATGTCATACAGACATACAGACATACAGACATACAGACATACAGACATACAGACATACAGACATACAGTCATACAGACATACAGACATACAGACATACAGACATACAGACATACAGACATACAGACATACAGACATACAGGCATACAGACATACAGACATACAGGCATACAGACATACAGACATACAGACATACAGACATACAGAGCCATTTTGGCTCAAGCATTTGGATTTGCCACTTCTTCCAAGCAAACCCAAAGCGGTACAGCCAGCTTGCAAGTTTTTGAAATTGCAACCCGACAACTACGAATTCCAGATTAAAAAGTGTGTGTTCCATTTACGAGCATGGGTTTGCAACATAGTTTGCAATTACCAAGTACATACATTGTGGGTAGCTTAACGTCAGGTAGCACCAACAGCGACTCGCAACAGCGTGCCAGTGGAGCCTGCAACCACTCAAAAAACAGAGCGCCATTGGCACATCTGGAGGCTGGCCAGTATAAAAACAGCCGTGTTTAAACGGATCCAACGCAGACCGGCCTGTACTACTCAATTTCTCCATTGGTTCCTGGGGAGCCGGCACCCCACCCTGTACAAAAAAAAACGAAAAACAAAACAAGGATCCGAAAAAAGAAACCAAGTGGGAACGGGCAACCCACTAAAAGATCGAAACCCGGCTGTGGACTTTCCTGCCTGCCTTGGACTTCCTTTCGTTTGCTGCGGTTTGAGTTTTTCGGCTTGTCTCTTCCATGGCGGGGCAACCCCCGACAATCGACTTAACCTCGGCTTCCCCGAGCCACGACGGCATTGAAGACATCACACCGAGGGTCCCCACCAGCATGGCCGACACTTTCCGAGAAACAGCTAGCATAGCCAGAGCCAGTCCAGCTCCGACAACACCACCTCACTTGCGGCAGGCCTGCCAACAAGCACCACCAGCCACAGCAGACGAAGAAGCATGCCCAATATGTCTCACTGCCATCTCGTACAATGGCATAGGCCCAACCTCTCGGTTCAGGTGGCCTCATTGCAACCACTGTTTTCACACAGGCTGTGCAGCCCACATGGTCGTCGAGCAACCCAGGCCTCCCTGCCCAACTTGTCGCCACCCATGGACCAACACTTCCGACTTGCTCTTCTCAGCCCAATGTCGGCACCATGGGGTGGAACTCCCGCCTCGGATCCAACGAGTGGATACTCACAATGCAGCTTTGCAACCGCCAGTAGCACCCACACACATTTCGCCACACTGTTGTCCACGGCTCTTTCTGGCGGACCCCCTGCACCCTGAGGAACCAACAGCCTGGCAAGAACTCAACGACAACCACATGGCATGGGCCCCAGTCCACATCCAGCAGTCCGACCGGTGGGAACCAGAATGGGTGTGCCTACGGTGCAACACCGTCCTCCGACTTGATCACCCACTGCTACAAAACATCCCCGAGCAGCCGCATTGCACACAACATGGCCCGCGCACTTTGCGCGTGGATGTGCGACACAACACCAGGGGGTGGATTTGCAACCCCAAGCCGGATGCCCAGCGCAGCCAATACACACCCAGCCAGCCAGGGCCCACATGGCACCGCAACACCTGCGTGACCCACACAGCCGGCCCTGGACCCAACGAGGCCCACCAGACGAGCATTCTTGCAGCCATCCGACTTTCAGTTGGTTCTATGTCCCGCTCTTGCTGGCGGCCACCAACCGCCTCGAACCCCAAGCGGCTGAAGCATGGCACCAAACCCCAGCAGCAGGCAACCCGTGGCGAAGATTGGTGGAGCATCTACAGAAAAGCACGCCCCGTCCCCTGGCAACAACTGCTCCACGTGTTGACAACATTGCAGCAACTGGCTACACACACCGGGCAAACACTGGCAGAGTAACCTTCTACGAAACCATCATAGAGACCTGGAAACAACGATAAGATCCTAGTAACAACGATAAGAATGGTAAGATCATCACGATAATTCTTCTCTATATATACCTTTAGAATATATTTGAACATCTAGGTCACAGAATCGAATCAGTGTGCTGCTTGCGCGGCCGGTGCAGTCGGGCTCAAATCCTTGGGGTTGAGCGACCGTTGCACCTGTGCGACTTCGTTGAGGCACCCTTGGTAGGAAAAACTGAAAAAAACAGTTCGAGATGCCCAAATGACCTTGAAACTGACCTAGACACACATCAGTTGACAGGTATGCAGGAGAACCCATCTTCTCCTCAACACTGCCGTACACGTCCTCCTCACCGGCAAAAGACTCGGTTGAATTGTCGAGTCCAGCAATTGTGAAACCGGATGTATTATTATTATTATGCTTTTTGAGGATTTTAAACGTCTGAATAACTGGTAAAGTAGATGGGGATGATTCAAGCAATGGGTTAACATGATGACATGACAGTTTTGGCATCACGCCTTATGTATGACTAAAACCGTTAGACAGAATTGAGGTTGACACAAGATTGCACGACCTGGAACGTGCAGGAAACTTAAGGACAAAGAGAACAGGACATTCACTGCAAGCATTTTGCAGTCAGACTGATGGCAGCAGTTTTGTTGACCTTGTGATCTCGAAGATAAGGCCGGACTTGCCATTTCTGCACTAGATGAGGTTTTTATGACGATTTGAGTGTGTTCCTGCTACATTGGTTTGGAGAGTTATGGCTCAGGGTTGAAACTTAAGACACAAAGGAACTATATGGAGATATGCCGCCGTCACTTGCAAACATAAAAGGATCGCAAACATGGCCAAGTCTGGCAGGCGATAAACTGATGTTGCGAGGTGTCACTCGATCAGTATCCCGAAACGGTTCGGTTGCTCCAGATACTTGCGCGATCGGCACAAACGTGAAGGCATTCGGTCAGGTTGAGAAACCACACACCTGTTTGAGGTCTCTAAAGCCTGACACCATCCTCAAGGTCAGTTGGGCTGGGGATGGTTCAGGAGTTGGTCCAACTTTCACATCGACTTTCCAATCTTGCCACTGTATATTGAGCTCATGATTGCGTGCTGTCAAACCTGAGTGCAGCGAACTGTCAGCGAACGCTTTCGGTGCCATTTCTGAGGCCGGTCGGCCACTGGAAGTTGGTTGGGTAGGTGGCCTCAGGTGGCCTCTGTTGGCCCAGAGCTGAAGAAAAAAATAATGCACAGCGCTCTCGTCCCAGGATGTCCCGTCGGACTCTAGGTGATGCCCAAATGTTTAGCTACAAGATGCCACAAGTGTGTTGCCACATGTTTTAGCATCTGTGCTTCGCATTCAATTTGTATGAACGTCAGGCTTGCCACAACAACGAAGCTGCAGAACTCTTTGAAGATGAAGTGGGGGTCTTGGCCCAGCCAGCACAAATCTCATGATTCCTATTATATCTCGCTTCAAACACAATCCGATGTATTGGAACATTTGAAAAAGAAAGCGGCTTGACAATTAGACTCCTGTTCCAGAGGTATGCAAAACGGCTGCATTCGGCATGCTATGGGGCTGACAATGAAGGCCCGGTTCGGAACATTCTTGTCATTGGTTTGCAATCAGGCCCACAAGATGGGAACCGCTCATCCCAGGTTTGAAGTTTGATAGATTGCATAGAGACAGGGGGAAATGAATGGAACAGAGATGAACAGAGCTAGATACTGATGCTTGTTGCATCTTGTTGCTGGATGTCGATGGATGTCGGATGATGTTGGTGGAGAGCAAGTGCTACAAGATACTGATGGAATCACTTCGCCGCCCGGCCCAGGATGCGGGCCGCCTCCTCGGATGATTTCAACAAACGAGCCACGTGATAACTCAACAATCTCAATATAACTCGAAGATACTCGAAGTGGATTAAAGATATTTAAAGTGATCCATCAAGATGACAAGGAGCGATGTTTCATTACTCATTGGGTGCTCAGAAGACTGCTGACGGTTTCAAAGAAGTATTCACACATTTTGATACATTTTGTACATGTAAAGCACCGGAAGCTGCATCGAAAAAAAAAGGAAAAAACATGTTTACAGAAATTTGCCTCACACGGTTCTGTCATGAGACAGTCCAAATTCCGTCGTGAGACCGGCCCGATTCCGTCATGGGAATTGAGCTGCCGGGGTTTTCCGTCATGAGACCGGCCAGATTCCGTCACAGTGAGACCGGCCAGTTTCCGTCATTTCCCATTCAACCGCAGAAATTCCGTCCTGAGACCGCCCAAATTCCGCCGTGAGACCGGCCCGATTCCGTCATGGGAATTGAGCTGCCGAGGTTCCGTCATGAGACCAGCCAAATTCCGTCGTGAGACCGGCCAGATTCTGTCGTGGGATTGGCAAGATTCCGTCATGAGACCGCCCACATTCCGTCGTGAGACCGGCCAGATTCCGTCGTGAGACCGGCCAGATTCCGTCATGAGCCGGGCAGATTCGTCATGAGACCGAGCAGTTTCCGTCAGTTCCATTCACAGCCACGAATTCCTTCATGAGGATCCGCCCAAATTCCGTCGTGAGACCGGCCCGGATTCCATCATGGGAATTGAGCTGCCGAGGTTTTACGCTCATGAGACAGCCAAATGATTCAGTAGTGCGAGGGACGGCGATTCCGTCGTGAGAACGGACCAGATTCCGTCGTGAGACGGCAAGTCCGTTCTGAGACCGGCCAGATTTCCGTCGTGAGACCGGCCGATTCCGTCATGAGGACCAACAAATTCCGTCGGCGGAAGGCCAGATGCTGTCGTGTGCGATTCGTCATGAGGACCGCCCAGCTTCCGTCGTGAGACCGGCCAGATTCCGTCGTGAGACCGGTCAGATTCCGTCCTGAGACCGGCCAGATTCCGTCGTGAGACCGGCCAGATTCCGTCATGAGACCAACTACCAAATTCCGTCGTGAGACCGGCCAGATTCTGTCGTGAGATTCCGTCATGAGACCGCCCAGATTCCGTCGTGAGACCGGCCAGATTCCGTCGTGAGACCGGCCAGATTCCGTCGTGAGACCGGCCAGATTCCGTCGTGAGACCGGCCAGATTCCGTCATGAAACCAACCAAATTCCGTCGTGAGACCGGCCAGATTCTGTCGTGAGATTCCGTCATGAGACCGCCCAGATTCCGTCGTGAGACCGGCCAGAACATGAATTGAGATGATAGCATTGTTCAAACTAATGCCAAACATACGGCCACTACACTTCAAAACCATTCCATAAACACATGGTTTGCTGTATCTCAACGAATGCTTGTACAACAGTCTCCAACCGTCTTACTACCATACGTAGGTTTATAAAATGAACTCTGCAACATTAAACCTCTTTTCTCTTGCTTTTTTCATGACATTCACCACCACCATGCATTCTATAAACATCTGTCCCTGTTGGCAAATCACCAAGTTTCCATCAGATCAGAAGCTTCACCTGGATTCTGGTGTTTTTTCATAGATCTCAAAGCAGTGCCGCGTAGTCAGCGATGCGCCGCCTTGAAGCCTGTTCCCTTGCCTTTCTTGGGTTTCTTCTTCTGGCTCTTCTCACCATCTGCCTTGTCTTCTTCACACTCCCCTTATCCTTTCAAATGGTGGAATGCACCCACAATGTGCCCTTGCTCCATGCTGGAATCCTCAACATCCAAAACCGCTACCACCTGCGAAGACAGGTACCTCCACATGTGGTGAGATGGGAGAGATGAAAAGGATGTTGGAAAGAGAGTGATGTGATCATGATACTGACGGATGGATTTATGTACGTAGTACTTGGACACATTATTATATATATATACACATACATACAGGCAAAGCGCGTTCAACAACCTCAACCTGGAAAACGACGTCAGACTATTTTCTTTTTTTTCACAACCTCACTTAATTTCCTTTTTGAATTATTGAAAATAAGGTACGGCCCAATAAATAGCTTAAATTGGTCAGATCATTTGACATCATTTGAAATCTATATTTTTGGGATATCATCATCCAAATCTAGGCATTCTATAAATGGAAAGTGCTTGATTTTTGTTACTTGTTGACACTAGGCTGGTGCATTCTATAAAAACAATGTTTTTTTACTTGTAACTAGTCAACTCATTCTATAAAACTACTTTTTGTGTTTTTTATCCATCGAAATCTCAGATCCTTAAACTTGCCGGACCATTCCATAAATATGCCTCAGATTCATTCTATAAACAAAAACACCCTCAGAATCATTCTATAAACCAGATTTTTTATAGAATGCAGTCAGCCACAGTCTAGGGCACATTCACGGGGGATGAAAAAAAAAGAGAGGAAAAAGAGAGGAAAAAGAGGAGAAATCATCGTTTCGTACCGGAAATCGTCGTTTCGTACCGAGAAGTCATCGTTTCGTACCGAGACATCATCGTTTCGTACCGAGAAATCATCGTTTCGTACCGGGAAATCAAAAAAAGAGAAGAAAAAGAAAGGAAAAAAAGAGAGGAAAAAGAGAGGAAAAAGAAAAAAAAAGAGAGGAAAAAGAGAGGAAAAAGAGAGGAAAAAGAGAGGAAAAAGAAAGAGAGGAAAAAAAAGAAAAAGGAAAAAAAGAGAGGAAAAAGAAAGGAAAAAGAGGAGAAATCATCGTTTCGTACCGGAAATCGTCGTTTCGTACTGAGAAATCATCGTTTCGTACCGAGAAATCATCGTTTCGAGCCGAGAAATCATCGTTTCGTACCGGGAAATCAAAAAAAGAGAGGAAAAAGAGAGGAAAAAAAAGAGAGGAAAAAGAGAGGAAAAAGAGGAGAAATCATCGTTTCGTACCGGAAATCGTCGTTTCGTACCGAGAAATCATCGTTTCGTACCGAGAAATCATCGTTTCGTACCGGGAAATCAAAAAAAAGAGAGGAAAAAGAGAGGAAAAAAAAGAGAGGAAAAAGAGAGGAAAAAGAGGAGAAATCATCGTTTCGTACCGGAAATCGTCGTTTCGTACCGAGAAATCATCGTTTCGTACCGAGAAATCATCGTTTCGTACTGAGAAATCGTCGTTTCGTACCGGGAAATCAAAAAAAAAGAGGAAAAAAAAGAGAGGAAAAAGAGAGGAAAAGGAGGAGAAATCATCGTTTCGTACCGGAAATCGTCGTTTCGTACCGAGAAATCATCGTTTCGTACCGAGAAATCATCGTTTCGTACCGGGAAATCAAAAAAAGAGAGGAAAAAGAGAGGAAAAAAAAAGAGAGGAAAAAGAGGAGAAATCATCGTTTCGTACCGGAAATCGTCATTTCGTACTGAGAAATCATCGTTTCGTACCGAGACATCATCGTTTCGTGCCGAGAAATCATCGTTTCGTACCGGGAAATCAAAAAAAGAGAGGAAAAAGAGATGAAAAAAAAGAGAGGAAAAAGAGAGGAAAGAGAGGAGAAATCATCGTTTCGTACCGGAAATCGTCGTTTCGTACCGAGAAATCATCGTTTCGTACCGAGAAATCATCGTTTCGTACCGGGAAATCAAAAAAAAGAGAGGAAAAAGAGAGGAAAAAAAAGAGAGGAAAAAGAGAGGAAAAAGAGGAGAAATCATCGTTTCGTACCGGAAATCGTCGTTTCGTACTGAGAAATCATCGTTTCGTACCGAGACATCATCGTTTCGTACCGAGAAATCATCGTTTCGTACCGGGAAATCAAAAAAAGAGAGGAAAAAGAAAGGAAAAAAAGAGAGGAAAAAGAGAGGAAAAAGAGAGGAAAAAGAGGAGAAATCATCGTTTCGTACCGGGAAATCAAAAAAAGAGAGGAAAAAGAGAGGAAAAAAAAGAGAGGAAAAAGAGAGGAAAAAGAGGAGAAATCATCGTTTCGTACCAGAAATCGTCGTTTCGTACCGAGAAATCATCGTTTCGTACCGAGAAATCATCGTTTCGTATCGGGAAATCATCGTTTCGTACCGGGAAATCAAAAAAAGAGAGGAAAAAGAAAGGGAAAAAAAGAGAGGAAAAAGAAAGGAAAAAGAGAGGAAAAAGAGGAGAAATCATCGTTTCGTACCGGTAATCGTCGTTTCGTACCGAGAAATCATCGTTTCGTACCGAGAAATCATCGTTTCGTACCGGGAAATCAAAAAAAGAGAGGAAAAAGAAAGGAAAAAAAAGAGAGGAAAAAAGAGAGGAAAAAGAGAGGAAAAAGAGAGGGAAAAAAAAACAAAGAAAAAGAAAAGAAAAAGTGATTCACCAAGTGATATACACAAGTGTCACTATCGCCAGGGAGAGGGTTTCGACTGGGAACCTCCCAGTGACACGTCACCTGGTTGAGATATGTTGAGTGAGGTGCTTTCTGCCAGGAAGACCATGAGAGTTTTCAGACGATCCTCTCACCCAGCTCTGCAAATGCAACGGGCTGCCAGATTTTAAGCTTTGAACAAAGATGGTTGAACACAACATTCCAAACTTTGCTGAACAAACTTCATAAGACAGCTCTGTCAGAGCTGTGCATAAGATTCAGTACTTACACATGGCAACCTGTTCGAGTTGCTCATTGATCTATTTGGCTCCGTTGATCCTGGTGTCCCTAGAGTCTTGTGAAGAGCTGAAATTCGACAGTGTAGCTCGTTGCACTTAAGATCCCATGAAGGATCCGTGCGTTCCCACAGAAAAATGCGGTCGTGTGCACGATCGCCCACTGCTTGAGGTTTAGGCTCCTGGAAGGTTTCCTCAGGAAAGCTTCAGATCTAAGAACTCTGTTTGGCAGCTTTCAGAAACTCTCCCGGAACTCTCTAGGAGCTCTCTGGAAACTCTCTAGGAACTCTCTGGGAACGCCCTAGGAACTCTCTCGACTGCCAAAATTTTTGGTAACTCTCTAGAAGCTAGGTCCTCTCTGGGAACTGTCTAGTAAATCTCTACGCAGTTTAAGACTTAATCGTGGTTACCATGTCTAATTCTTATCGTGGTTACTAAGTTTTTCTATCGTGGTTACTATGACTAGTGCTTAACGCGGTTACTACGTAGTCTCATAATTAGCGAAGCGGCCCTGCCAAACAGGCTCCGCGAGGCTGGGGCTTGCCAACCCCCCGGCACCCTAGTGCACCTACCATGGGCCGTGACCGTGTTCCAACAACCCAGCGGCTACATCCCAGCAACCGCTCAGGAAGCACTGTTGCACACATTCTTGGAAAAAAATATTGGCATCAACAGCTGCCACCTTGGCCCAACAATGGGGGGCACTTACAAGCCACGTTCCGACCACAACCTCAACAATGCCCGGCCCACCACCACCCACAGCCCCCAACCAGGCTTCAACAACACCCAGCCCCACCAGGCCAGTAGCAGATACCCGGCCATCGGCCCCGGCGGACCCAAGCCCAGCCGAGCAAGACTCTTCCAGTGCCAGTAGCTCGTCCGACAGCAGTTCCAGCGACACAGCTACCAATGACACCAGTGCCCCCCGACGCCGGCAGCCACGCCAGGAACAAACGGCACCAGCAGAACCCGACACTTGCACGACCCCAGCTAACCGACAGCAATTCCACAATTTTTTGGCTACCCTGGACGGCGTGGATCTGCAAACGGCTCTGAAGACCAAGTTCTCCGGGTTCCAGTCCCCACCATGCCTCAAAGGCCGCGTCCGTCACGCTTTGGGCCTGGCTTTAGCAGCCATACAGCAAGCGGAAACACAGCAGCAAAGCGTTCGAGCGTGGAAACTTTGGCTCCTCCTTCCACGCATGTTGCTCCACCGTCCGACCGGCGTGCGCACACTTCCCAAACCTGAATGGCACGCCCGGATCACAGCCTTCCAAGCTGGGGAATGGCTGGCCCTGCTGCGAGCAGCACAAGACAGCACGACCAACAACAGCACACCAACAGAACAGGCCCCAACAGCCCAACAACAAGCCCGACGAGCCCGCCAGCTAGTCCACCAAGGTGAACTATCGGCAGCCCGACAAGCACTCACGGCAGGGCCCTTGGCACCCCACACAGAATCTTTGCAAGAACTTCGGGACCCAGCACGCCGCCCAGCCCAACCACCCCAGCCGATACCGGAACACGTTCTCCAATTCCAGCCTGCCAGCCCCACCAACCTGCCAGCAGCCACCCTTCTGGCCAATGTCCGCCGAGCACTAAGGGCGCCGCCCCAGGCCCTTCCGGCCTCACGGCCGAAACTTTGAGGCTGATTTTAGATGAGGAAAGCATCACAAACAATTTTGTCGCTGTAGCCACACGCTTGGCACAGGCAAACATCCCCCCAGCAATCAGTGCAGCCTTAGGTCTCGGGCGGTTAGTGGCCTTGTCAAAACCAAATGGTCGGGTCCGGGGCATTGTCGTCGGCGATCTTCTCCGCCGAGTGGTGGCACGCAGCTTAGCTCAACACCACGCCCACACGTTCCAGCAGGCGTGCAGCCCCCACCAGTATGCGTTGTCCACCCGTGCTGGGTCGGAGGCAGTCGTCCATGCAATCACGTCCCTCACAGAACTTGAGCCAACCAGCACCATTCTCTCTATTGATGGCATCGGAGCTTATGACACCATAGCACGCGCCAGCATGTTACAAGCACTTGCGGAGGTGGAGGGGGCCAACACTTGCTTGCCATTTGTTCGGCAATTTTATGCCACCACATCCACATACATTTGGCACGACCACAGCGGCCAGCCCCACGAAGTTCTGCAAGCTGAAGGCGGGGAACAGGGAGATCCCCTCATGCCAGCCCTTTTCTCCCTTGGCCAGAGAGCAGCCCTCCAAACGGTGCACAGCAACCTCCAGCCGGGGGAAACCTTGTTCGCTTTCCTCGATGATGTATATGTGGTTCTCCCGCCACATCGGGTGCGCCCAGTCTACGACCTTTTGCAGCACCACCTGTTCCACCAAGCGCGCATCCAACTCAACGCAGGCAAAACACGTGTCTGGAATCAAGCAAACCAAACCCCCCCAAACATCCAGACTTTGGGGCCGGACGTCTGGGTCGGCGGCAACGAAACCCCCCCGCACGAACAAGGGCTCCTGGTTTTAGGAGCCCCGGTCGGCAGTGACGCATACAAGCTCCAGCAGCTTCAGCACACCAGGGACCAACACAACTTCTTGCTCCAGCGCCTTCCAGACCTCGAAGACTTGCAGGCCGCCTGGTTACTTCTCCTGTTCTGCGCCAGCCCGCGTTGCCACTACCATCTCCGCATGCCCCCCCCAACATCACAGCAGCCTTCTCCACAGGACACGATACGGCAGTTGCAGCCTGCCTCACAGACCTTTTGGACACAGCACCAATGCCAGCCACTTCACTCGCAATCGCCCACCTCCCTCTCAACCAAGGGGGGCTCGGCTTGGCTTCGGCAACCATTCTGGCACCTTCCGCCTATTGGGCTTCATGGGCCGACGCCATCCCGGTGTTACAACAACAAGCACCGGAAGCATTCGCACAGATACTTCAACAGTTGCAAGCTGACCACACACGGTCCCACGCGCTGGAAGCAGCCCAACGCGCAGCCACCGCCATCCAAAACTACGGTTGGCAACCGCCTGATTGGCAACACATCGCCGACGGGGTCGCCCCTCCCCGTTTTCACCACAACTTTGAAGACGGCGTTGCGCTGGGGAGAGGATGGCAACACAAAGCAGCTACAGCCACACACACAGCATTCCGAGCTGAAGTCCGCGATCGGCTTGACCCCGGGAGCCAAGCGTTGCTCGAATCACAAACAGGGCCACACGCCAGCCGAGCATTCACCACAATCCCATACCACAATGACAACAGCTACCCGAGCCACCTCTTCCGCCTGCTTCTCTTGCGGCGCCTCCGATTGCCACTGCCCTTATCTGCCCGCTTCTGCCGGTGCCGTCGCACTCTAGACCCTCTTGGCGACCACCGCGCGGCTTGTGTGCAGTCTGGACTTTTGCGAGCACGGGGTGGGCCATGGAACGGGCAGCAGCCCGCATATGCAGGGAAGCGGGGGCACGGGTAACAACAAACACCCGCCTGGTCGACCTCAACCTCGAACACCTCGACCGCGAAGATGACAGAAGGATCGAGGTCATAGCCAATGGCCTGCCCTTGTGGGGGGGAAACCAACTCGCAGTGGATACGACCCTCGTATCACCACTGACGCGAGAAGGGGTGCCAAGGCAACGGGGGGGGACCTTCGCCGGGGCAGCTCTGCGGGATGCTCGTCGCAGGAAAGAGCAAACATACCCAGAACTTCTCCGCAGCCGACGCTGCAAATTGGTGGTCTTAGGATTGGAAGTGGGAGGCAGGTGGAGCCAGGAGGCAACCTCCTTCATCAAGCTCCTGGCACAACATAAAGCACGTCAAGCCCCGCCAATCCTCCAACATTCCATCACAACAGCGCTGATAGCCAGATGGTCAGCACTTTTGACACATGCTGCCCAGCAAGCCTTTGCAGCAACCCTGGTTGAAACCCCCCAAGCCCTCGCCAATCACACCAACACCGAAGGCAATGAACCAACTTTCAGCCAACTTCTTGCGAAAGCACCCCCCCAAACCCCCCAGCCAGCCGGCTCCCACCACAGTAAGCACTTAAGTCCCCAAAAGGGTTTGGATTTATGCCCTCCCTCAAGCATATCTGGAGACTGGCCAGTATAAAACAGTCAGCAGGGAGAGCTGGACCTCATGCGGAAAAAAAAGACATACAGACATACAGACATGCAGACATACAGACATACATACATACAGACATACAGACATACAGACATACAGGCACACAGACATACAGACATACAGAGATACAGACATACAGACATACAGACACACGACATACAGTCATACAGACATACAGACACACGACATACAGTCATACAGACATACAGACTTACAGACATACAGACATACAGGCATACAGACATGCAGACTTGCAGACATGCAGACATACAGACATACAGACATACAGACATACAGACATACAGACATACAGACATACAGACATACAGGCATACAGACATACATACATACAGACATACAGACATACAGACACACAGACACACAGACATAGAGACACACAGTCATACAGACATACAGACATACAGGCGTAGAGACATACACACATACAGACATACACACCCACAGACATACAGGCATACAGACACACAGACATACAGACATACACACATACAGACATACAGACATACAGACATGCAGGCATGCAGACATACAGACATACAGAATCCTGGTGGCCATTTCCTCTATAAAATGGTCGAACCCGGGTACCCTGCTAAACCATTTTTTTAGGCACTATAAAATGGAAAAAAAATGTTTGGAGTGTTTTTTGAATGGTTTATCAGGATATGGTTTCTATTTTCTTTTTGGGCAAGTACTACTTTATAGAGGCCACTTGGGGTCTTACTGCAGGAAAGCTGTTCATTTAGTAGGGGTGGCACAGGCCTCCACTTTATAGGACAATGTTGGCTGTGCAATGTTGTGGTGCTATTTTATAGATAGGGTATTTCCATGTGTGGTGTGGCTGAACTTCCACTTTATAGAGTGCCCGTTTGCATTGTTTTTTCAAGGTTTTGTATCAACATGTATCAACACAATTTGATTGCAGCGGTATAAAGCGGTATGCCGTCCGTTGCAGCAATGCCAGCAAGCTCAAAACTGCACTATATGTCTTTATAAAATGGTAGAAGAACCTCTCTTTTCAACCAGGACCACTATAGAATAGAAAACTGCACTATATGTCTTTATAAAATGGTAGAACAACCTCTCTTTTCAACCAGGACCACTATAGAATAGAAAACTGGATCTGAAGGGAACGGTTCTTGGGCAGGTAGCCTTAGACGGGGAGAGATCAGGGAAATGCCGGGGTAGACAGCCAAATCCAGTTGAAAAGAATCCAACAGAATAAAGGATGATCCAAAAAGTAAATCCATTATGTAGAGATATGTAGGGTACTGGGAGCAGTCCAGCCAACAAACTTCCATTTTATAGACAGAGAAGTGGGATATATACAGCCTGAGAACACGGGAAGAAAAAATTGGCTGGAGCCTGCTGCAGACTTGTGATTTGCCACTTTCACCTCTATAAAATAGAATCCAACCAGAGACAGAAATGCAATGAAACGCAATGAAATGCATAAGTTCCATCAAGCTGGAAAATGGTTTTTGCGACTGGCTTGGACAAGGGGCATTTTATAGAGATGATTTCGGTGCCTTGCTGAGAAGTGTGGTTTGCAAAAATGAAACCTGGGTACCTTCCAGTTTATAGGCCTGTGATTTTACAAGTGTACCCCAAGGAGTACTTTATAGAGGGAGTACCCCCCTGACAGACCATTTAGCATTATAAAATGGCAGCTACCCAGGTTCCACCCCTAATTTACACATGGATCATACAGACATACAGTCATACAGACATGCAGTCATACAGACATGCAGACATACAGACATACAGACATACAGACATACACACATACAGACATACATACATACACACATACACACATACAGACATGCAGACATACAGACATACAGACATACAGACATACAGACATACAGACATACAGACATACAGACATACAGACATACAGACATACAGACATACAGACATACAGACATACAGGCATACAGTCATACAGCCATACAGACATGCAGGCATGCAGACATACAGACATACAGACATACAGACATACAGACATACAGACATACAGACATGCAGGCATACAGACATACAGACATACAGACATACAGGAATACAGACATACAGACATACAGACATACATACATACAGACATACAGACATGCAGCCATAAAGACATACAGTCATACAGACATACAGTCATACAGTCATACAGTCATACAGGCATACAGACATACAGACATACAGTCATACAGACATACAGACATACAGACATGCAGACATGCAGACATGCAGACATGCAGACATACAGGCATACAGGCATACAGACATACAGACATACAGACATACAGACATACAGACATACAGACATACAGACATACAGACATACAGACATACAGGCATACAGGCATACAGACATACAGACATACAGGCATACAGGCATACAGACATACAGACATGCAGGCATGCAGACATGCAGACATGCAGACATACAGACATACAGACATACAGACATACAGACATACAGACATACAGACATACAGACATACAGACATAGAGACATACAGGCATACAGACATACAGGCATACAGACATACAGACATACAGACATACAGACATACAGACATACAGACATACAGACATACAGACATACAGACATACAGATATGCAGACATGCAGACATACAGACATACAGACATACAGACATACAGACATACAGGCATACAGACATGCAGACATGCAGACATGCAGACATACAGACATACAGACATACAGACTTACAGACATACAGACATACAGGCATACGGACATGCAGACATACAGATATGCAGACATGCAGACATACAGGCATACAGACATACAGACATACAGACATACAGGCATACAGACATGCAGACATGCAGACATGCAGACATGCAGACATACATACAGACATACAGACATACAGTTATACAGACATACAGTCATACAATCCCCCTGGCAATATCCCTTACAAAGCCAGGAGGTCGGGCTCCCAAAACAACCAAGTTTTGTACAAGTACTTTCCTCTACAAAGCTTGGATCTCACGCTCTGGCATTGATGCTAAATTGACTGTTTTTTTTCAACATAAATGAATCCTAGCTTTGTAGAGGGGTGTTTTTGAGCCTGATGTGAAAAATTGTAAAAAAAAATAACCTTATCCATCTTTGTAGAGCCAGACCCTTCTGATTTTCAATCATTTTTAATTTTGTAACCCAAAGAAATTTCATATTTTCACCGTTTGAAATTTGTAGTGGGAGTGGGTTTGTCTGCAGAATTAAGTAGGTTGAGGTTTTTAAGGTGTAGATTTGTCCTTGTTTTGTAGGTTTGAACTTTGTAACTGCCTGTCCCCGTTGCTGTTTTTTTCTGCTGTGAGATAAGATTTTCCTCAATGATTTGATGAGATATTATGATATATGACATATATTTTGACTTTGAATGAATAGATATGAGCATTGAAACCTAGTGCATTATATATATATATGTATGTATATAATATGTATGTGTTGTTTGATAGAATTTCTTTGGGTCCCAATGAATATCAAGCATGAACATCCATCATCAAGCAAGAACAAACTAGAACAAATATCTGAACACATCAGGGCAATCTAGCAAATTCCATCAAATTCGTATCGGGGATCGGGGCGTTACAAAGCTCGAAGAAAATAGGATTTTTGGGTGCAAGCTGATGCTGATGCTAATTTGGCATCTTTTTAACAGCATAATGAATCCTAGCTTTGTAAAGCCTTATGTTGTGAAAAAAACACCTGTCATAGAGCAACCTGGGTCTCGAGCTTTGTAAGTTTTACATTCTATGACGGGCCCCCTGTTTCAACTTTGTAGAGGCCAAAAAAAACCTGATACTACATTTGTGGTTACAAAGCTCGGCTCCCAAGTTACACATGGAATTCACAGGGGGATGTCATACAGACATACAGACATACAGACATACAGACATACAGACATACAGACATACAGACATACAGTCATACAGACATACAGACATACAGACATACAGACATACAGACATACAGACATACAGACATACAGACATACAGGCATACAGACATACAGACATACAGGCATACAGACATACAGACATACAGACATACAGACATACAGAGCCATTTTGGCTCAAGCATTTGGATTTGCCACTTCTTCCAAGCAAACCCAAAGCGGTACAGCCAGCTTGCAAGTTTTTGAAATTGCAACCCGACAACTACGAATTCCAGATTAAAAAGTGTGTGTTCCATTTACGAGCATGGGTTTGCAACATAGTTTGCAATTACCAAGTACATACATTGTGGGTAGCTTAACGTCAGGTAGCACCAACAGCGACTCGCAACAGCGTGCCAGTGGAGCCTGCAACCACTCAAAAAACAGAGCGCCATTGGCACATCTGGAGGCTGGCCAGTATAAAAACAGCCGTGTTTAAACGGATCCAACGCAGACCGGCCTGTACTACTCAATTTCTCCATTGGTTCCTGGGGAGCCGGCACCCCACCCTGTACAAAAAAAAACGAAAAACAAAACAAGGATCCGAAAAAAGAAACCAAGTGGGAACGGGCAACCCACTAAAAGATCGAAACCCGGCTGTGGACTTTCCTGCCTGCCTTGGACTTCCTTTCGTTTGCTGCGGTTTGAGTTTTTCGGCTTGTCTCTTCCATGGCGGGGCAACCCCCGACAATCGACTTAACCTCGGCTTCCCCGAGCCACGACGGCATTGAAGACATCACACCGAGGGTCCCCACCAGCATGGCCGACACTTTCCGAGAAACAGCTAGCATAGCCAGAGCCAGTCCAGCTCCGACAACACCACCTCACTTGCGGCAGGCCTGCCAACAAGCACCACCAGCCACAGCAGACGAAGAAGCATGCCCAATATGTCTCACTGCCATCTCGTACAATGGCATAGGCCCAACCTCTCGGTTCAGGTGGCCTCATTGCAACCACTGTTTTCACACAGGCTGTGCAGCCCACATGGTCGTCGAGCAACCCAGGCCTCCCTGCCCAACTTGTCGCCACCCATGGACCAACACTTCCGACTTGCTCTTCTCAGCCCAATGTCGGCACCATGGGGTGGAACTCCCGCCTCGGATCCAACGAGTGGATACTCACAATGCAGCTTTGCAACCGCCAGTAGCACCCACACACATTTCGCCACACTGTTGTCCACGGCTCTTTCTGGCGGACCCCCTGCACCCTGAGGAACCAACAGCCTGGCAAGAACTCAACGACAACCACATGGCATGGGCCCCAGTCCACATCCAGCAGTCCGACCGGTGGGAACCAGAATGGGTGTGCCTACGGTGCAACACCGTCCTCCGACTTGATCACCCGCTGCTACAAAACATCCCCGAGCAGCCGCATTGCACACAACATGGCCCGCGCACTTTGCGCGTGGATGTGCGACACAACACCAGGGGGTGGATTTGCAACCCCAAGCCGGATGCCCAGCGCAGCCAATACACACCCAGCCAGCCAGGGCCCACATGGCACCGCAACACCTGCGTGACCCACACAGCCGGCCCTGGACCCAACGAGGCCCACCAGACGAGCATTCTTGCAGCCATCCGACTTTCAGTTGGTTCTATGTCCCGCTCTTGCTGGCGGCCACCAACCGCCTCGAACCCCAAGCGGCTGAAGCATGGCACCAAACCCCAGCAGCAGGCAACCCGTGGCGAAGATTGGTGGAGCATCTACAGAAAAGCACGCCCCGTCCCCTGGCAACAACTGCTCCACGTGTTGACAACATTGCAGCAACTGGCTACACACACCGGGCAAACACTGGCAGAGTAACCTTCTACGAAACCATCATAGAGACCTGGAAACAACGATAAGATCCTAGTAACAACGATAAGAATGGTAAGATCATCACGATAATTCTTCTCTATATATACCTTTAGAATATATTTGAACATCTAGGTCACAGAATCGAATCAGTGTGCTGCTTGCGCGGCCGGTGCAGTCGGGCTCAAATCCTTGGGGTTGAGCGACCGTTGCACCTGTGCGACTTCGTTGAGGCACCCTTGGTAGGAAAAACTGAAAAAAACAGTTCGAGATGCCCAAATGACCTTGAAACTGACCTAGACACACATCAGTTGACAGGTATGCAGGAGAACCCATCTTCTCCTCAACACTGCCGTACACGTCCTCCTCACCGGCAAAAGACTCGGTTGAATTGTCGAGTCCAGCAATTGTGAAACCGGATGTATTATTATTATTATGCTTTTTGAGGATTTTAAACGTCTGAATAACTGGTAAAGTAGATGGGGATGATTCAAGCAATGGGTTAACATGATGACATGACAGTTTTGGCATCACGCCTTATGTATGACTAAAACCGTTAGACAGAATTGAGGTTGACACAAGATTGCACGACCTGGAACGTGCAGGAAACTTAAGGACAAAGAGAACAGGACATTCACTGCAAGCATTTTGCAGTCAGACTGATGGCAGCAGTTTTGTTGACCTTGTGATCTCGAAGATAAGGCCGGACTTGCCATTTCTGCACTAGATGAGGTTTTTATGACGATTTGAGTGTGTTCCTGCTACATTGGTTTGGAGAGTTATGGCTCAGGGTTGAAACTTAAGACACAAAGGAACTATATGGAGATATGCCGCCGTCACTTGCAAACATAAAAGGATCGCAAACATGGCCAAGTCTGGCAGGCGATAAACTGATGTTGCGAGGTGTCACTCGATCAGTATCCCGAAACGGTTCGGTTGCTCCAGATACTTGCGCGATCGGCACAAACGTGAAGGCATTCGGTCAGGTTGAGAAACCACACACCTGTTTGAGGTCTCTAAAGCCTGACACCATCCTCAAGGTCAGTTGGGCTGGGGATGGTTCAGGAGTTGGTCCAACTTTCACATCGACTTTCCAATCTTGCCACTGTATATTGAGCTCATGATTGCGTGCTGTCAAACCTGAGTGCAGCGAACTGTCAGCGAACGCTTTCGGTGCCATTTCTGAGGCCGGTCGGCCACTGGAAGTTGGTTGGGTAGGTGGCCTCAGGTGGCCTCTGTTGGCCCAGAGCTGAAGAAAAAAATAATGCACAGCGCTCTCGTCCCAGGATGTCCCGTCGGACTCTAGGTGATGCCCAAATGTTTAGCTACAAGATGCCACAAGTGTGTTGCCACATGTTTTAGCATCTGTGCTTCGCATTCAATTTGTATGAACGTCAGGCTTGCCACAACAACGAAGCTGCAGAACTCTTTGAAGATGAAGTGGGGGTCTTGGCCCAGCCAGCACAAATCTCATGATTCCTATTATATCTCGCTTCAAACACAATCCGATGTATTGGAACATTTGAAAAAGAAAGCGGCTTGACAATTAGACTCCTGTTCCAGAGGTATGCAAAACGGCTGCATTCGGCATGCTATGGGGCTGACAATGAAGGCCCGGTTCGGAACATTCTTGTCATTGGTTTGCAATCAGGCCCACAAGATGGGAACCGCTCATCCCAGGTTTGAAGTTTGATAGATTGCATAGAGACAGGGGGAAATGAATGGAACAGAGATGAACAGAGCTAGATACTGATGCTTGTTGCATCTTGTTGCTGGATGTCGATGGATGTCGGATGATGTTGGTGGAGAGCAAGTGCTACAAGATACTGATGGAATCACTTCGCCGCCCGGCCCAGGATGCGGGCCGCCTCCTCGGATGATTTCAACAAACGAGCCACGTGATAACTCAACAATCTCAATATAACTCGAAGATACTCGAAGTGGATTAAAGATATTTAAAGTGATCCATCAAGATGACAAGGAGCGATGTTTCATTACTCATTGGGTGCTCAGAAGACTGCTGACGGTTTCAAAGAAGTATTCACACATTTTGATACATTTTGTACATGTAAAGCACCGGAAGCTGCATCGAAAAAAAAAAGGAAAAAACATGTTTACAGAAATTTGCCTCACACGGTTCTGTCATGAGACAGTCCAAATTCCGTCGTGAGACCGGCCCGATTCCGTCATGGGAATTGAGCTGCCGGGGTTTTCCGTCATGAGACCGGCCAGATTCCGTCACAGTGAGACCGGCCAGTTTCCGTCATTTCCCATTCAACCGCAGAAATTCCGTCCTGAGACCGCCCAAATTCCGCCGTGAGACCGGCCCGATTCCGTCATGGGAATTGAGCTGCCGAGGTTCCGTCATGAGACCAGCCAAATTCCGTCGTGAGACCGGCCAGATTCTGTCGTGGGATTGGCAAGATTCCGTCATGAGACCGCCCACATTCCGTCGTGAGACCGGCCAGATTCCGTCGTGAGACCGGCCAGATTCCGTCATGAGACCGGGCAGATTTCGTCATGAGACCGAGCAGTTTCCGTCATTTCCCATTCAACCGCACAAATTCCGTCATGAGACCGCCCAAATTCCGTCGTGAGACCGGCCCGATTCCATCATGGGAATTGAGCTGCCGAGGTTTTCCGTCATGAGACCGCCCAGATTCCGTCGTGAGACCGGCCAGATTCCGTCGTGAGACCGGCCAGATTCCGTCATGAGACCGGCCAGATTCCGTCGTGAGACCGGCCAGATTCCGTCATGAGACCAACCAAATTCCGTCGTGAGACCGGCCAGATTCTGTCGTGAGATTCCGTGATGAGACCGCCCAGATTCCGTCGTGAGACCGGCCAGATTCCGTCGTGAGACCGTCCAGATTCCGTCGTGAGACCGGCCAGATTCCGTCATGAGACCAACCAAATTCCGTCGTGAGACCGGCCAGATTCTGTCGTGAGATTCCGTCATGAGACCGCCCAGATTCCGTCGTGAGACCGGCCAGATTCCGTCGTGAGACCGGCCAGATTCCGTCGTGAGACCGGCCAGATTCCGTCGTGAGACCGGCCAGATTCCGTCATGAAACCAACCAAATTCCGTCGTGAGACCGGCCAGATTCTGTCGTGAGATTCCGTCATGAGACCGCCCAGATTCCGTCGTGAGACCGGCCAGAACATGAATTGAGATGATAGCATTGTTCAAACTAATGCCAAACATACGGCCACTACACTTCAAAACCATTCCATAAACACATGGTTTGCTGTATCTCAACGAATGCTTGTACAACAGTCTCCAACCGTCTTACTACCATACGTAGGTTTATAAAATGAACTCTGCAACATTAAACCTCTTTTCTCTTGCTTTTTTCATGACATTCACCACCACCATGCATTCTATAAACATCTGTCCCTGTTGGCAAATCACCAAGTTTCCATCAGATCAGAAGCTTCACCTGGATTCTGGTGTTTTTTCATAGATCTCAAAGCAGTGCCGCGTAGTCAGCGATGCGCCGCCTTGAAGCCTGTTCCCTTGCCTTTCTTGGGTTTCTTCTTCTGGCTCTTCTCACCATCTGCCTTGTCTTCTTCACACTCCCCTTATCCTTTCAAATGGTGGAATGCACCCACAATGTGCCCTTGCTCCATGCTGGAATCCTCAACATCCAAAACCGCTACCACCTGCGAAGACAGGTACCTCCACATGTGGTGAGATGGGAGAGATGAAAAGGATGTTGGAAAGAGAGTGATGTGATCATGATACTGACGGATGGATTTATGTACGTAGTACTTGGACACATTATTATATATATATACACATACATACAGGCAAAGCGCGTTCAACAACCTCAACCTGGAAAACGACGTCAGACTATTTTCTTTTTTTTCACAACCTCACTTAATTTCCTTTTTGAATTATTGAAAATAAGGTACGGCCCAATAAATAGCTTAAATTGGTCAGATCATTTGACATCATTTGAAATCTATATTTTTGGGATATCATCATCCAAATCTAGGCATTCTATAAATGGAAAGTGCTTGATTTTTGTTACTTGTTGACACTAGGCTGATGCATTCTATAAAAACAATGTTTTTTTTACTTGTAACTAGTCAACTCATTCTATAAAACTACTTTTTGTGTTTTTTATCCATCGAAATCTCAGATCCTTAAACTTGCCGGACCATTCCATAAATATGCCTCAGATTCATTCTATAAACAAAAACACCCTCAGAATCATTCTATAAACCAGATTTTTTATAGAATGCAGTCAGCCACAGTCTAGGGCACATTCACGGGGGATGAAAAAAAAAGAGAGGAAAAAGAGAGGAAAAAGAGGAGAAATCATCGTTTCGTACCGGAAATCGTCGTTTCGTACCGAGAAGTCATCGTTTCGTACCGAGACATCATCGTTTCGTACCGAGAAATCATCGTTTCGTACCGGGAAATCAAAAAAAGAGAAGAAAAAGAAAGGAAAAAAAGAGAGGAAAAAGAGAGGAAAAAGAAAAAAAAAGAGAGGAAAAAGAGAGGAAAAAGAGAGGAAAAAGAGAGGAAAAAGAAAGAGAGGAAAAAAAAGAAAAAGGAAAAAAAGAGAGGAAAAAGAAAGGAAAAAGAGGAGAAATCATCGTTTCGTACCGGAAATCGTCGTTTCGTACTGAGAAATCATCGTTTCGTACCGAGAAATCATCGTTTCGAGCCGAGAAATCATCGTTTCGTACCGGGAAATCAAAAAAAGAGAGGAAAAAGAGAGGAAAAAAAAGAGAGGAAAAAGAGAGGAAAAAGAGGAGAAATCATCGTTTCGTACCGGAAATCGTCGTTTCGTACTGAGACATCATCGTTTCGTACCGAGAAATCATCGTTTCGTACCGGGAAATCAAAAAAAGAGAGGAAAAAGAAAGGTATATAAAGAGAGGAATAAGAAAGGCAAAAGAGAGGAAAAAGAGGAGAAATCATCGTTTCGTACCGGAAATCGTCGTTTCGTACCGAGAAATCATCGTTTCGTACCGAGAAATCATCGTTTCGTACCGGGAAATCATCGTTTCGTACCGGGAAATCAAAAAAAGAGAGGAAAAAGAGAGGAAAAAAAAGAGAGGAAAAAGAGAGGAAAAAGAGGAGAAATCATCGTTTCGTACCGGAAATCGTCGTTTCGTACCGAGAAATCATCGTTTCGTACCGAGAAATCATCGTTTCGTACCGGGAAATCAAAAAAAGAGAGGAAAAAGAGAGGGAAAAAAAGAGAGGAACAAGAGAGGAAAAGAGGAGAAATCAGTCGTTTCGTACCGAATCATCGTTTCGTACCGGAAATCGTCGTTTCGTACCGAGAAATCATCGTTTCGTACCGAGAAATCATCGTTTCGTACCGGGAAATCAAAAAAAGAGAGGAAAAAGAGAGGGAAAAAAAGAGAGGAACAAGAGAGGAAAAAGAGAGGAAAAAGAAAGGAAAAAAAGAGAGGAAAAAGAAAAAAAAGAGGAAGAAATCCATCGTTTCGTACCAGAATCGTCGTTTCGTACGAGAAACCAATCGGTTCGTACCGAGATCATCGTTTCGTATCGGGAAATCATCGTTTCGTACGGGAAATCCAAAAAAGAGAGAACAGAAAGGGAAAAAAAAGAGAGGAAAAAGAAATGGACACAGATAGGAAACAGAGATGAAATCATCGTTTCGTACCGGTTAATCTCGTCTTTCGTAGATGAAATCATCGTTTCGTGCCGAGAAATCATCGTTTCGTACCGGGAAATCAAAAAAGAGAGGAAAAAGAAAGGAAAAAAAAGAGAGGAAAAAAGAGAGGAAAAAGAGAGGGAAAAAAAACAAAGAAAAAGAAAAGAAAAAGTGATTCACCAAGTGATATACACAAGTGTCACTATCGCCAGGGAGAGGGTTTCGACTGGGAACCTCCCAGTGACACGTCACCTGGTTGAGATATGTTGAGTGAGGTGCTTTCTGCCAGGAAGACCATGAGAGTTTTCAGACGATCCTCTCACCCAGCTCTGCAAATGCAACGGGCTGCCAGATTTTAAGCTTTGAACAAAGATGGTTGAACACAACATTCCAAACTTTGCTGAACAAACTTCATAAGACAGCTCTGTCAGAGCTGTGCATAAGATTCAGTACTTACACATGGCAACCTGTTCGAGTTGCTCATTGATCTATTTGGCTCCGTTGATCCTGGTGTCCCTAGAGTCTTGTGAAGAGCTGAAATTCGACAGTGTAGCTCGTCGCACTTAAGATCCCATGAAGGATCCGTGCGTTCCCACAGAAAAATGCGGTCGTGTGCACGATCGCCCACTGCTTGAGGTTTAGGCTCCTGGAAGGTTTCCTCAGGAAAGCTTCAGATCTAAGAACTCTGTTTGGCAGCTTTCAGAAACTCTCCCGGAACTCTCTAGGAGCTCTCTGGAAACTCTCTAGGAACTCTCTGGGAACGCCCTAGGAACTCTCTCGACTGCCAAAATTTTTGGTAACTCTCTAGAAGCTAGGTCCTCTCTGGGAACTGTCTAGTAAATCTCTACGCAGTTTAAGACTTAATCGTGGTTACCATGTCTAATTCTTATCGTGGTTACTAAGTTTTTCTATCGTGGTTACTATGACTAGTGCTTAACGCGGTTACTACGTAGTCTCATAATTAGCGAAGCGGCCCTGCCAAACAGGCTCCGCGAGGCTGGGGCTTGCCAACCCCCCGGCACCCTAGTGCACCTACCATGGGCCGTGACCGTGTTCCAACAACCCAGCGGCTACATCCCAGCAACCGCTCAGGAAGCACTGTTGCACACATTCTTGGAAAAAAATATTGGCATCAACAGCTGCCACCTTGGCCCAACAATGGGGGGCACTTACAAGCCACGTTCCGACCACAACCTCAACAATGCCCGGCCCACCACCACCCACAGCCCCCAACCAGGCTTCAACAACACCCAGCCCCACCAGGCCAGTAGCAGATACCCGGCCATCGGCCCCGGCGGACCCAAGCCCAGCCGAGCAAGACTCTTCCAGTGCCAGTAGCTCGTCCGACAGCAGTTCCAGCGACACAGCTACCAATGACACCAGTGCCCCCCGACGCCGGCAGCCACGCCAGGAACAAACGGCACCAGCAGAACCCGACACTTGCACGACCCCAGCTAACCGACAGCAATTCCACAATTTTTTGGCTACCCTGGACGGCGTGGATCTGCAAACGGCTCTGAAGACCAAGTTCTCCGGGTTCCAGTCCCCACCATGCCTCAAAGGCCGCGTCCGTCACGCTTTGGGCCTGGCTTTAGCAGCCATACAGCAAGCGGAAACACAGCAGCAAAGCGTTCGAGCGTGGAAACTTTGGCTCCTCCTTCCACGCATGTTGCTCCACCGTCCGACCGGCGTGCGCACACTTCCCAAACCTGAATGGCACGCCCGGATCACAGCCTTCCAAGCTGGGGAATGGCTGGCCCTGCTGCGAGCAGCACAAGACAGCACGACCAACAACAGCACACCAACAGAACAGGCCCCAACAGCCCAACAACAAGCCCGACGAGCCCGCCAGCTAGTCCACCAAGGTGAACTATCGGCAGCCCGACAAGCACTCACGGCAGGGCCCTTGGCACCCCACACAGAATCTTTGCAAGAACTTCGGGACCCAGCACGCCGCCCAGCCCAACCACACCAGCCGATACCGGAACACGTTCTCCAATTCCAGCCTGCCAGCCCCACCAACCTGCCAGCAGCCACCCTTCTGGCCAATGTCCGCCGAGCACTAAGGGCGCCGCCCCAGGCCCTTCCGGCCTCACGGCCGAAACTTTGAGGCTGATTTTAGATGAGGAAAGCATCACAAACAATTTTGTCGCTGTAGCCACACGCTTGGCACAGGCAAACATCCCCCCAGCAATCAGTGCAGCCTTAGGTCTCGGGCGGTTAGTGGCCTTGTCAAAACCAAATGGTCGGGTCCGGGGCATTGTCGTCGGCGATCTTCTCCGCCGAGTGGTGGCACGCAGCTTAGCTCAACACCACGCCCACACGTTCCAGCAGGCGTGCAGCCCCACCAGTATGCGTTGTCCACCCGTGCTGGGTCGGAGGCCGTCGTCCATGCAATCACGTCCCTCACAGAACTTGAGCCAACCAGCACCATTCTCTCGATTGATGGCATCGGAGCTTATGACACCATAGCACGCGCCAGCATGTTACAAGCACTTGCGGAGGTGGAGGGGGCCAACACTTGCTTGCCATTTGTTCGGCAATTTTATGCCACCACATCCACATACATTTGGCACGACCACAGCGGCCAGCCCCACGAAGTTCTGCCAGCTGAAGGCGGGGAACAGGGAGATCCCCTCATGCCAGCCCTTTTCTCCCTTGGCCAGGGAGCAGCCCTCCAAACGGCGCACAGCAACCTCCAGCCGGGGGAAACCTTGTTCGCTTTCCTCGATGATGTGTATATGTGGTTCTCCTGCCACATCGGGTGCGCCCAGTCTACGACCTTTTGCAACACCACCTGTTCGCGCATCCAACTCAACGCAGGCAAAACACGTGTCTGGAATCAAGCAAACCAAACCCCCCCAAACATCCAGACCTTGGGGCCGGACGTCTGGGTCGGCGGCAACGAAACCCCCACCAGGGACCAACACAACTTCTTGCTCCAGCGCCTTCCAGACCTCGAAGACTTGCAGGCCGCCTGGTTGCTTCTCCTGTTCTGCGCCAGCCCGCGTTGCCACTACCATCTCCGCATGCCCCCCCCAACATCACAGCAGCCTTCTCCACAGGACACGATACGGCAGTTGCAGCCTGCCTCACAGACCTTTTGGACACAGCACCAATGCCAGCCACTTCACTCGCAATCGCCCACCTCCCTCTCAACCAAGGGGGGCTCGGCTTGGCTTCGGCAACCATTCTGGCACCTTCCGCCTATTGGGCTTCATGGGCCGACGCCATCCCGGTGTTACAACAACAAGCACCGGAAGCATTCGCACAGATACTTCAACAGTTGCAAGCTGACCACACACGGTCCCACGCGCTGGAAGCAGCCCAACGCGCAGCCACCGCCATCCAAAACTACGGTTGGCAACCGCCTGATTGGCAACACATCGCCGACGGGGTCGCCCCTCCCCGTTTTCACCACAACTTTGAAGACGGCGTTGCGCTGGGGAGAGGATGGCAACACAAAGCAGCTACAGCCACACACACAGCATTCCGAGCTGAAGTCCGCGATCGGCTTGACCCCGGGAGCCAAGCGTTGCTCGAATCACAAACAGGGCCACACGCCAGCCGAGCATTCACCACAATCCCATACCACAATGACAACAGCTACCCGAGCCACCTCTTCCGCCTGCTTCTCTTGCGGCGCCTCCGATTGCCACTGCCCTTATCTGCCCGCTTCTGCCGGTGCCGTCGCACTCTAGACCCTCTTGGCGACCACCGCGCGGCTTGTGTGCAGTCTGGACTTTTGCGAGCACGGGGTGGGCCATGGAACGGGCAGCAGCCCGCATATGCAGGGAAGCGGGGGCACGGGTAACAACAAACACCCGCCTGGTCGACCTCAACCTCGAACACCTCGACCGCGAAGATGACAGAAGGATCGAGGTCATAGCCAATGGCCTGCCCTTGTGGGGGGGAAACCAACTCGCAGTGGATACGACCCTCGTATCACCACTGACGCGAGAAGGGGTGCCAAGGCAACGGGGGGGGACCTTCGCCGGGGCAGCTCTGCGGGATGCTCGTCGCAGGAAAGAGCAAACATACCCAGAACTTCTCCGCAGCCGACGCTGCAAATTGGTGGTCTTAGGATTGGAAGTGGGAGGCAGGTGGAGCCAGGAGGC
This sequence comes from Cladocopium goreaui, assembly GCA_947184155.2. NCBI lineage: Eukaryota > Dinophyceae > Suessiales > Symbiodiniaceae > Cladocopium > Cladocopium goreaui. The sequence goes on from CAMXCT020004362.1 coordinate 28,441, forward strand.
AACCTCCTTCATCAAGCTCCTGGCACAACATAAAGCACGTCAAGCCCCGCCAATCCTCCAACATTCCATCACAACAGCGCTGATAGCCAGATGGTCAGCACTTTTGACACATGCTGCCCAGCAAGCCTTTGCAGCAACCCTGGTTGAAACCCCCCAAGCCCTCGCCAATCACACCAACACCGAAGGCAATGAACCAACTTTCAGCCAACTTCTTGCGAAAGCACCCCCCCAAACCCCCCAGCCAGCCGGCTCCCACCACAGTAAGCACTTAAGTCCCCAAAAGGGTTTGGATTTATGCCCTCCCTCAAGCATATCTGGAGACTGGCCAGTATAAAACAGTCAGCAGGGAGAGCTGGACCTCATGCGGAAAAAAAAGACATACAGACATACAGACATGCAGACATACAGACATACATACATACAGACATACAGACATACAGACATACAGGCACACAGACATACAGACATACAGAGATACAGACATACAGACATACAGACACACGACATACAGTCATACAGACATACAGACACACGACATACAGTCATACAGACATACAGACTTACAGACATACAGACATACAGGCATACAGACATGCAGACTTGCAGACATGCAGACATACAGACATACAGACATACAGACATACAGACATACAGACATACAGACATACAGACATACAGGCATACAGACATACATACATACAGACATACAGACATACAGACACACAGACACACAGACATAGAGACACACAGTCATACAGACATACAGACATACAGGCGTAGAGACATACACACATACAGACATACACACCCACAGACATACAGGCATACAGACACACAGACATACAGACATACACACATACAGACATACAGACATACAGACATACAGACATGCAGGCATGCAGACATACAGACATACAGAATCCTGGTGGCCATTTCCTCTATAAAATGGTCGAACCCGGGTACCCTGCTAAACCATTTTTTTAGGCACTATAAAATGGAAAAAAATGCTTGGAGTGTTTTTTGAATGGTTTATCAGGATATGGTTTCTATTTTCTTTCTGGGCAAGTACTACTTTATAGAGGCCACTTGGGGTCTTACTGCAGGAAAGCTGTTCATTTAGTAGGGGTGGCACAGGCCTCCACTTTATAGGACAATGTTGGCTGTGCAATGTTGTGGTGCTATTTTATAGATAGGGTATTTCCATGTGTGGTGTGGCTGAACTTCCACTTTATAGAGTGCCCGTTTGCATTGTTTTTTCAAGGTTTTGTATCAACATGTATCAACACAATTTGATTGCAGCGGTATAAAGCGGTATGCCGTCCGTTGCAGCAATGCCAGCAAGCTCAAAACTGCACTATATGTCTTTATAAAATGGTAGAAGAACCTCTCTTTTCAACCAGGACCACTATAGAATAGAAAACTGCACTATATGTCTTTATAAAATGGTAGAACAACCTCTCTTTTCAACCAGGACCACTATAGAATAGAAAATTGGATCTGAAGGGAACGGTTCTTGGGCAGGTAGCCTTAGACCGGGAGAGATCAGGGAAATGCCAGGGTAGACAGCCAAGTCCAGTTGAAAAGAATCCAACAGAATAAAGGATGATCCAAAAAGTAAATCCATTATGTAGAGATATGTAGGGTACTGGGAGCAGTCCAGCCAACAAACTTCAATTTTATAGACAGAGAAGTGGGATATATACAGCCTGAGAACACGGGAAGAAAAAATTGGCTGGAGCCTGCTGCAGACTTGTGATTTGCCACTTTCACCTCTATAAAATAGAATCCAACCAGAGACAGAAATGCAATGAAACGCAATGAAATGCATAAGTTCCATCAAGCTGGAAAATGGTTTTTGCGACTGGCTTGGACAAGGGGCATTTTATAGAGATGATTTCGGTGCCTTGCTGAGAAGTGTGGTTTGCAAAAATGAAACCTGGGTACCTTCCAGTTTATAGGCCTGTGATTTTACAAGTGTACCCCAAGGAGTACTTTATAGAGGGAGTACCCCCCTGACAGACCATTTAGCATTATAAAATGGCAGCTACCCAGGTTCCACCCCTAATTTACACATGGATCATACAGACATACAGTCATACAGACATGCAGTCATACAGACATGCAGACATACAGACATACAGACATACAGACATACACACATACAGACATACACACATACACACATACACACATACAGACATGCAGACATACAGACATACAGACATACAGACATACAGACATACAGGCATACAGACATACAGACATACAGACATACAGACATACAGACATACAGACATACAGACATACGGACATTCAGTCATACAGTCATACAGACATGCAGGCATGCAGACATACAGACATACAGACATACAGACATACAGACATACGGACATACAGTCATACAGTCATACAGACATGCAGGCATGCAGACATACAGACATACAGACATACAGACATACAGACATACAGACATGCAGACATACAGACATACAGACGTACAGACATACAGACATACAGACGTACAGACATACAGACATACAGACATACAGACATACAGACATCCAGACATGCACACATACACACATACACACATGCAGGCATACAGACATACAGACATACAGACATACACACATACACACATACAGACATACAGACATACAGACATACAGGCATACATACAGACATACAGACATACAGGCATACAGTCATACAGGCATACAGGCATACAGGCATACAGACATACAGACATACAGTCATACAGACATACAGACATACAGACATACAGACATACAGACATACAGTCATACAGACATACAGACATACAGACATACAGACATACAGACATACAGACATACAGACATACAGGCATACAGACATACAGACATACAGACATACAGACATACAGACATACAGACATACAGTCATACAGACATACAGTCATACAGACATACAGGCATACAGACATACAGACATACAGACATACAGGCATACATACATACAGACATACAGACATACAGTCATACAGACATACAGACATACAAACATACAGACATACAGTCATACAGGCATACAGACATACAGGCACACAGACATACAGACATACAGACATACAGACATACAGACATACAGACATACCGACATACAGACATACAGGCATGCAGACATACAGACATGCAGACATACAGACATACAGACATACAGACATACAGGCATACAGGCATACAGACATACAGACATACAGACATACAGACATACAGACATACATACAGACATACAGACATACAGACATACAGTCATACAGTCATACAGACATGCAGGCATGCAGACATACAGACATACAGACATACAGACATACATACATACAGACACACAGACACACAGGCATGCAGACACGCAGACATGCAGACATACAGACATACAGACATACAGACATACATACATACAGACATACAGACATACAGGCATGCAGACATACAGACATACAGACATACAGACATACAGACATACAGACATACAGATACAGACATACAGCCATACAGGCATACAGACATACAGGCATACAGAAATACAGACATACATACATACAGGCATATAGAGACACAGACATGCAGACATGCAGACACACAGACATGCAGCCATGCAGACATAAAGACATACATACATACATACATACATACAGACATACAGACATACAGACATACAGGCATACAGGCATACAGACATACAGACATACAGACATACAGACATACAGACATACAGTCATACAGCCATAGAGACATGCAGGCATGCAGACATACAGGCATACAGACATACAGACATACAGACATACAGGCATGCAGACATACAGACATACAGACATGCAGACATGCAGACATGCAGACATGCAGACACACAGTCATACAGACATACAGACATCATACAGACATACACACATACAGACATACAGACATACAGACATACAGACATACAGACGTACAGGCATGCAGACATGCAGACATGCAGACATACAGACATACAGACATACAGACATACAGACATACAGACGTACAGACATACAGACATACATACATACATTCAGTCATACAGACATACAGTCATACAGACATACAGGGATACAGACATACAGACATACATACATACAGACATACAGACATACAGACATGCAGATATGCAGACATGCAGACAGACATACACACATACAGACATACAGACATACAGTCATACAGACATACCGACATACAGTCATACAGACATCCAGACATACAGGCATACAGACATACAGACATACAGACATACAGACATACAGACATACAGACATACAGACACACAGACACACAGACATACAGACATACAGACTTACAGACATACAGACATACAGGCATACAGACATGCAGACATGCAGACATGTAGACACACAGACATACAGACTTACAGACATACAGACATACAGGCATACAGACATGCAGACATGCAGACATGCAGACATGCAGGCATACAGACATACAGACATACAGACATACAGACATACAGACATACACACATACAGACATACAGACATACAGATACAGACATACAGACATACAGACACACGACATACAGTCATACAGACATACAGACTTACAGACATACAGACATACAGGCATACAGACATGCAGACTTGCAGGCATGCAGACATGCAGACATACAGACATACAGACATACAGACATACACACATACACACATACACACATACAGACATACATACATACAGTCATACAGACATACAGTCATACAGGCATACAGGGATACAGACATACAGGCATACAGGCATACAGACATACAGACATACAGACATGCTGGCATGCAGACATACAGACATACAGACATACAGTCATACAGACATGCAGGCATACACACATACAGACATACAGACATACAGACATACAGACATACAGTCATACAGACATACAGACATACAGACATACAGGCATACAGACATACAGACATACAGGCATACATACATACAGACATACAGACATACAGTCATACAGACATACAGACATACAAACATACAGACATACAGGCATACATACATACAGACATACAGACATACAGTCATACAGACATACAGACATACAAACATACAGACATACAGTCATACAGGCATACAGACATACAGGCACACAGACATACAGACATACAGACATACAGACATACCGACATACAGACATACAGGCATGCAGACATACAGACATGCAGACATACAGACATACAGACATACAGACATACAGGCATACAGGCATACAGACATACAGACATACAGACATACAGACATACAGACATACATACAGACATACAGACATACAGACATACAGTCATACAGTCATACAGACATGCAGGCATGCAGACATACAGACATACAGACATACAGACATACATACATACAGACACACAGACACACAGGCATGCAGACACGCAGACATGCAGACATACAGACATACAGACATACAGACATACATACATACAGACATACAGACATACAGGCATGCAGACATGCAGACATGCAGACATGCAGACATACAGACATACAGACATACAGACATACAGACATACAGACATACAGACATACAGATACAGACATACAGCCATACAGGCATACAGACATACAGGCATACAGAAATACAGACATACATACATACAGGCATATAGAGACACAGACATGCAGACATGCAGACACACAGACATGCAGCCATGCAGACATAAAGACATACATACATACATACATACATACAGACATACAGACATACAGACATACAGGCATACAGGCATACAGACATACAGACATACAGACATACAGACATACAGACATACAGTCATACAGCCATAGAGACATGCAGGCATGCAGACATACAGGCATACAGACATACAGACATACAGACATACAGACATACAGACATGCAGACATACAGACATACAGACATACAGACATGCAGACATGCAACAAATGCCGACATGCAGACAACACAGGTCATTACAGACATCCGACATACAAGACATACACACATCCAGACAATGCGAACATGCAGACATGCAGACATGCATACACACAGTCATACAGACATCAGACATATCATAAGACATACAGCACAAACAGACATAGCACACATACCCACCTGGATGCGGACAGACATCCAGACAACAGGCCTGCAGACATGCAGACATACAGACATACAGACATACAGACATACAGACATACAGACATACAGACGTACAGACATACAGACATACATACATACATTCAGTCATACAGACATACAGTCATACAGACATACAGGGATACAGACATACAGACATACATACATACAGACATACAGACATACAGACATACAGACATACAGATATGCAGACATGCAGACATACATACACACATACAGGCATACAGACATACAGTCATACAGACATACAGACATACAGTCATACAGACATCCAGACATACAGGCATACAGACATACAGACATACAGACATACAGACATACAGACATACAGACATACAGACATACAGACACACAGACACACAGACATACAGACATACAGACTTACAGACATACAGACATACAGGCATACAGACATGCAGACATGCAGACATGTAGACACACAGACATACAGACTTACAGACATACAGGCATACAGACATGCAGACATGCAGACATGCAGACATGCAGACATACAGGCATGCAGACATGCAGACATGCAGACATGCAGACATACAGACATACAGACATACAGACATACAGACATACAGACATACAGATACAGACATACAGGCATACAGACATACAGGCATACAGACATACAGACATACAGACATACATACATACAGACATACAGACATACATACATACAGACATACAGACATGCAGAGATGCAGACATGCAGAGATGCAGACATGCAGACAGACATACAGACATACAGACATACAGACATACAGTCATACATTCATACAGTCATACAGACATAGAGACATACCGACATACAGACATACAGACATACAGACATACATACATACAGTCATACAGACATACAGACATACCGACATACAGACATACAGACATACAGACTTACAGACATACAAACATACAGACATACAGACATACAGAGATACAGGCATACAGACTTACAGACATACAGACATACAGGCATACAGACATACAGACATACAGACATGCAGGCATACAGACTTACAGACATACACACATACAGTCATACAGACATACAGACATGCAGACATGCAGACATGCAGACATGCAGACATGCAGACATACAGGCACACAGACATACAGACATACAGGCATACAGACATACAGACCATTACAAGACGTAACAGGACGTACAGACCGTTACAGACATACAGACATACAGACATTACAGACATACAGACATACAGGACCATACAGACTAAACACATACAGACATACAGACATTACAGACATCCAGCCATGCCGGAATCAAGACATACAGACATACAGACATACAGACATACAGACATACAGACATAAAGCACACAGGCATGCAGGGAAATACAAAAAATGCACACACACATACACACATACAGAAACATACACACATACAGACAACATAACATTACAGTTCATACAGACATTTACAGTCATACGACATACAGGGTACGACATAAGAGACAGGGATAAGACATACAGAAATACATACATACAGACATACAGACATGCAGCCCATTTTTACAGAAATTTACAAGTCCTACAGCATACAGTTATACAGCCATTACAGTCATACAGGCTTTCAGACATACAGACATACACACATACAGACATACAGACATACAGACATACAGACATACAGACATGCAGACATGCAGACATGCAGACATGCAGACACACAGTCATACAGACATACAGACATACAGGCATACAGACATCATACAGACATACAGACATACACACATACACACATACACACCTACAGACATACAGGCATACAGACATACAGACATACAGTCATACAGACATGCAGTCATACAGACATGCAGACATACAGACATACAGACATACAGACATACAGACATACAGGCATACAGACATGCAGTCATACAGACATACAGACATGCAGACATACAGACATACAGACTTACAGACTTACAGACATACAGGCATACGGACATGCAGACATGCAGACATGCAGACATACAGACATACAGACATACACACATACAGACATACAGATACAGACATACAGACATACAGACATACAGACATACAGACATACAGACATACAGACTTACAGACACACAGACACACGACATACAGTCATACAGACATACAGACTTACAGACATACAGACATACAGGCATACAGACATGCAGACTTGCAGGCATGCAGACATGCAGACATACAGAGATACAGACATACAGACATACACACATACAGACATACACACATACAGACATACATACATACAGTCATACAGACATACAGTCATACAGGCATACAGGGATACAGACATACAGGCATACAGGCATACAGACATACAGACATACAGACATACAGACATACAGACATACAGACATACAGACATACAGACATACAGACATACAGACATTCAGACATTCAGACATACAGACATACAGACATACAGACATTCAGACATACAGACATACAGACATTACAGGCATGCCAGGAAATACAGACATTACAGACATCACAGGCATACAGACCATTACAGACGTACAGAACATTTACCGTTATTAACAGACAGACAGTCATACAGACATACGAATTTACAGAACATTACAGACATACAGGCCTACAGACATACAGACATACAGTCATACAGACATGACAGACATACAGGGACATACGACATTACAGATATACGGGGGGGGGGAAAAAAAAACAAACAGAATACAGACATAAAGGCATTACACACATACACACATTACAAAACAGACACACATACACAATACAGACATAAGACATACAGCATACACACAGTTACACACATTTTTACACACATACACACATACACACATACAGACATACAGACATACAGGCATACAGACATACAGACATACAGACATACAGACATACAGACACACAGGCATACAGACATACATACATACAGACATACAGGCATACAGGCATACAGACATACAGACATACAGACATACAGACATACAGACATACAGATATGCAGACATGCAGACGTGCAGACATACATACAGACATACAGACACACAGACACACAGACACACGACATACAGTCATACAGGCATACAGACATACAGACATACAGACATACAGACATACAGACATACACACATACAGACATACAGACATACAGACATACACACATACAGACATACAGGCATACAGACATACAGACATACAGACATACAGACATACAGACATACAGACATACAGACATACAGTCATACAGACATACAGGCATACAGTCATACAGACATACAGACATACAGACATACAGACATAAAGACATACAGACATAGAGACATACAGACATACAGGCATGCAGACATACAGACATACAGACATACAGACATACAGACATGCAGGCATGCAGACATACAGACATACAGTCATACAGACATGCAGTCATACAGACATACAGACATACAGACATACAGACATACAGACATGCAGACATACACACATACAGACATACACACATACATACATACATACATACACACAGACATACAGACATACAGACATACAGACATACAGACATACAGACATACATACATACAGACATACAGTCATACAGACATGCAGTCATACAGACATGCAGACATACAGACATACATACATACATACACACAGACATACAGACATACACACATACACACCTACAGACATACAGGCATACAGACATACAGGCGTACAGACATGCAAGCATACAGGCATACAGACATGCAGTCATACAGACATACAGACATACAGACGTACAGGCATGCAGACATGCAGACATGCAGACATGCAGACATACAGACATACAGACATACAGACATACAGACATGCAGGCATACAGACTTACAGACATACAGACATACAGTCATACAGACATACAGACATACAGACATACAGACATACAGACATACAGGCATACACACATACAGACATACACACCCACAGACATACAGGCATACAGACATACAGGCATACACACATACAGACATACAGACATACAGACATGCAGGCATGCAGGCATGCAGACATACAGACATACAGTCATACAGACATGCAGTCATACAGACATACAGACATACAGACATACAGACATGCAGACATACACACATACAGACATACACACATACATACATACATACATACACACAGACATACAGACATACAGACATACAGACATACAGACATACAGACAGACATACAGACATACAGACGTACAGGCATGCAGACATGCAGACATGCAGACATACAGACATACAGACATACAGACATACAGACATACAGACGTACAGACATGCAGACATGCAGACATACAGACATACAGACATACAGACATACACACATACAGACATACACACATACAGACATACATACATACATACATTCAGTCATACAGACATACAGTCATACAGACATACAGGGATACAGACATACAGACATACATACATACAGACATACAGACATACAGACATGCAGATATGCAGACATGCAGACAGACATACACACATACAGACATACAGACATACAGTCATACAGACATACAGACATACAGACATACAGACATCCAGACATACAGGCATACAGACATACAGACATACAGACATACAGACATACAGACATACAGACATACAGACACACAGACACACAGACATACAGACATACAGACATACAGACATACAGACATACAGGCATACAGACATGCAGACA
>CAMXCT020004363.1:0-19241 GCA_947184155.2 Cladocopium goreaui
GAACAATTATTGAATATTGAATAGTGGAAAAGTGTCATGCTTTACCACAGAAAGTTACCCGAATGGTTGTTTCCCAGGACCTGAAAACTGTTAATGATCTGTGCTGGTGAAGTCAAATCGCTACGAAAAACTCCGCCATCTCAAGAATAAGCACTGCATGCATACAGACCGTCGAAAAAGGTAGATGGTTGCTGGCCGGCTGTGCCACTCTACGTGACGACTTTGGTTGTTCGCATACTTCTGCTGACTTATTGGGTATTTTGTCCATGCTCACGGCTCAAATCAATGTAAATTAATGCGCCTTTCCCTGCTATCAAAGTCGCCCATCATTTGGGGATCGAAACTGGTGCTTGGATGTTCATTCCCCATATATAGTACAATAGGTCTAGTCTTGACTCATCCATAGGTTTTGTATATAAATGACTAGCATAAATGAATAGTGCTCATATCCCCACCTGCTAGTTGCAATTATACATATATACATATATATATATATAATACATATATAATAATATTATAATATATATATATATATTGACATATAATATGTATATATATATATATTATATATATATATGTATAATATATATATTACCAGTTTACCCATGATTTCTTCCGAGGCGCATGTCTCAGCAAAACCATCTTCAGCTGAGTCATGGCACTAGCCATCCGTCCCTGGCCCAAAGGAGGTCCAAGAGGCCATGGCCATCCATGGCCCATTTCAAAAAAGCGAAAAAGCGATGATTTTCCTTTGAAAAATGAGTGGTGTTCCATAGCAAACTCCTAAAATTGTGAAAAAAAAACAAAGCGTAGCCACTTAGACTGCAGCTTCTATCTTAGAGATGCACAGGCGTTCAACCGCATGATTGTTGACTTAAATGTTCCATTTGTGATGGTTAACAACCCCATGGATTGTGGTTGAGTGGGTGCTTGTTCTCGAGGATGGCGCAGCAAATGTTCAGTGCTTGGATGATGAAGCGTTTTCACTCTTCAACCGCAGTTGTTGGTGGAACCCTTACAATGGGTTTCCAATACCATCTACTAACCCTGGTGGGCCCAGTGTTTGGCCACAAACCCCCCAGGTCCCCACCAGGTCCCCAAGTCCCCTAGCCCTGGAGGTCTGCAGAAAGGACGATTTATTGGTGCCTCAGATGGCACGAAAATCCTCTATGGAACATCTGCTGACCCCTTTATTGAACCAGTCCAGCAATGGTTTGTGAGTGCGTTCATGCAAATGGTGCAACATGCTGAGTTGCAACGGAATCAGAAGCCTTTCTGCTCCGAACAAAATATGGAACTTTGACTGGTCAGAAATGGTCCGAAGCTAACCCCCCAACCCCCAATTCCATCAGATTATCATCATGATCCCCATTAAAATTGCCATGTTCCCAGCAAAATTCCCTGCCACCACCCCATCCCTTGGAGCACCACACCGATGGCGTCCAGCGCCTTGTCCACTGAAGTGGCGGACTCTGTGAGATCCTGGGGATGCTGGAAAAAACCAACCAGAAAGGGGAATATGATGGGGATGTTATGTTTAATCAGCAAACATATCAAAAATTGTGATTCAATGGGATTTTTCATGGGATATTTTTTTGGGATTTAACCAGCAAAAATAGTGATTGAATGAGATTTTTCCTGATCTGAAAAGGGGATATCATGGGATCAATTGTAATATTTGGGAAAATTGCGCTTGGGGAGAAAGGAATTCTGCCTGATTTCAAAAAAAGCGACTCATTTTCAAAAAACTCACTTGGAGGGAAGGCGTAAAGAACTCTACAAGCTGACATGGCCACCCCAATGCCATAGTCCCTGGTGCAGTCACATCCTCCCCAAAAACATGACATTGAGCAACCCCTGAAACATGCAGATATATTGTGATCAAACCTAGCTATATAATTTGCCAGGACCTTTTAAAAAGGTCTGTTGAAAATGCCGACCACAACACCCAGTCAACCCCAGGGCTCCTTGAAATCACTCTTAAACTCAGTGAACTGCTTTTCGCGCAAGGCTTGGGCGGACTGCAAGGCCTTCTCATTGTTGGACACTTCTTCCTCCAATGGCAACCGAATGGGGATAGCACGGGACCCATGGGCGGTGATAGGTTGATCTGAGACCATCCTAGTGCCTTGGAGTCCCAGGAATAGGACGTCCGAGAGGAAACCGACTTTTGGTACCAGGATACCCCACCAAAACGATACGTTCATCTTTAGTAAAGCAGGAAAGCATGTTCTAGCTTTTAAAATTTGTATTTTTTCTTCCAGAGCCGATGTTCACGTGATATTTTTGCCAAAGCCTAGACAACAAATCAGGAGATTTCCCCAAGCACCATGTTTGCATGAATAGGTAGAAGTCATTGGGTTTTGATTTTTGACATTTGTGTGTCAAATTGCAATTTCTCTCTCAAAATCAGAATCTGGCAAATTCCCTGGAATTCCCTAAATTTGTAAAGTTTTAGTACCTTACACTTTAAAGCATTTTAAAATTCGCGTTCACCTCGGCCACCGCAATCTCCGTGGCCAGGCGAGAGCTGGTCGCTGTCAGCTCATCCATTCGAGCTTCAAGGGCCTGGTGATCAACAAAACTATCCCCCTATGACTCAACCATACTAAAACCATACTAAAACCATACACATCATATGGCAGTGTGTCAAAACCCAAGGTACCCCTTCTGTTCACATCAAAATAGCTGGGATTTATGGATGTTCATCCCCCTAAAAATGGTATTTTCATAGGTATTGATCCATACCCATATTAGTTGCTGGTTTCACCTCCCAAAACTGGATCATAATCCCGGTCAGAGTGACAGATCTGTGAAATCGCGGCTTCAGTGAAACTTGGCGGCCCTGAAGAACAGTGATTTCTCCATCAATGGTGGACATAAGTTCTCTTTCTTGAAGTTGATGAATTTTGTTTGCAAATGAGTTGGAACCCCAATATCTCCCAGCTTTCCTGGTCCATGTCCAAAATCGAGAAGCACATTAAATATGTTGGTGGAATCAGACTTCAATGAGCTTGGACAAAATCCGTGAAAGGTTTTGCATGCTGGCAGACACCTACACCAAACTATAGTTGTTGCACACCAAAATACAGCTTGGTATACCCGAACATTACAAAAATTCAAACAGCTGCAGTAGGGTTTTCTGTGATATTTTTGGTGGGATGGTTGGTGCAAAAAAAAAATAAGGATCTATATATATAGAATGACATCCCAAGACTCCCCACTGTTTTCTTGCGAAGCCTGCCTATGTCTTGCATATCACCAGACACATGAGATTCAACTCCCCCCCGCTCTAGTGCCTTGATCTTGGTCTGGGCCTCTTCTATGCTCTTGGTTTTTTCGTCTCCGTTGGTTTTGCACCAACATTGCATCTTGTCATGGGTGTCCTGAACCAAATAATCCCTTCCCCCTAGTATGGAAAACCACCTAGAAACTCTGGTCCAGTACTGGCATTATTCATATTGGGGGGCTATGTGGGTGAGGGGGAAGGGATCGCAGAATGAATTGCATCCGGAACGGCAAAGAATCTGATCTCACGAGAATGTTACAGTTGCGAAAATACTTGATATGATCCAATGCATTTCTTCCATCTCCCTAGTGATGCACCGTTCATGTCTTGCCTTGTTTGATGGGAAACTGCCAATGTACCCAGATACCAACCCCTTTTCCGCAAACTTCGCACCTCATCCTCTTTAGTTTCCTTTTCCAAATTGGATTGCATACCCTGTGCTGAAGCGCTGAAGCTGGGGCCGTCCAGATTGGCAGATTTAAAGGAAAAAACAGGCCCCTTAGAAACTGCAGGGCACGCCAAGCCGACCAAAAAGTGTTTCCCATCGTGGCTTCGTGGTTTCGTGGCCCGCAACGCCGCCTCTAAGAGGTTCACCACTTTTGTGACAGGCCTGGGGATGGTCTCCAAATAACGCAAGAATTGATGATTTTTGAGACTTAAAGCTGAATAGGGAACGGAAAAATATGGAATATGGAAGAATAAAACACGAGAGTAAAGTCGGTGCATGCTGCTCCAGATTGGGATAGTCCCCTCTTCAACCTCAGCGTATTGTCTTCTCGCAAGCCTCATGTGATTCCTGATGTATAGCGCGGACAATTCGGGCGTGTCCCCGAGAGACAGCTTTGTACACACATCACAGGGGGTAGGTGAGTTTGCACCTACCCGCGGCCGTGGTATTTCTGCAGGCTGCAGACCAACAGGGAGGCAAAGCATATGTCAGCTATGCCCACCAATCCATTAACTAACCAGGAGTCAGCACTTCATTTGTCTAGATGCCAACTTGGTTGAAGCAAAACAGGGTTGGAGCATGAACTAAGAAAAAGGAGAAAAGCGATGCTGCACTCGTTGCCTGGGTAAAAAACACAAGTCTGCGCGACCCAGGCGCCTCACGAAATTGGCACCTGCAGTGTGAAGGATCAGCACTGCTTGCAGGGCCGACTCAAGCCACTTGTCTCAGGCCGCTAATTCTGTCTCAAAGGCCAGGCAGTGGCAACAGACTGAGGCCGTTGGCTTCCAAGCATTTGAAGAACCGACATAAGCAGGTTGAAAGACCTCTTCTCAGCCACGGCTCAGCACCAAGCATGTGAAAAGCCAGCTCTAGGCATTGACGACACAGTTTTCACAAGCACGGCCAGCTACCAAACACTTGAAGTACCATCATGGCGCAGTGTTGAGGTAGTCTGCTCAACCGCTGCCAGCCGACAAAGATGTCAATCGCCAGCCCCGGGCATGGGCAGAGTAATTTGCACAAGCACAGCCAACCATCAAACACTTGAGGTACCATCATGGTATAGCGTTGACGTAGTCTGCTCAACCGCTGCATGTCCACAAAGATATCAATCGCCAACTCCGGGCATGGACACAGTAATTTGCACAAACAAGTCCAGTTGCCAAACGTGTGAAGCACCTTCATTGCGATGGAGCATGGCAGACTCAAGCATGCACGGTCTTCGCCCAAGAGAACATCAGGAACAGGGTGTCAGGCGCTTCGAGCACCTAGAACGACCAAACTCCATGGCAAACTAACCGGATGAAACTACTCCCAGGGATCTGCCGACTCAGCCACACTAACTGGAAAGTCCTGGGCCCGTGGCTGATTCCTGATGTATAAAATTTTCAGTATATATCAACCTGTCAAACCCGAGAACTCTTGTAGCGCTCATGGGGTCACGGTATATCCAACAAAACGAGTCCGCTGTGCAAGCCGGATAAACCACAGGCCAAGGGCGCGTGCGAATCAAAACAATGGAAATGAATCTTGAGAAATGACTGAAATGACCTAAGAAATCTAGCCCTATCCCATTTCATCCCTGCTGATAAGTATCCTCCCGATTTTTTGGGTCGTAATCCCCGATGAACCGAGTGGATCCGACCCCCAATGGTCGATGAACCCGCCTGGTTTCCGTCTCCAACGCCTGGTTTCAATCGCGAAGAATGTAGCGACTAGCGACCATCTTCATGATTCAAAGAAACAATATGTCAAGTGCTCAAATCAACATCGGCAACCACAACAAATTACTATGTTTGCCCAGTTTGAAGGTGCAATCACTCTTTGTGTTGTTTTTGTGCCGGTTTTTCACCATTTCATCTTCGAAAAGCAATGAAAATCCCAAGTTTCCAACAAGGCTGCCATGGAGCACGGAGAACCAGCACAGGCTGCGGATCATTTCCTGGTTTAACTGCTTTGGTTTTCACAACGGGGTAGTTGGAACGTGTTTATTTTTTTCGTCTAACATATTACCATTTGGTTATGACTCACATAGCCATGGTTAAAATCACCATGCTATTAATAGGTAAACCATCTATTTCTATGGGCCATCTACACCATGGCTATGTTAAATAACCAGAGGGTATACATATATATGATTCAATGTATACACTTAAAAAAAAATATATATTGACACGTTTAATTACCGACCAGGGTTACTTACTGTATTGACCAATTCCTAAGTGGGATGATCAATGATAATTTTCCAAATAGAGAAATGTTCAATCTCAACATCACCCATAGGAAGGAACATCTCGCATATCCATTCGGCTGCGTTCTTCAGATCCCAGATCGTGCCAAATAGGATTTTTGATCTGAACTATGGCTGACATTTTGGGAATGAAATATCAAAACATTTTTTTTACTTGAATCCATTCCCAAAAGTCTGTTCGTGCAATTCGAAATTGAAATTGTGTTTCCAATTTTGATAAACGAGTATGGGTTAAAGTTGAATTAACGGTTTTCTGCTGGTCTTGAGTTTTGATTATACACATTTCCAGTGGGACTCTCCACCCATGCCGTGGGACGCAGCTGCTCCTCCGCCCCTGGCTACAATTCTTCCTGTTCAGGAAGACGGAGATGCTGCATGAGCCCAAACCGTTGCAGTGACAACAAAATTTGATCAAAATGATGTATTTCAATATCACAATGTGATCATGAAAAACGGATGTTTTTTGACATAATGTTTTTTATCATTTGGTTCATTGAAAATTTCAAAAGGTTTGAAAATCCCAAAGACGGTGACTGCAAATTTCCTGTTAAAACAGCCAAAAAAAAAAAAAACATTTTTTTTTGCAGCGTGTTTTCATGCGGAGGGAAAGGAAAATGGAAAAAACTCATTGTTTTTGCCCCGACCCATCCCAGAAAAACAGGCATTTACTTTTTGTTTGACGCATTTTATGATGTTTTTTCAATACATCTATAAACGTTTTCAATGTATGTGCGTACGTACGTACGTACATACGTACGTATGTATGTGTGCGTGTACGTAGGTACGTACAACAATTGGTATGTATGTATGCGTGTATGTATGTATGTATGCATGGATGGTATGTATGTATGTATGTATGTATGTATGCATGTATGTATGTATGTATGTATTGTATGTATGTATGGTATGTATGTATGGTATGTATGTATGGTATGTATGGTATGTATGGTATGTATGTATGGTATGGTATGGTATGGTATGGTATGGTATGGTATGTATGTATGTATGTATGTTTGTATGTATGTATGTATGTAAGTTTGTATGTATGTATGTATGTAAGTTTGTATGTATGTATGTATCTATGTATGTATGTATTTATGTATGTACGTATGTATGTATGTATGTACGTCTGTATGGTATAATGTATGTACTGTATGGTATGATGTATGTAATGTATGTAATGTATGTAATGTATGGTATGTAATGCATGTATGGTATGTATGGTATGTAATGTATGTAATGTATGTAATGTATGTAATGTATGTAATGTATGTAATGCATGTAATGAATGTAATGTATGTATAATGTATGTATAATGTATGTATAATGTATGTATAATGTATGTAAAATGTATGTATAATGTATGTATAATGTATGTATATTGTATGTTTAATGCATGTATATTGTATGTATAATGTATGTAATGCATGTAATGTATGTAATGTATGTAGTGTATGTAGTGTATGTAATGTATGTAATTTATGTAATGTATGTAATGTATGTTATGTATGTTATGTATGTGATGTATGTAATGTATTTAATGTATGTAATGTATGTATGTTATGTATGTTATTAATGAATGTAATGTAATGTAATGTAATGTCATGTAATGTCATGTAATGTATGTAATGTAATGTAATGTAAATGTAAATGTAAATGTACATGTAAATGTAATGTAATGTAATGTAATGTATGTAATGTATGTAATGTATGTAATGTATGTAAGTATGTAATGTATGTAATGTATGTAATGTATGTATTGTATGTAATGTATGTAATGTATGTAATGTATGCAATGTATGTACTGTATGTAATGTATGTAATGTATGTATGTATGTATGTATGTATGTATGTATGTGTGTATGTATGTGTGTATGTATGTATGTATGTATGTATGTATGTCTGTATGTAATGTATGTATGTATGTATGCATGTAATGTAATGTAATGTAATGTAATGTAATGCAACTGTAAATGTAAATGTAAATGTAAATGTAATGTAATGTGATGTAATGTAATGTATGTATGTAATGTATGCATGGTATGTAACTATGTACGTATGGTATGGTATCGTATGGTATGGTATGGTACGGTATGGTATGGTATGGCATGGCATGGCATGGCATGGCATGGCATGGTATGGTATGGTATGGTATGGTAGGTAGGTAGGTAGTTAGGTAGGTATGTATGTATGTATGTATGTGCAAAGCCAGGAGGGAAGATAGGTCGACACCCATTTGAGACATGTGACTGAGCCCTCGACGCTTCACTACAGTTTCTACTAGGAGGACTAGAGCACGCTTGTCGCGGTATGTTGCGCATCACCTCGCTCCATACCTGGGCTACTTTGTCCGGAGTGTAGAGTCTACTGTAGAGTTCCAAACAAGAATCTTTACGCTCGTGTGCGCGCGACCTAGTTGCCGAAAGACCTAGTTACGCCTCACAACAAAGTCTCATAGAAAAACCACCTAACTCCGTGGAAAACGTCGTCAAAAAAACTCAGCAAAACGGAAAATACCAGTCACTGGTATTTTCCGCTTTACCAGTCGCAATCCTTTTCCACGCAACACACAACGACACATCAGCTGTTTGTCTTTCTTTGCTCTTCCTATTGACATGGCTGCTTCCTTGAGAAACGAAATCACAAAGGATCGCTTGTTGCGATTCTTTCCAAAACGAATTCTCTCAAACTTGTTCGTTTCAAAGCGATTTGTTTCAAATAAGGTTGGCTTCCACATGGCAAAAACGGACATGAAAACGTGCGCAAACGAAGAAGAATTCCCTCTCACTCAGCATGGCATCTGATGTCATTGCTCTGAAAACCGAAGTTCAAATTGAAGCTTCCCGTTTCAGCTTCTCATTCCTGAATGCAAAAACACATCCAACATCCATTTTCCAGCATTTCTTCTCAGAAAAGTTTTCCAAATCTCCAAATGAAATCACATTCACATTGTTGATCTCGAAACCTTGCGGAGCTGCTAAAACGTCAGCATGCCCAATGTGGACCCAAACATCAAGGTCGGCCAAAACAGAAAGATGTAACAGTCGGCCAGTGCAGGTCAAAATTGTCGAAGAAGGCCAAAACACCAAAACAGCAAAACATCAGCCAATGTCAAAAGTGATCAGAAATGGTCTGTAACTTATCAAAGGAAGTTGGGAAGCAATACTTCCGTGTTACGGACAAACAGAGAGACTTGAAATGATGAAGGGTGGTGCGCGACTGAGACTTGACCTTGATGAAGGGGGGTGTGAGACTTTACACTACATAACAATACATCAGAAAACAACAGACTTTGATGAAGGGTGGTGTGAGACTTTACATTACATAACAACACATCACAAAAGGATTGATCTTTTTTTTGTCGACGGCCGTTTATACCTGAGGCACGGTCCTGTCAACTGAGTCTCACTCGCGGACCAGCGGGAATCAAACCACCACAGGAAGTCTGTCAGCAACACAAAAGTGACACCATACCAACGACTACAAACATTTTTCGGAGTTCGGCCGATTATAAGCTCAAAGGCTCGGTCCTGAAAATAAGTCTAAGTATGTGAAAATGAGACCCAGAGCCAGTTCAATCTCTGTAACCTGTACCATTTTTTTTCCGTCCAACGCCTTCATGGCTTTCGCCAGGTCGTTACACACGTTCAACCGCTGCAAAAAGATGAATTGTGAATCATGCAAGGCCGTCTACACATCGATAGCCTCAAAAGCACTGGTAATGGACCAATACACAGTCCAGTGAGCGGTCCCATCAAAACAAAACACAAAAAAAGGCAAACAAACAGACAAAACACACAGAACCACAACAAAACCAAAACCAAAAAACACAGAGAAGTGGGATCGCAACCACCTCTGAGAAAAGAGATGCACGATGGGTGTCATCATGAGTATGGCCACCGAAAATGAAGCAAAACAAAGACAACACGGAACAACACAAAGGGGCCATGCAAGAGGGTGAAAGAAGCAACAAAGCTCACTGCGGAAACCGGGGATCCCCGCAGCCAGGATCCCAGAGATCACAGAGAGCAGCCATTCAGGCATAACATTCACCCAGGCACTTCGAAGCAAACAACGACGACGCCGTGTCGCAACGAGAGTGGTGAAAAACGAAAAATAAGGTGAAACAGGAGGTGAGACATCGTCTAATGTGAGAATGACAGCAGTAGCTACGGCATTTCACTCAGAGTCCGCTCAGTAGTTCTTTTCCAAGCATCATCGTCATGGGAGCCGCAAAGTGCTCTTGCGGTGCATGCTGCTTTCAAAACTGTATCCAATGCGATCGAGTTAGCGATGATCGCTAGCTCGACAGCACTTCCTTGGCACCCTACAGCTGCCCATGGCTGTTTACATGCTGGACTACTATCTGCCAATGCTCAGCCCCAATGAAGGCTACAATGAGACGGGGCTTACAATGCAGAGTGCTGGCCCAATTCGTGAGCCATGGCAACCAATTGCATTCGAATTTCTTTTCAAAGGCAGTGAGTTTGGCCATTGGAGAGTAAAAGGAGGACAGGATGCCTTCGCGTTCCGACACCCGAGCCTAGGCCAAACGGAAGTCTACAGTCTCCTGGCAAGTGAGGCACATCATCACAAAGTTAGCCCCATAGGCACGGGAAGGCTTGTGGCAATGGTAGGAACCACAGATGCTCCAGCGAGCGACGTCAGAAACCTTCAAATCCTCTTTGGGCTAGTCCTTGCTATCACGCCACGCTCATCCAAAGGTAAAAATGAACTGCCTGCCACCCGAATACACAGGCAGTGCAACCCCAGAGCCATTGAAGTAGCGTTTCTCTCAGGGCCAGCCATCGATTTCTTTGCCCAAGAGCAACTCCTAGTGCTTCAAGACTGGTACCTTGCCTCTGGCCAGAACCTCGAACCCATAGATGCTACAGTCAAGGGGGACGGGGGCCCACTCCCAGGCACCTTCTTCCTCCATACTATGCGGATGTTTGGATGCACCAAGCCCACTGGTGAGGTGACTGCTGTCGCGCAGACTCCCCCCTGTAGGTACCACCTTGGCCTAGGCATCTATAATGTCCAAACAGCAGTTGAAGGAATGGATGGCAACAAACGATCACATTTGCTGCATTTGTGCGGGCAGTTGCTGCGCCTCGTTCTCATCCCATGTCATGTGGAGGGCGAACCCTATCAGTGGACCCGCACAACGGCACTTTCTTTCGCTGCCGAAATAGACGGACATGTCTTAGGCACGCTATGTGCAGTGACAATGGCATTGCTCACCAATCGGCTAGACCTGTGCATCCAAGGACTTTTTGGTGCAGGCAAGTCAAAATCGATGGCAGTCCTCATCCTCGCCCTGATCGAAATCGACACCACCAACAGCCTTAAGATATTGTTTATATGTAAGGAAAACTCAGGCACTCGATCCTTTGCTGACCTCCTCCTATGGCTCGACCCCCCGTCGGGGGTGTTTGGGCGCATAGGAAGGTTAGTAGGGGACCAAGAACGTAACAAGAGCAGTTATTCCCACACCAAATTCGACATCCATCCGAGAGAAAGAAGGCAAATGCTGAACAAGTGCCAGCTAGTTTTGGCCACAGGAGGTACTGTCGCCCAAGATCTCACCATGCAATGGTCCACAATGGGTGGCTTCATGCAAGAGCTTTCCCTCATGGTCATTGATGAAGGTCAACAATATGGTACTGACCGGGAAATTGCAGTCATCAGCCTGATGAGACAGCAACCCCTAGTCCTGTGGACGGGAGATTCAGAGCAGACGCCAGGAGGTATTGATCGAGCAGCCCGTAACGCCAAACGATCCCGGCAACTCCTCTTAGCCAAAAAACATGGGCTGCGAAGTGACCGCAATTATTATATGCCAGCTAATTTAGCAGATGCAATGATTCGGCTATTTGACGGCTCATCCAATGAAGGTCTGTCCATCCTTAGCCAAATCCTCCGTAGAGGCCAGCACACGTTGGGTCAGCTATGGACAAACCAACTCTCGCCACAATCTATCGAAGACCTGAAGGCGGCCAATGCTGTCCTTCCCGGCCTGAGAGCACAATTTGAAGCGGCCCAGCCGCATGAGCAAAAACAACTCCCCACAATCGTGGACAGCGAACTACTGGCAGGCACAACAGTCAACTTTCCACGGTCCCTGGTACGCCTTGCCTGGATTTTGCAACATGCTGCGACCCTCCTACCCATGGCTGGTGACATACAAGCGGTGTTAAACTCCCATACTGCAGGAGTGAGCGACATCCACGCATGGGGATTGATGCTCCCGTCTAGCTCAAGAGTTAGCCCTGTGACATATCATTCAGTAGTAGCAGTCAGATACCCTGATCTTTGCAGACTCATCAACGACATGTGGGAACTTGGAAGTTTTGCCTCCGGAGGACTCCCAGACAGGCCACCGGGGTTCCAGTTCGTGCTGTGGGACACCAATGCTAGAATTAATGGGCTAGTAGCGACAGACCTAGAGACGCTCGTGTCACAAGTGCTCTCCCCCTTCCCCAGAAATGCCGGGTTTGCTGATGGGCTCTTCGTGATGACCACTGCAACAGATCACAAGAATAACCTCAACCGTTCAGTGTTAAAGAAAGATTATGCCCGCACTCTCCGTGTAGAAACAATAGCCAACTCAGCAGGAGGAACAGCACAAGTAGCAATCGTAGCCCAGCCGAGTATTGGATTCCTGAACGCGAAGTATTACTCCAACGGCTCCCCTACGGAAGATACAGAAGACTGCCTTGGCCGAATCACTGTCGGACTCACCCGCTCAAAATCCTTAACCCTGTTGGTCTCCCCGTTGGACATGATGGGGCTTATGGGCATGGCTCAGGTGGTTGCGACCATAGCATATGGCATCCGAGGCCTTCGCAGAGGAGAAACGACATGGGAATGGCCTGACTTCAACGCCGACCCAGCACAGGAAAATCTTGCACAAATGAGTCGATGGTCGCTGAACTCAACACCCGCATGGGAATTCCCCCCCCTCGCAATCGCAAACCAATACCAGGACCAACAAACCAATGAGGTGAAGCGAGCGAGATATCGTCTGATATTGGTTCGAGGGTCAGACCTTGTGTGGCTGAACAGAGATCGCCTCCAAGAAGTCAAGACAGGGCTAGCAGCTCACCACAAATGGATTCCTGTTCAGAATCTCCCGTTCCCGGAAGTCGTCCTGTATGCCTACGCAGCTGACCGCACACCCTTCCCCACATATGTATGTCTGCCTTCAGGATTGTACAAGGCACGTACTGGACAGATTGTGGCGCAGACCGGCCCTGATCAGGAAATCCTACCCTTGCCAGGTATGTACTTCTTTGATGGATGGCGGGTACATCCAACGCTACCAATCCCTGGCCACCTACCACGCACCAAAGAAGCGCCAGTCCAGGATATCGCTCCGACCGCACCTGCAGCTGGTACGGAACCAGCCCGGTCGCCAGAAGAAGAAGCGAGAGGCATCCTTGCGACAGCCGCCAAGAACCAGGCGGAAGATGGGCCGAATACAAGAAGGGCAGCGGTCCGCGCATGCAAGTACTTAAGAGCGATGGTCAACCAATATGAGTCTACCATACAAGAAGTGCGTAAGGCGGCCCGCATCCACACACAAATGAGCAAAGGCACAGCAGGGGCAACCGCAGATTATCGACCACAAGGAGGGGCGCTCCCAGTAATATCTCCAGAACTAACTTCAGAGTTACTGCACTGCCTATCCACGCTACCCGACCCATGGCCCCTTGCTAAGATTACAATTGATATGGAGAAACCAAGCCAGTGGGTTTCCAAATTGTGCCGACTCTACTTTGCCGACGAATATGCCAGGCGAACAGTAGGATTACCCTCGGCTACACATATCGAGACAGCGCTCCAGGCGGTCCAGAAAATCCTCCCAAAGCTTGAAGCAAGGATGATTGAATTTTTGGCGGAATGGTTAGTCACCCTCCTGATCCCAGCAACGCACGTATTGGAAGTGAGGGCACCTCATCTTTCCTTTATCTTGCTCAAAGAATACTGGTTTAGGGAATTATATCTCGGCTTAAAAGTCACAGCATCGTTTGACCGATCCGAATCGTACACGCGAGTCATAGATGGCCAAGTTAGATGCATCACTCCAGAAATCAAGCCGCAGAACCTACAGGTCATCTGGAACGTTCACTTTATCACTGTTTTTGTGCCCGCATGGATGATCCCTCCGGTCTACCACAGCCTGCGCAGGGAAAGCATCAAGAACGCGAGTTCCGCTGGTGTCCATTCTGTCCGCCCCACCTGGTTTGAGGACATCGCGGTGCCCAAGAGGCCTACACCTCAAACAGACCAAGGGCTTTTTTTCCCGTCCAACGCCATGTGGCTTCCGCCAGGTCGTTCAACAGCTATCCAAGACTGTTGCAAATGAGATTAATTATTTAATTCGCACAGGGGCCGTTGCTGTAGTGGCCGCAAAAGTAAACTGGAAGAGGACCGATACATAGTCCAAAGGCTAGTCACGTTCCAGGTTCAAAATCGGAGAACCAAACACGAAGAACAAAGAACCACAGCAAAACAAAAACACCAAAACAAACCCAAGCAACAAACAAAAACCACACAAAAGAAAAACAGCCACAAGGCCACAAAACCGTGACGTGACCGGTTCCAGTTCAAACAGACCAAGGGCAGCCCCAGCCGCTACATGGACTTAAACAGTCATTAAAGAGGAGGTGCTGCCGATGAAGGACCAACCGGAATTCCCAGCACCAGCGTTACTGGCCTCACGTGCCATTGTCGTCATGACACATAAGATGTCATCATGCATGAATCCCTATTACTGGTTGCAATCCCTCTTCCTGGTGTGTTTTTGGTTGGTTTGTTTTTGGTTAGTTTGCTGTTGTTTTCTGGTTTTGCTTTGTGTTTTGGTTTTTGGTTTGATGTGATTGCATTTGGACCGCGTACAGGTCCATCACCAGTACTTTCGTGGCTATCAACATTTGACAGCCTTGCACGTGTATCTCAATTCATCTTTTGCTATGATCGAACGTGTGTAACGACCTGGCGGAAGCCATGAAGGCGTTGGACGGGAAAAAAAACCTGGAATGTTGCAGATCGATGAATACAACATTGCCTGACGGCACCATCGATGTGTAGTGGCCATCCTACTGGCATGTGGGAGTCTTCCAGAAGCCCATCACCATTTTGTTCGATGATTGTGCCCAACATTGGGATAACAATTGTTGCCTTGAGGCTAATCTGCGCTCGCTTGCATTTCCATGTGTCTGGTGCGAGCAAGCCACAAGAAACAGACGAACCAAAACACGACAAAAACACCAGGGGCCAAATCAGAGGGTGTACGAAGCAACACAGCTCAATGCAGAAACCAGGAATCCCCCCAGCCAGGATCCCGAGATCATAAAGAGCAGCCGTCCAGGCATGACATTCACCCTGACACTTTGAAGCAAACACCGACAACGCCAGGTCGCAACGAAAGTGGTGAGAAACTATATAACGGTGAAACAGATGGGTGAGACATGGGCTAGTGTGAAAAAGACAGCAAAAGCTATGGCACTCAGGGCACACTCAGAGTCCGCTCAGTAGTTCTTTTCCTAGCATCAGCATCATGAGAGCTGTAGTTTGCGGTAGTACCAGTGCACTAGTGCTCTTGCAAGTCGTCTTCATGATGGGAGATTACAAGGGAGGCCCCAACTCCGTCTCCAAAAATCATATCAATTTCAGGTACCAAAAACGAACCCAAAACTGGCCCTCTTGTGCCTGCTTGTCTTGGTCATGACAATCTTTCCCTTTCTGTTCTGTTGCTGAAAGAGGTCCCGTGTTTCCAAAGCCTGCAATCGAGGCGCTTCGAGGCTCGGCGAGGCCTGGCCGAGGCCACGCCTTGGACGCAAAACGTATTGGCACAAGGACAAAGCGAGGCTTACGGGGACTCGAAACTATATAATACTATTGTTGAAGTCCCAGCAAGGTTGAACTTGAAGTAGTTGGCAACTGTGCTGCCTTGCTATAGAATTTTAGGCCGCAGCTGGCGCAGAGAGACGGCCTCAAGGCAAGCCTCGAGGCTTCAAGTTGATGGAAATTGCAGCAAAACAAAAAGTTTATAAGATGAAACAAAGTTGAAGGCAGGCCTCAATGCAAGTCTCGAATTCCAGTGTCGCGAGACTATGAAAATTAGAACAAAACACATCAGAGCAAGCTTCGAGGCAGGCTTCGAGGCAGGCCTCGAGAGCCTCAAGCCTATGAAAATTGAAGCAAAACAATATGACAAAGAAGGGACCCTTTTTTGGTCCTCAAAACGTAAGAAAAAGCAGGCGCGCAAAAATGGGCCTCCCCAGTTCAAGCTTCCACTCGCAGCTGTTGCTGGTCAAATCAGCTTCAACTTGAAATAAACGCTTCAAAAGATTTGCCACAATGAAGGGGCCAAAACTGGACCCTCCAGGGGGGACCACTTTTGATTTCAAGGGGGTCCACTTTATGACCCCTTTTTAAACACATTTCCTTTGCACGGGGGTCCAAAACTGGACCCTCAACAGATTGAATCCGGTGCCTCCTTGGAGGTCCGGTTTCAAGCCCATCCAAGCACCTTCTTCAGCTGCGCTGTTCCAATGTAGAAACGCATCAAACCAACACCGAGTTGGCAATAAGAACCTCGAACAAGGGAGGCCCCAACTCCGTCTCCAAAAATCATATCAATTTCAGGTACCAAAAACGAACCCAAAACTGGCCCTCTTGTGCCTGCTTGTCTTGGTCATGACAATCTTTCCCTTTCTGTTCTGTTGCTGAAAGAGGTCCCGTGTTTCCAAAGCCTGCAATCGAGGCGCTTCGAGGCTCGGCGAGGCCTGGCCGAGGCCACGCCTTGGACGCAAAACGTATTGGCACAAGGACAAAGCGAGGCTTACGGGGACTCGAAACTATATAATACTATTGTTGAAGTCCCAGCAAGGTTGAACTTGAAGTAGTTGGCAACTGTGCTGCCTTGCTATAGAATTTTAGGCCGCAGCTGGCGCAGAGGGACGGCCTCAAGGCAAGCCTCGAGGCTTCAAGTTGATGGAAATTGCAGCAAAACAAAAAGTTTATAAGATGAAACAAAGTTGAAGGCAGGCCTCAATGCAAGTCTCGAATTCCAGTGTCGCGAGACTATGAAAATTAGAACAAAACACATCAGAGCAAGCTTCGAGGCAGGCTTCGAGGCAGGCCTCGAGAGCCTCAAGCCTATGAAAATTGAAGCAAAACAATATGACAAAGAAGGGACCCTTTTTTGGTCCTCAAAACGTAAGAAAAAGCAGGCGCGCAAAAATGGGCCTCCCCAGTTCAAGCTTCCACTCGCAGCTGTTGCTGGTCAAATCAGCTTCAACTTGAAATAAACGCTTCAAAAGATTTGCCACAATGAAGGGGCCAAAACTGGACCCTCCAGGGGGGACCACTTTTGATTTCAAGGGGGTCCACTTTATGACCCCTTTTTAAACACATTTCCTTTGCACGGGGGTCCAAAACTGGACCCTCAACAGATTGAATCCGGTGCCTCCTTGGAGGTCCGGTTTCAAGCCCATCCAAGCACCTTCTTCAGCTGCGCTGTTCCAATGTAGAAACGCATCAAACCAACACCGAGTTGGCAATAAGAACCTCGAACAAGGGAGGCCCCAACTCCGTCTCCAAAAATCATATCAATTTCAGGTACCAAAAACGAACCCAAAACTGGCCCTCTTGTGCCTGCTTGTCTTGGTCATGACAATCTTTCCCTTTCTGTTCTGTTGCTGAAAGAGGTCCCGTGTTTCCAAAGCCTGCAATCGAGGCGCTTCGAGGCTCGGCGAGGCCTGGCCGAGGCCACGCCTTGGACGCAAAACGTATTGGCACAAGGACAAAGCGAGGCTTACGGGGACTCGAAACTATATAATACTATTGTTGAAGTCCCAGCAAGGTTGAACTTGAAGTAGTTGGCAACTGTGCTGCCTTGCTATAGAATTTTAGGCCGCAGCTGGCGCAGAGGGACGGCCTCAAGGCAAGCCTCGAGGCTTCAAGTTGATGGAAATTGCAGCAAAACAAAAAGTTTATAAGATGAAACAAAGTTGAAGGCAGGCCTCAATGCAAGTCTCGAATTCCAGTGTCGCGAGACTATGAAAATTAGAACAAAACACATCAGAGCAAGCTTCGAGGCAGGCTTCGAGGCAGGCCTCGAGAGCCTCAAGCCTATGAAAATTGAAGCAAAACAATATGACAAAGAAGGGACCCTTTTTTGGTCCTCAAAACGTATGAAAAAGCAGGCGCGCAAAAAGGGGCCTCCCCAGTTCAAGATTCCAGTCGCAGCTGTTGCTGGTCAAACCAGCTTCAACTTGAAATAAACGCTTCAACAAATTTGCCACAATGAAGGGGCCAAAACTGGACCCACCAGGGGGAACCACTTTTGATTTCAAGGGCCCACTTTCTGACCCTTTTTAAATACGTTTCCTTTGCACGGGATTCCAAAACTGGAGCCTCAACAGGTTGAATCTGGTGCCTCCTTGGAGGTCCGGTTTTAAGCCCACCCAAGCACCTTCTTCAGCTGCACTGTTCCAATGTAGAAGCGCATCAAACCAACACCGAGTTGGCAATAAGAACCTCGAACAAGGGAGGCCCCAACTCCGTCTCCAAAAATCATATCAATTTCAGGTACCAAAAACGAACCCAAAACTGGCCCTCTTGTGCCTGCTTGTCTTGGTCATGACAATCTTTCCCTTTCTGTTCTGTTGCTGAAAGACCGGTCCCCGTGTTCCAAAACCTGCAAGCGAGGCGCTTCGAGGCTCGGCGAGGCCTGGCCGAGGCCACGCCTCGGACGCAAAACGTATTGGCACAAGGGCAAAGCGAGGCTTACGGGGACTCGAAACTATTAATACTATTGTTGAAGTCCCAGCAAGGTTGAACTTGAAGTAGTCGGCAACTGTGCTGTCTTGCTAGAATTTTAGGCCGCAGCTGGCGCAGAGGGACGGCCTCAAGGCAAGCCTCGAGGCTTCAAGTTGATGGAAATTGCAGCAAAACAAAAAGTTTATAAGATGAAACAAAGTTGAAGGCAGGCCTCAATGCAAGTCTCGAACTCCAGTGTCGCGAGACCATGGAAATTAGAACAAAACCCCTCAGGGCAAGCTTCGAGGCAGGCTTCGAGGCAGGCCTCGAGGGCCTCAAGCCAATGGAAATTGAAGCAAAACAATATGACAAAGAAGGGACCCTTTTTTGGTCCTCAAAACGTAAGAAAAAGCAGGCGCGCAAAAATGGGCTTCCCCAGTTCAAGTTTCCACTCGCAGCTGTTGCTGGTCAAATCAGCT
>CAMXCT020004363.1:19341-34341 GCA_947184155.2 Cladocopium goreaui
GTTTTGTGGACGGTCGAGGGGCCAGGATGATTTCATGTGGAAGATCATTGAACCAGAACTATAAATACATCACGCAATTTGACTCAGTTGATGTATGCAAAAGATGCAAAAGCAACGCTGTCAAAGACGGCGCCTTACCGAAAGCATTTGCGTAAGGAGAAAAAGGTGGCACGGCAGGGTCAGTGTTGTCCGAGCTGCATGGCAGTTAGGAAGTTGGTTGTGACCTTGTCCAAGATGTGCAAGGCAAGTGCTTGGAGAGATTTTCATTTTCTTTTTGGAATTTGGGTTGCGAGGCACCCTATCAAAGGCATGCTTTGGAGCGTGGCTCATGAGCATTGCGTGGAAAGAACATGTCAGCATTGTCATTTGTATGTTTTAGCTTCATGTGATACATGATGATAATAGTCGAATTATAGTGCCAAACACAGAAGCTGTCCAATTCAATGAACTGGAAGGCAGGTAAACGAAGGCAGGAAATCTCTCAGGTCATTTGTACAACATGTGATGCAGCATTTTGGAAAAACAAATTTTTCTTGGAAGGAATTGTAGTCGCGTGAATGCATTTGCAATGGCAAGTTTACTCGATTCAGAAGCTCAGTTTGTCCAACGCACCATTGATTTGAGGCTGTCAGAGGAATTGAAGCGCAGCTTGAGCAGAGCTGGTTTGCAAACATTTGGAACGTTTGCGTATGCACATGGGCAGCCTGGACAAAACATTGCGGATGAAAGTTTTGAAACACGGGTTACAAACCAGCTGATGACTGGAGCTACAATAGCAGATATTGCGGGTGCCAAACGTCTCCTATTCGAGAGTCAAACAATGGTCTTAGCATCCTTACAGGATCAGGTCAATGCTACTGACGCCTCCACCATCAAGAAGGTGCCTGTCGCTGAGCGCGAAACCAAGATGCGGGCGATCAAGAACAGGCTGACCGGCCTCCTTATAGAAGGGCCACTTGAACCTGGTCATGCACTCCTTGACACTACGGCAAGTATGATGCAACTCAATGAAATCAAATACATTCCTCCTGAAAATTGTATTTCGAGGACCCATGAAGTTTTGAATCAGAAGTCGGCAACAAAACAGTTGGACATTTCAGCAAAGAGTTTGATTGTGAAGGAAAAGCAGGATACTCCCGATATGACGGTCACTTCAGCGCTTCAAGTGCAAGAAGCCTTTCAGCGTCGTGGCATAGCGCTGGTGTTCGCAGACCTCATCACCCATGAGAGCTACACCAGGTACCTTACCACTCTTTTTGGACATTTACATAGGGATCCACCTGCGGGATATGCAAGGACCAATGTGAGTCAGCTCGCGAACGCTGACAAATCTGTATGGCAGATGCTCCTGGAGGAGGGTGTGCGACCCAAAAGGGATGAGACGGGGGTGCTTGCTTTGGATTCAAAGCTGATGGAGAGTCTCCAAAGCTATCGCGTGTCTTTCACCTTGCTGCGATGATTGCCAAGAAAGACAGCACTCCAAGCCCATCCAAAACCACCAAGCCTTCTGTGAGCCATGGAGGAAAGGGTGCGAACTTACATGTGCAAAAACCCTGGATCAAGTCGAAAGGTGGCAAAAAGGGTGGCAAGGGAAAGGTTCGAGTGCCGAACCACATTTTCAAGTTGGGTGGCACAGCTTCAAACCCGGCCGGAGAAGCGATTTGTTTTGGGCTCAACAGCAGTTCAGGATGTTCGGAAGCAGCAGATGGATGGAGCAAAATGCAGGCGTGGCCTTCATATCTGTGCAAAGTGCTATGGAATGCATGGAATCCAAAAGCACGAGTCCAGTTGACTCGACAAGCAGCATGCCAATGGTGAAAGCCTTGCAAGTAATCCGTCGAATCGATGTGTCCAGGGCCAAGACAATTTTTCTTGTGACAATTTTTCAGAATCAGTTGCTTCAAGTGATTCATGCAGAAAGCGTGTCGAAGACGGCAACTTAATTCAGCAGAAAACCAATCACACTTTAGCGATGACTGTTAGTGATGTTGGTTCCAGTTTTGATCACATTTTTGCAAACCCAGCCATCAGCAGTGATTCAGCTTGCATTACTGAAACCCAATCTCATCGAGAAGAGCCTTCAGTTGGGAACCCAGCAGACTTGGATGGTTTAGTAAACCAAAACCTGTGTTCCAATGTCAGTTCAATGCAAACTTCAGTTGCAGACGGTTTTGCATTTAACGTGGAGCAGTTGACATGTCCAGTTGTTATTGATTTTTTTGTGGCAGTGCCAGACTTACAGCGAGCCTCAAAGAGGTTGGGGTAAAGGACGCATTTGGCGTAGATCACAAACTTGACAAAGCTGTTGCAACTGCGAAACGTTTGGACCTTACTGTTGAGTCAGAGCAATGAGTACTTTTGCAGTGGTTGGAATCACCTTTGGTTGCTGGCATTTTTCTGGCGCCTCCTTGCGGCACTTGTTCATTAGCTAGGAATATCAAGTTGCGTGATGCTACCGGGAAAATCATGCACGGCCCCAAGCCTCTGAGATCAGCTGACTGGCCGGAAGGTTTACCGGGTTTGGGGCCACGCGACAGAGATCGAGTGTCGGCTGCAAACAACTGTATGATTTTTTGGCAACACTGGTGGATTTGGCGCATGACAAAGGGTTGTTGGTTGTTGTAGAAAACCCAAGATCATCTATCTTTTGGCTTACGAGACTCTGGAAGAAAATCAAGGCGCCATTGCAATATTCGGCGCATCAAGCTTGCGCTTACGGTGGAGAAAGACCCAAGTGGACTGTTTTGGCGTGGAACCATCCAGCCTTTTCTTCTCTTTCCCTTTGCTGTCCAGGTGAATCAGATGCGCACAAACATAAACCTTGGGGCTTGGTACATTCAGGGTCTGGTTTTCATTTTCAACCAGTGAAGAGACAGCATATCCTAAAGGACTAGCCCATGCCATTGCGAGAGTCTTCGCATCCATTCTGTCAGTGCATGGTTGGAAACCTCCTCTTGAACAAATGCAAGAACAACCTGATGTGTCATTGCGTTCCATGAGAGCCATTGCAACTGCGCAGCCAAAGGCGTCAAAAATGCCGCCAATAGTCAGGGAGCACAAAAAAGTGGTCCTTATCACGGGGCCTTTTACTGAACTTGCAACAGCACCTGTGGAATGCATGCAACGGTTGAAACAAAGGTGGAACATTCCATCATCCTGTCAAGCGAATGTGGATTGCTTACCTGCTGGTGCCCAGTTGTTGCGTACCACTCCATTACGGTCAAATGGGGGTTTGTTAGAAGCCAAGCAGCTAGGAGTTGGTGTTTTCGAGCAAGCGTGGGGCATTCCATTTAGTCCAGATGAATTTATACAAGAAGCATTAGAGCGAGGGCATCCCAAATCCTTTTCCAGGTTAGTGCCCCAAGTGTTGCAAACTGCCATCGAAAACAACTTTGGCACAGACGGGTTGCACTCCTTACCTTCAAGCAGGACTCAATGGTTTGCAAAATGGACTGAAAGAGCCAAGCAACTTCAGCAGCGAGATATGGAAATCAAAAACGCACTTCCTGACCATGCAGCCAAGATTTTGGAAGCAAAGCGTTTAGCCTTGTTCAAAGAAATTTTGGAAGACCTAGAGTATCCCGATGTAGGTGCGTTTGACGAGCTGGTTGACGGAACAGACCTTGTGGGTGAGGTAAAGCCTTTTGGAATTTTTGAAAAATCACTCAAGCCAGCGGAGAGAACAGTACAGCAGTTGAGAGAAGCCAGCAAATCAGAACGAATGCTCGATTTCTTCAAATGTTCTTCATCGGGAGACAAAGAGATTGACGACATGGTATACAGCAAAACATTGGAGGAAGTTGAGTTTGGTTGGGCCACAGGGCCTTTGCAGCTGGAAGATTTACCAGGAGACGCTGTGATCAGCAGAAGATTCGGCCTTCGACAGCCAGGCAAAATCAGACTCATAGATGATCTCAGCGCTAGTGGAATTAACCAAACGGTGCAAACAGCAGAATCGCCCAAACCACATTCTGCAGATTTCATCGCAGCCATGCTTTTAGCAGTGCTAAAGGTCAGCAAAGGTTCAAAGCTGATGGGAAGGTCTTTGATTTAAAAAGCGCATATAAGCAAATTGCAATCTCACCAAACTCCTTGTCATTTGCGTTTGTAGCAGTCTACAACCCGGACAAAGCCAGGGCGGAAGTGTTTCAGTTGCTTGCAGCACCGTTTGGTGCAACCAGAAGTGTGTATTCATTTTTGAGACTGTCAAATGCAGTTTGGTACATAGGTGTCAAAGCCCTTAATCTCATTTGGAGTTGCTTCTTTGACGACTATGTGGTCTTCAGCCGTGATGAGCATGTGAACAATGCGGAGCAGTCCGTATCTCTTTTGTTTAAACTGCTTGGGTGGAAATTTGCTGAAGAAGGGGACAAGGCGGATACCTTTTGTAGAGAATTTGGTGCGCTGGGCATTCGCATCATCCTGGACGAAGCAGACAAAGGACTGGTGAAATTTACAAACACTGAGAAAAGATCTACAGAGTTGATCAACACAATAAATGCGTTTTTGGGCAAAGGCAGCATGACAACTTTGGAGGCGCAAAAGCTGAGGGGACGCATGCAATTCATGGACGGTCAGTTGTTTGGCCGATTGGGCAAATTATGTATGAGAGAGGTCACAAATCACGCGTGTGACCTAAAAACTTCAAAGCTGAGTACGAGGACATATGATGCATTTAAACGGTTCTCCATCTTCTTGGAGCATGCGGAGCCACGACACATACACTTGAGCACCGACGATGTTTGGCATATCTATACAGATGCTTGTTATGAACCAACTTCATGCGACTGGAAATGCGGTTTGGGGGGTGTCCTAGTAGGACCCAACGGAAAACAGGCAGCATACGTTTCAGTGGCATTGAGCAATGAACAGATGGAGCTTTTAGGATCTGAAACAAAGAAGACGATAATTTTCGAAGCGGAGCTTTTGGCATTGGTGCTCGCTTTTTCAATCTGGCGCGAGTACATTGCAGCTTTTTCTCTGATTTGTTTTGTGGATAATAACTCGGCGAGAGATGTTGCCATTTCCGGAAATGGTAGAAACATCACTGCAAACTGTTTGATCGAATTTTTACTGAAATTGGAAATGTCAAGTTGCACTACACCTTGGTATGCAAGGATTCCTACACCTTCAAACATAGCCGACGAACCCTCGAGAGGGGAAATACAGAGATTCATAGATTTCAATGTGCCTGGTACGTCTGTCCAAGACGGTTTGCAGGAAATCATGTTAGCACTGGCAGAGAACACGGTTATGAGGGGATCCATACACTGAATTGCAGATACAAATTGGAAGCACCGTTTGAACTTCTTGTCTTACCAGCGATTTATTTGATTGCTGGATCTGGTGGCAACAACTTTGGAGCGACAGGTTGACGTTTCGAACTTGCACAGCCCGTTGTCACTGGTGTAAGAAAAAAGGAGCGAGTGAGATCAGGAGCTTTGTTCAGTTTTCACCGTTTCAGATCATTTGAGCTGCAAGGATTTTTCATTTGAAGCATCAAACGATGCCAAGGGTTCTTTGCGTTTTAATACAGGGGTTCGTGGTGATTTTCAGCTTTAACCCCATCGGTGTTTCGGTAGCGTAGGGTAACTAGCAGCCACCAATACCAGAAATAAGTCTGCGGTCAACTTGTTGATAGCTCCTTATTTCTGGTGTTGGTGAGAGAACTTGTTCTCGTGCTGCTGGTTGCTCTTCCTCTTGTTGCTGTCTCCTTCTCGCTGGCTGATGGATCACTCGAAGTAAACAAGTCAACCTTGGAACCTCGAACACTCAGTTGCAAATGTTTTCAACAGTGTACAGTTCCAACAATCATTTGCAGTCCTTGCTTTACAATGCAGTTCAACTTGGTGAAGATCATGTTGGGACATTTAGTGCTCGGCAACATTGGCTCTGAGGGACGGGTGGCGGGTAGCCTCGTACTTTTTTGGTAGAGGTTGCCCCACCCAACCCTCCCTTTGGCGCACCACTCATCCTTACGACTGAGTGGGCTCTTTTTGGCGATCGACTTTTTGCTGGATTCGATGCTGCACTGCAGATCCCGGTTGGACTTGCAGGAATGGGGATCCATAAAGTGAATTGCAGATACGAATTGGAAGCACCGTTTGAACTTCTTGTCTTACCAGCGATTTATTTGATTGCTGGATCTGGTGGCAACAACTTTGGAGCGACAGGTTGACGTTTCGAACTTGCACAGCCCGTTGTCACTGGTGTAAGAAAAAAGGAGCGAGTGAGATCAGGAGCTTTGTTCAGTTTTCACCGTTTCAGATCATTTGAGCTGCAAGGATTTTTCATTTGAAGCATCAAACGATGCCAAGGGTTCTTTGCGTTTTAATACAGGGGTTCGTGGTGATTTTCAGCTTTAACCCCATCGGTGTTTCGGTAGCGTAGGGTAACTAGCAGCCACCAGGGTAACTAGCAGCCACCAATACCAGAAATAAAAGACGCATAACAACTCGCCATACGATTGACATGTGAGAAAAAACAACACAGCACTGTGCGGAAACCAAGGCTCCCCCCAGCCAGGAGCCCCGAGATCACACAGAGCAGGCCACTCGGGCATAAATTCTCACATGTCAGGGGCAATCCCAAGACCAGCAATGACACCGTCACGTAGCCAAAGGAAAGGTGAAACGGAAAGTGAAACAGGATTAAGGTGAGACTAGACAGCCGCGTTCTAGCTCTCAGAGTCCGCTCAGAGTCCACTCAGTTGATCTTTTCCTAGCATTGTCATCTTCTCTAGTAGCTCTTGGCTAGTGCTCTTGCAACTCGTCAAAGTGAGTTGGAGAGGGTAGCAGTGCGTAGTGCTCTTCAGAGGAAGTATTACTAGAGCCTTTCTCTGTGCGTGGCAAAAGCAGAAGTGCCTTTTGTGCTTGGCTCACCTCATAGCTTGCTGAGGTAGTGCAGTTGTGCAGACTGCGAATCACCTGGTGTAATTGACGTGTTGCAGTGTCTTACATTGACAACCCAGCTTTCACGCCAGAGGGTATGATTTCATGGATGTTTGAACGCGCCGCCGTCGTCATGAGAAGGCAGTGATAAAACAGAATCCAGAGAAAGAGTTTGCCTATTCAGCTCGCAAGTCAGTGCTTGCTGACTTCATGGAGTTCTTGGCTACTGCGGGTGACTCAGAACGTGGCCTAGCAAACGAAATTCTTGGAATGATAGATGACTTGTCATCTGATGAGGATTCACCCACACGCAATGATGATGAACCTGAAGAAGAACGACGCCAGCGTGAGAGAGCTGGACACAGTGCATTGATTGCACGGCAGAGCGCTATGTCCATGCAGTTGGCAGGTTGCAGTTCAGGACCTGGAGATGTGCATGGAGGCTGTATGGAAGTCTCATGGTTTGGCATTGAATTTCTGACCCTGTGGACGCTTCTACTTGGAGCATATTCATGGTGGACGCTTCGCAATCCGAACTTCGAGTTCATTCGCACACAAGCCCCCCGATCGAGCCGAGTATGCAATGCAGCCTGCAACTGGACCCACGTGACTTCAGAGGATATCTCCCTGGAATCCCTGGTCACGTGGAACCTTTCGAGAGTTTTGAGTGAGGAGACTGAGACGTGCTCATGAAGAACGAAGCTGTGGGAAAATCATGAGATACACTGTGATACACTCAAGATCGAAAATGGCTTCAGAATCTCTTATGCCATCTACATGGTGCCGGTCCAGCAAAAAGGCATCGAATGCTGGAATCACTAACAGGAGAGAATGAGATGTCGGAAAATGACCAGTCTCCCACATACAACCGGTGCACGATGCGAGGAGTCACCTGGGTAGAAGTCATGTTGAAGCCTATGGCCACTACATCAAGCTCCTCTACCTTCAGGGCATCGAGACAAACGGCCTCATGCAATGTTTCAGTGAAGCATTCAGTATGCCAGAACCTCGACAAGATGATGGAGACTCAGACGAGTCAATACCTGAGGAAACCCACCCCAACCGATGGACCGAGAGAGTTCTAGCAACCTGAGAGAGGCAGGCAGCACATAAAACAATTGGTGCTGCAGGCATGAGGTTCTGCAGTATGGCTTTTATTGCCAATTTTCACACCGTTCCACAGAAGCTACGGCATCAATGGATTTACAACAATCCTGACGAACATAGCGATATAGCACCAAAGGTGCATATCGAGGCGGGGTGCAAAATATTTACCGTACGGCATCAATGCTTACATGCTTACA
Source organism: Cladocopium goreaui (assembly GCA_947184155.2). NCBI lineage: Eukaryota > Dinophyceae > Suessiales > Symbiodiniaceae > Cladocopium > Cladocopium goreaui. The sequence continues at coordinate 27,536 of CAMXCT020004363.1, forward strand.
TGTCAGTCATGCACAGTTCATGCTAGTCACTGCACAAACTGAGCAGTGTAACTGAATGGTATGTTCGAGGCGCTCTTGGTTCCAGGAAAATCAGCACAAACAAATTTCCGCGTCGACTTTTCGCTCCAAACTCTTTGGAATTGCCATTCCAAACCTACAGTGTATCCCACAGGATCTGCACTCAAATGGCGCCAGGCCTAAACCTGAACACACACTGACACATATTAGGTGGTTGATATCTGAACATAACTGTTTGCTTCGCATGCTTCGTTTCATGCGCTAAGGGGAGAGTGCAGATGCCTTCGGTCAGTAGCAGTGTTCAGCGGCATTCAGAGCATTCCCGCATAGAAAACCATGGTGCAGAAATGCCCTGACTATAAACATTTCGTTGCACCAACAATGCCAAAGGCTTTGCATTTGTTGCCAACGATTGTGTTGGACCTTGTTTGGGCCTTATCAATTTCATGGAACCGGTTTCATTGGGTATACCGCGTGTGTTTGTTTTGATGACGTTTTTGCGCGTGGTACCGTGTCGACGCTGGTCTTGGACAAATTACAGGTTGTTTGGGTTTTTTCGGCCGCCGGATGAAGATGCTTTGTGATCATCCGTATGCACGCAAACATTTGTTTTAATGTATATACATAAACTTACATCCTTATTTGTTTGTTGTTTATTTTTTGCTAATATTGGTATATATATATACACATTGTTTTTTTTGTATACATATATCTTTTATATATCTTATATTTATATGTATATATATATATATACATACACACATACACATACACATACATACATACATACATACATACATACATACATACATACATACATACATACATACATTTGTTTATCCCAACAAGCAGGCAAACAAACACGCCACTCAATCTGCGAACTCTTTGGCTGTGACCAGTGCCTCGTTTTGGCACAAACATACTTGGCCAAAAATCATGGATGATGGTGCTGCACCAAGGTAATTTTCCAATGCATTTTGATTGTCATTGGGCAGCTCGAAAATTGTTTTCAGAGTGAACCCCTATTGCACTGAGGTGGGCATGCCTATGCAATACGAGAGGCGTTTTGCTGTGAACATGCGGGGCTGATGCGCCGTCCACAACGTGATATCACTGCTTTGTTGGGTAAAACCAATCACAATAGTTTCCGATCGTTATTTGCTGCAAAATGGTAGGGCTTTCGCATCAATTGGATGAACATGCGTGATGCAGCCACTGGGCAAGGCGCATTCTGCATGAATCATGCTGCATGAACTGGTGATTTGCAGTGCCTTTCTTTGTGTTTCAACACTTTCATCATTTTTTGACTTTGCCAATTGAACTGCGTTTGGCCTGCAGTTATGTGGGAAAGTGGCGAATGGGATTGTGGACAAGATGAAATGGAGGAGAACGGAGACTCGTGCACAACATATTATTTTTTCCAGCGTGCCAATTTGTCATTTATCAGAGTCACGTATTCATCTAGCCGAAGGTGCATCCGCCATTGTTTGCTTCCTGCTGTGAGACGTGCTTGAACCAACAAAGTATCACATGTATCACCTTCGCAACCTTCCAAAACTGACGCTGAACAATCATACCAATGCCTCCGAACAACATAAAATTGGACTTTCCTATCCAACCCTGCAGGCACAGATACCATGTGAAATTTTGAGATGCAAACAGGCTGCGACGGGAATTTTTGGTGCATGTTGTTCGCAATGATTTGGTTGAGTGACGTTCACACCAATTAGACTTCACTGGCTACCGCAACAAAATCTAAATAAATTTTGTGCACAGAAGTCACCAAGGATCAGCCTCACACCCTAGAATTTGAACATTGCCAAACCCCTAAAACTGAAAATGTTGCGTCATGTTGCATTTGCGATGTGCCAGATATCTCGTGAACTCAACTTTTCATCCCTGGAAGTGCTGACCAGTTTGCGATTGGTACAATCGGTTCCACCCTCAGATCACAATGATCTTCACACTCACATGAATCATTGATTGCACAGTTTTACACGCACCATGGCTGGCTCTTCAAAAGTTGTTTTGAGGTGATTTTCAAAGGCGAACCTTTGGAAGAAACTTGTCCTGGAAATCTTGAAAACAGTTTTGCATTTTCTTGCACAAATTTTGTATCAGTGCTTGTTGTCTATCGAAGGAATGGAATTTCCATTTTGGCTTCGTCATACCGAATTCGACAAACACTTGGCAGCAGACCATTGAGGCCTTGCAAATGATATCTATGCGCCTTCCTGATACGCGATTCCGGGTTTCTGATGCAAGTGATGCAACTTTTGTTCTGCAAGGCTGCTGAAGAGGAAGAAATGCTGCCGGCCGAATTACTGTCTGCTTCTCTTCAGATTCGCTGTGTTGTGTTTGTGTCGTCGTGTGGGTTTTATTTGTTTGATTGAAACAAAATCAAAAACCTTTCTCAGGAGTCAAACTATCCAAGAAATGCATAACAAAATGTCACAACATTTCTCAACGTGTGTGTGAAAATGTCACAATGAGGTCTGGCAATGTAGTGATTGAGACCACATTCTTTGATGGTGCGCGGCTTCGCAAATTTCTTTGTTTCCCACATGGATAATGGAAACAAAAAAACTCAAGTTGGCGCAGGGGACTATCCCATCATGACCCAAAGGGCCTGGGCCTCAGAACTTAGAGAACTTAGAATTTGAGTTTTTCTTTCGTTTGAGTTTTTGGTTTCAACTTGCAATGTTTGCAAACTGTAAGTTTTTCAGATTTTTGGCAGGTACGAATATGGTATGTGTGAACTGCAACTGTTTATATCATATGGACTGTGAGTCTATGAGTGATGGAAATCACCCAGCAACATGGTCGGCGAACGGAAATTCAAACTAGTCCAGGATGTTGAGAAAAGAAACCATGTTGATTCGTTGATGTCAATCTTATGCTGTAGCTTTGGAAACTGTGTTCTGACTATTCCTTCAAGTGGAGGTTTACCAAAACGACCTTCAGACTCCTACTTCAGACTCCTATTTTGCGCATATTAGCTAAGCCTTAGCTGCCTAAGAACAGAGTGGATTTGGAGAAGCTCCGTCCCAGCAATAGAAGTAAATGAACCTCGCTATACAGGCGAACTTGCACTTGCGCAACTTGCGCAACTTGCGCAACTTGCGCAAGCCGCAACTTGCAACCTGCGCAACCTGTGAAACCTGTGCGGTGCAAAAGAGATCAGAGATATGCACAGATGCAGTGTGTTGCGATATGTTGAGGAATGTGTTGCAAAGTATGCCTTGTGAATTGTGACTGGCAAATACTCAAAGACTATTCAAAAATTCAAAGATTGAAGGCTTCGAAGGCGTCGAAAATAGATCACCTTTTGTGATCTCATTGCTGAACAAATGCTCTGGCCATGAAGCGCAAATGGTACCGTCATAGAAGCGCAAATTGTTGAGTCACTCAGAGTCATTCTAGGACCTTCTGGGATGCCTGACTTTATCGGCTGATTTCAGAGAAGGTTGCACAGGCAAAAGAGATCAAAAGAGAGGATTTCCACTTCTAGTTGATTTGACTGATTTGACTGTCCTTCACCTCCTCTTGTTGCCGCTTTTGCAGCATTTGCAAAGTAGCTGACTCTGATTTGTCGAAACAATGGGCAGAAAGGAGTGATGTTCTACGCCATCCATCGTGTGAGATCCCGAGCCAGAATCCTTGAATGCTACCATTTGCAATCTGTGTTTAAGTCTAAGTCTTTGTTTTTCCCTATCAAATCTATCAATCCTATCAGCATTTGATAGGCAACTTTGACCCCTTTTTACATGATCTCGGACTCTCTAGCCCGTCTTCAGTCAGTGTTTGAATGTGTTTCATGTGATTCAAACTCACTGCAGTCACTGCATCATACTGCACCTTTCCCCACCCTCTTTGCGTTTCGGTTTGTCTGGCAGCGCAGGAGGATGAAAAGCGAAAAGCCAAGGCCAAAGCAAAGGCAGCAGGTGCGGCGAAAAATGCGGAATTCTGGTGAATTCTGAATGTTTTCATCAAATGATATATTTCGCACTAGATATTCCAGGTTCAAGGGTGAACCATATGATTTTGCGCAAGACCAGTCTTTTTTTAAGGCAAGAAAGAAGCCAACGCAGCTCAAATTGACAAAGATGCTTGGCACGAGAACCAGAGGCTGCAGATGATGTGTATGCCATGTATGTGCAAGCAACATGGGTTCTATATCACCATTTCCTTTGCAAGGCATTTTGTACTTTCATGTTTTGACTCGATTCAGATTTATATAGTTCATTTGGCTCCATTACTTTCTGCATATAATTTCGAAACTCGACTACCTGAATTTTACATGCTCTAGCATGTCTGGCTGGTGCCGGCCACATCCCAGAAAATCTGCCGCTAAGAATAAGAAGGGAATGTTCACTACCATGGCCCCCCCAGGTAACACGTGCCATGTGGAGGGAGAGGAAGGGAGATGGGCGAGCTCGCGCAGTTGCAGGTGTTACGACTCCAATGCAGGGAGACATGAACTCGGTCGATAACTTCATACAAGATCAGCAATGGAGTCAATAGATGAAACGAGCTACAGTCCTTGTCAACCCACTCGTAGCCATGGTATGGGTCACCCATCCATATTCTGACAGCCTCTTGATGCCGGCAATGAGCGCAACAAGAATTTACAAAAGAAACCAGACGCAACTCGATTGAGGCAGTTTGAAGGCAATGCTGGCGAACTTCCTGACCAAATTAACAAGAAAACACTTCGCCAAGCGAGAGCATTATTCTGCCACAGGTCCACCCGGTATTAACTAAGTGGAGGAACACGAACCCAACTCTTCCGGCAAACCTTCTCGCAATCACCGAACGCCCACTTTTGGAGAATACATGCCGCAATAACCTTACAGGAAACTTTTATAGATTTTGCCCTCCGCATTGTCTACCTTTCGTTCTCCCTCTCCTGCTCTCAAGTTTACTTCGCCCCAAATTGTGCGCACATTGTTGGCCACATCCATAACAAAAACTAAGCAAACAATCTACAGCTCGTAGCAGGTTGAATTTGAATGAATTGGCTAGACATTGCAAGAAGGCTATCATCTCTAGAGCATTTGGCTTGCCTTGCTTTTAAGTTGTTTTCAGGTTGCATCTTGTTGGCTTCTCGAGGTTCAGAAAGATGCACTGCTGAAAGGCAATGTCAAGAGAGCAGCTGTCTCTCGCACTGCAATGTACAGCACGCTTTAGAGTCCGACTTGGGAAAGTTGGGAAAGTGGCGATTACGATATTTTGCGATTGCGAGTGAAGTTCAGAGCAACCAGAGCAGAAGTCTGAGTATGAATGAGGGCAGGAAAGAAAGAGAGAGAGAGAGAGGAGTTTGAAACAAAAGTGTCAATGAAAGTGTCAAGCTGAAGTAAAAGACGTTGTCCTACCTACTAGTAATTAGAATCATGCTCTGTGTTACAGTAAGGGGGCACACTTGAAGTATATAGTGCTAGGATAGAATAGAATATATATATACATATATGACAATAATAATAATAATAAATAGTACTAATAATACTACTAATAATAAAAATGACAATAATAATATAATATTATATACCAGTAGTACCGCACAAGGCGGTGGCGGAAGTTTCAAAAATAGGAAACCTATAGGAGAGGTTGGTTGTTGTGAATCAGGGATGGCAGAGCAAAGCCACTGCTGGACTGAAAGGTGCTTGATCTCTCTCTCTCTCTCTCTTTCTCTCTTTTTCTCTCTGTTTCTCTATCTTTCTCTGATTATCTACCTACCTACCTACTTATCTATCTCTCTATCTATCTATCTGTCTGTCTGTCTGTCTATCTATCTCCCTATCTATCTATCTACCTATCTATCTAGCTGTCTAGTCTTCTAGCTATTTGTCCATCTATCTATCTATCTTCCTTTCTATCTATCTATCTATCTATTTATTTATCCATTTATCTATTTATCTATTTATCCATCAATCCGTCTACCTATCTATTTATCTATCCATCTATCAATCTATCAACCTATCTATCTATCTATCCATCTATCTATCTTTCTTTCTACTTATCTGTCTATCAATCTATCAATCTATCAACCAATCAATCTATCTACCTATCTGTCTATCTATCTATCTAAATCTATCTATCTATATCTATCTATCTATATCTATCTATATCTATCTATATCTATCTATATCTATATCTATCTATATCTATATCTATCTATATCTATATCTATCTATACCTATCTTTACCTATCTATATCTATCTATATCTATATCTATCTATATCTATCTATATCTATATCTATCTATATCTATCTATATCTATCTATAGCTATCTATATCTATCTTTATCAATCTATATCTATCTAAATCTATCTAAATCTATCTATATCTATCTATATCTATCTAAACCTAACTATATCATCTATATCTATCTATATCTATCTATATCTATCTATCTATCTATCTATATCTATCTATTTCTATCTAAATCTATCTATATCTATGTATACCTATCTATATCTATCCATATCTACCTATCTATCTATCTATCTATCTCTCTATCTCTCTCTCTCTCTATCTATCTCTCTCTCTCTATCTATCTATCTATCGATCTATCTATCTATCTAGCTATCTCTGTCAATCTATCTCTATCTATCTATCTCTCTATCTATCTATCTATCTATCTATCCTATCTATCCTATCTATCCTATCTATCCTATCTATCCTATCTATCCTATCTATCCTATCTATCCTATCTATCCTATCTATCCTATCTATCCTATCTATCCTATCTATCCTATCTAATCTATCTATCTATCTATCTAATCT
>CAMXCT020004364.1:0-39329 GCA_947184155.2 Cladocopium goreaui
AGCCACACAGAGCTCAATTTTCCCGACAGAGTGTGCCACCAGCGGGCCAATGGCAAGCGCTGAAGTCAAACGAAATATCCACCATGCGCTAATGGCCCACTGATACATCCTGGAACACTCAAAACAATGATTGTGACAATTGACAACATATCCTTCAAAAGCGGACCTTTGATACACGAGCCACACGAGAATGCTGAGGCCACCGGTTCGGAAACAATGAGCCCTGCATGTGAAACAAGCATGCAGCAAAGTTTTTTCGAAAAATAAATCTTCCAATATCTTCCAAATACCAGCCATCTGCGGGCAACCCCTGGCAGCCTCGGGGTATCGGTTCGGTTTCAGGATCTTGCCATGGCCCTTGAGCCAAGGCACCCAAGGCACAAAGGTCACACTGAATGCAGCAAGACTTGGAGAAAGGTTTCTTATGGTTTCCTTTAATTTGGTACAGCTGAAACATGGTGAAACTCTATGAACTCTATACCATAGATAAAACTAGATGAAACTACACTTACTCTACCTGAATCTACATGAAACTCCATGAAAGTACAATGCTCCCGATTTCCCACGAGAACTTGCACAGACCTCAGGGATCCGTACATGGCGCAGCACTTCGGCTCCACCAGGAAACTGCACCGCAGTTGCGAAATTGGACTCGAGAAATGAAAGAATCCGACTGAAGCAGTTCCACAAATTACGTCGTGCCCCAGCAACATCAAACTCAACTGGACTCATATAGAACATTATTTTGATGGATGATCTCGGGAGTTGCAAATTGATGCTATAGAATCCTATAGAATTTGGTTTCTATCACGTTCACCATGCACATGATTTGATCTTCATTCTCAGCAACAGGATGGAAAGTCCTTGGTTCGTGAAGTACCAAACCATGGTAACCATGCCCATGTTGATATACTTATATACCCCTGTGATCCCCTGTGCAAATATGTTTGTTCTCACTAGCAAATCAAAACAGGTCCCTGGACTTGCTTTTTGACATTTTTTCATAGACTCAAGAATGCGAATAGACAATGAACAACTGGGTACCTGTCAGAACCTCAGCTGTCTCCCACCTTCGGCAACCTCAACTTCGAAGTGCCCTCCTGGCAAATGCAAGGTGTTATTCAAAAGAAAATCAAACCCCCTCTTGTTCCAGGCATATACCTTCAATGAAACATACACCATACAGTCGGGGGCTAAAGTCACAGCATTTTTTAAATGTGGGTAAATCGTTTGCGGAAAAGTCGTTACGACTGGCTCACAGCAGGGTCACAGCAATCCATCAAAACACAAGGGAACTGCCTTCATTGGAAGGATACAAAATACCAGTATAACGAACACTAGAGAGCCCGCCCCTCGCACTCCAGACTACTATTCTGCGCTACCCAGCATTACTTTGTATTGCAACAAAATCATTCTGCAACACTAAACCTGTCAGAATGGATTGATTCGAGACGAAAGATAGGAGTAAGACGCGGTGAACACAAGGAAATAGATGAAAAGAGAAGAAAAAGTGACAGTGAGAAAGCAAAAGAAAGAAAACATAAAAGAAACAGAGAGAAGCAAAGAAGAACAGAAGGAAAAAAACGGAAAAGAACAATACGTATCAAGGAGAAAAAAATATAAAATGAAGAAATTGCATCCTACAAAAATCACAAATGGTCAGTTCTTCCCAAACACATTTCCGACCACTGTTTGTGCCTCAACACGACACAAACCTAGTTTTTCCATCCGTCCTGCTGCAGCTGCAGCAACAGCTCGGAATCACCACTTTCATCACAGGGCACTTGTTCCTCACTGGGTGTGTGTGTGTGTGAAAAGGTTGTGTGAAAATTTTGGGGTTGAAAACCCTAGCAACAACTAAGTATCATAAAATCAAAACCAAATCTGGGATTTCATTACGATTTTAGTCCAGTTCCTGGGCAATTGGGGCCCAATGGACATGTGAGACAGCAACTAGTCAAGAATGACCAATGCGTAGTGTTGAAAACCCAGATGGTTTTGCAAAACCAAACATCCCTGTTTATTAATCTATGCAACAAGCATGCAAAGGAGATATTTGAGAGAACGTGTCCAGTTGCGTAATGTTAAAAAAATGGTGCCACATGATCTTGGACACCAGCAAAGGTTCAGACCAAATGGGGCACCGAGTCGGCTGAAAGAACAAAAAAATGTGCCAACATGGCGATATCTCAAAAGTGTGATTTCTATTGCGACAAATTCCACAACGAAGAAATGACACCTACCATTCAGGATATTTTTTCCGAAATGTTGATGTTTCTGATTTTTTTTGAATGACCCACCCACGCATCTGTTTCGCTCCTCGTCCAAAAGCAAGATGATTTTCATTCCCAGAATTCATGTACATGTATGACAATTCAGGTTGAACGGACAATTTCACGATTTTTCGTGGTTTTAATGAAGGTTAAAGTGACAATTTCACGATTTTGTGTTGTTTTCAAGTTGCAAGTCAGAGCGATAATCGATTCATCCAAACTCCACTCATGAAATAACCATGCACATCATGTTGAATGACTGCAATTTGCAAATATGTGTGGTTTGTGTGGTTCGGACGTTTAAACTCTGAAATGTGGCAGAATGGAAACCGGTTGACCGGTCATCAAACATGTGGGAAACTTGTCCAACATCCCATTGTTTTGCAAGATCTCACATTGGAAACTGCTTTGACAAATCACAGGCCAAACACACCAAGACAATCAAATGCCAATGCTATTTATCAAACCAAACACGGGACCCCTGAGAAAATTCAATTTCACTTGCCGCTTGAAGTGTTGCATTACAATCCCACCACAACTACTTTGTGATCAAACTGTTGTTTGTTTGGAATATTCGTGTTTTCGTGTTTCCACGGGCGTTGCTGCCAAAATTGCCACGAATGAAACTACACCACCCAAACCATCAATGAACAGCTTAACAAGGGGGAAATCCGCTACCCGACCACGTTGTCACGCCCCAAAAAACAAGTCGGCCAAACTGTTTAATTGAAAATCTGTTGATCCTCAGAGCCTCTGCCACAACATGCATTTGTGCAATTTTTAACAGATACTACACCTGCTATGTCACATGGCTGAGTGCTCCACAACGCAACTTGGATGTACTGCTTACAGCGTTAGCATGAAGCACCCCGCCTTGCTGTTTACTTTACTTCAACAGCATAGAGTTGAAATGGTAAATCCCTAAGGAAAATTCTGAATTCCAAGGTGTCTGAGTACTGTTGCAGGGACGCAGTTTGTAGCGTGCCTCTACTTGCTGGACTCTTTTGGAGACACTGTCAGATTCACCTGTTGAAACTGCTATGCTATCTGGTTATGTCTCTGCATCGTCCTCCATCTGCTCGGATTCTGAAGTTTCTACATTGCCATGATGCATAACCATCCAGGTTTCTGGATCACTGACTTCGCAAAGTTCAGAGTTTCCATACCTGAAGGCTCTTTGTGATTCTGTCTCCATCATCTCGTCTGAATCTTCATCCTCGCTTTCTCCAGCTTCATCCATCGGGGGATTGTCAATGTTTTCCATCAAAGCACGTGCAATTGAATCCACATGAGAACTGTCTGAAGTTGTTGCTCGTTCAATTGCCACTGCGTTCGCCAAGCTTTGACCCACCTCCACTGCATGTTCAACCTCATCCATGGTGTTGCACAACTGAATCCAGCTTGGCCATAGCTTGGAGACTCCTCATCGCTTGAAAGGTCTGTCATGTTCCTGGCCATGACAGCTGCTGACAATCGAACTGATTGATCTCCAGACTTGCAAGCATTCATCACGTTGCAAAGCAATTGAAGTCGCTCCTCATACAATTGCTGTCGTTCCAACGAAGTTGCTGTGGATTTTCTGCGCAAACACCTTGAATACATAAAGGTAAGCATGGCTTCAGGGCTCCATGCAGTGTAGGGCTCTGGCAAATCACCTTCGTCTCTCAAAACAGGCATCTCAATTGGATCTCGAATGCTCGTGCTCGAGCTTGCAACATTGCTCGAAGGAAACTCGCTGTTGGCAGCGATGATTGCAGCACCAATGTGGGACATTCTGATTGACCCATCTTCGTCATCATCGATCTCGTTCATAGTTGGTTCCTCCAAAACAGGAGTGTCATTGTCTTGAGGGCTCTCTGCAACTCTTGCAAACCAATTGAAAAACCAAATCATTCCAACTCCAACGCACAAGGTGAAAAGCAAAATGAAGAGGTTACAGCCATCTTCCAAAGTTAAATCACATCCTTGTAAATGAAGTTGGATCAGGCTCAAGGCGCCAGCAAGGGCTCTGTGGTTGACCCTTCGAACAAAAACTCGTCCTGGATCATCGGCTCCTTCCAAACATCCATTTGATCTGTTGTACAAACCAAGCAAACTCATCAAAGATCTCATTCTCGGGGCAGCTAAACGTTTTGTTCCGATGTCAGCGGGATTCGAATGGCCGCTGATGCTGCATAACTTCAGACTTCCATTTCCAACCATATCCTGCAACCACAAGATGCGGCAACTCAAGTGTCTCAAACGTCCAACTCCCCTTCGATTCAAGATTCCTTTGGCACCACTGCTGTCAGTGTAGATGTAGATAAGGGTTCTTTTGTTGGTGATCCATGTCAACAACCTGGCAAGTAGGATGGCGTCACTGGCTCCACTGCTGCAAGCGTAAACTTCGGCTTCAGCTGATGACAACGAAATGATCTTCTGAGTCCTTGATGCTGAGTATATCAAGCACTTCCCAAACATCACAATGCAACAGCTTACAGACCTTCTGCTGACACGGTCTGAAGCCCAATCAGAGTCAGTGAACACCTCCAAAACATGTTCATTTGGATCCACGTTCGGATAATCATGGAAAATGCCAGTTGCTTGACCACCCCATTTCAAAGACACGCAACGTCCTTATAAACTCTTGCTCAACCAAATATAACAAAGGGGGCCCCCCAACAAAAGAACCCAGGGGTTCAACCTGGCTGAATTTGTCAAGGTCTAATCGGTTTTCATTGTCATGGAGAAAATTCATATACAGCAAGGTCAGTTCCACGATTTGGCTGAAAAGCTCATTGGAAAAAAACATAGCAAAAGTTCGGGAAAACGAAAATGCTGGAGCCAAGTGCTCGAATTGACCAAATGTCAATGTCCCATGTGGACGCCTCGTCAAACATGACGAGAGAAAAACAAATGCTGACCAACTGTCAACATTACAGTAACATACCTGATATGTATATATACATGTCCCACATGGACAAGAAACAGAGAGAGACAGGGAGGGAGTGCAAAGCAAGGGGGGGACAAAAACAGTTGGCCAACTGCCAACGAGCACACTTGAGGGGAAACTGCATCATTCACATATTACGCAGTGACCCCAGATAACAAACATTCCACAAACCAGGTTGAATGTTTCAAACAGTTGGTGTTTAAACAAAACAGCAGTTAAAAGAAACACAAGCGCAAAAGTCTCTCGCAAACACAGAGTGTTTCTTCACGCCACCAACCCCTCCTATTTTTTTTTGGGGGGGGAGGGGGTTCAGGGTTTTTTTTTTTGGGGTTGAGGTGGCACACGCCACACCTGCGAGTTGATAAGGTAACAAGGCTAGCGCCTAGTGAAACTTATAAACTCTTGCTCAACCAAATATAACAAAGGGGGCCCCCCAACAAAAGAACCCAGGGGTTCAACAACAAGGAGGGGGACCCAACATACTCATAGGCGTACCAGTCATACAAACATACAACCAAACCAAAACCACACAAATACATACGTACGAATATATACATATATATATCCACAGGAGTACGCACGAATACGCCAAAGTTCCGCAAATGAGATCACCGAAGTTCACAAAAACACACACTGGAGAAGAACGGCTGGAAATCAGTTTGTTTCGTTTGGACAATGGCGTTTCACTCGGTCACGCATGCTGTTCTTTTTTTTTCACGTGGGCAAGTCTCGATGTCACTGCAGCTATGGTTTCAATTGCATTGGTATGGTCCGCAGCGTTTCCACATGAAACGTCCATCACCGGCTCCATCATTCACTCACATACCAAAGCAAGACATCGTTCCCAAAGGAAACGGGCACACAGAGAATTTAACATTGTCACACATCTCAGTCATTCCCCACTTTCTTTTCACCAAAGATTTATTATTTTTACAAGTCTACAAGAGGGACTCCGGTCAGAGGACAAGTTGCCTGACGCCTCACGGCCCCAAGCTTCACCATCAGGTCATGGCATGCTCTAGATGGCTCATCAGCCGGGTTGCTCTGACTCGGGACCCTTGTGAACCAAGTCCAAGTCCGGGCTTTCTCTTCCATTTTCTCCCAGCACAGCAACAGCTCTCGGACAGGTCTGGATCCGGAGGTCCCCTTGATGCATGCATCCATCGAGCTGTTGTTATCAATAAAATAAATGGTGCGTGACCCACTAAGGTGATCATTCCAGAGAAGCCGGCTCACCAATATGGCATAAAGCTCCACGAGTCCTATGAAGTGGGAAAACATGGATCCCCATTCCTCAACCAGGCGCTCCGGCACTGCACATGAAAAATATTCAAACTTGTTGTCATTGAACATAACTCCACCAATAGTATGGCCAGAAACCTCGCTGGCTCCGTCAGTAAAAACCAATATGGGCCGCCTCTGGTCGCAGCACGGGATCATTCGAGGTTCTCCAGAAGAAAGTCTGTCCATTAGGACATGCAGTGATTCAATGGCACATCGATCCAGGGCGATGCTCTCGTGGCTTTTAATGGCGAGCCTGAACTCGTGCATGGCGATCCTTCCGACTCTACCCATGATCTGGGCATCTGCAAATTGTATACGGCCCAGGATCCGGCTAGCTTCCTTTGACGTCAGTGTGCCACGAGCCAGAATTCCATTGACTGTATCCGTGACCTCTGTCACCCTGCCGGGCTTATTCCTCACCAGGACAAAACCATCCATAGCTTTGCTAGTGTCAATCTCAACCCCAAGAACCGTGGCCCTTGAGTCAAAGGGCTTCAGTTTATGGTCAGCAAACTGGAACCCGAGCAAATCAAGTAGGAGCTTGGCCATGTTCATTGAGGAATGCTTCAAAATGCAAGGTGCTACCATTGGAAAATCGTCGAAATAATTTCCCCAAAGCAGTCCAGCATGGAGCCCAATGGAATGGATCAGCCAGGACACGCGGTTAAAGTGTACCACGCTGGCCGTCGCCCCAAATGGCAGCACATTGCCAATGAAACACTTGCATGAACTGTCTGAAGGATCCTTAAGGGCGATAACAGAGAGCCGCCTGCAGTCCTTGCTGATCGCAAATTGTTTGTATGCTGATGACAAATCCAAAACAGAAAGGAGAGGTCGGCCACCACCCTCTTCCAAATAAGCGGAGTGGACCTTCCCCTCCAGCAGGGTCCCATCACTCCTTCGAAATGAAATATATCCCAAGGCTAACGCACGGGTGATGGCAGCTGTCATCCACACGACCTGGTCTAAGGTACGCAAATCCAGCTTATCTGAGTAGCCATAGGCCGTGTTCACGCGGTTTTCTGCGAAATCGTCAATGGGCCGGAGTTTCATCCTATCACCCGAGGACTGAAGAACTGAGAAGCGTCTCACAGGTATCCATGGCTGTCCATTGAAAATATCATGAACTTGTTCGACTGTATGTGGGCCAGTCATCCAGTGATGGTTGCTCGCTTCCTCCATTGTAGCATCCCACAATGGTTGACTCTCAGTATCAAGAGCTGCACTTTTGACCTTGCCGATCAACGCAGGTCTAATGAATTTTGCACTGGCCCAGAGCTCTCCTTCAGAGGCTTGCGGTGGTCTGGGTTCAAGTCCAAAGACATTTGAAGGGCTCTGGATTCCGGTGAGTTTGAACCCTGCATCAATTTCGTCAAAAAGATTGGTATCAGGCCAATCCAAGCTGCAAGCTATCTTCCTGAGCAAGAGGAGCCTTTTGGGCGCAAGGATTTGCCTAACTCCCGGGTCAAGGCGCAGCTTGTGTTCCCTCTCTTGTGCTTCAAGCTCTTCAGCCCAACTCATCCAGAGTTTCATTTTGGAAATCCTAAAATTGCAAACATCTGCAGGGGACGTGGTCAATATGAAAAATAAAACATCAAGCATTTGATCAGGAACGGCATGAAAATTGTCAAAAGGGTGGTGCAACGTCAATGACCTGTCAATCCAAGTCATGGGAGTTCTGTAAATACCAAACTTCAGAACCAAGCTGCTCTCGCCCTCCCCCTTTTTCGAAAAACTGAGCAGCTTTGAACCACTAGGAACATGTTGGAGGCAGGCCGTCAAGCAACCTTTGGCATCGGTTGTGGGCATCGATGCAGCTATAATGGTTTCAAATCGCTCAAACTCCGAAATCAAGGGAGGCATTCGTCTTCCTGCCGGTTGTTTCTGCATGGCAATCATCCCTTTATGGTTGACTGCAACATTGCTGGGGTCGGCCTCAAACTTCTGTGGAAAAAGTTGCAAAGCATTCTGCACAATGGAAACCACCTGAACACACAACTGTTTGGTGTATGCTGCTTCATCACTAGTAGCATATTTGAAGGTTCCGTCACTCTGCCGTGTGCGCCCAAACGGGGCATGTTCGTGGTCACCAGGGCAGCGGGCTTGGATGCCGCACATTGCAGGCAAAGTTGAAAGGAAAGACCGTTGCAACTTCCGAGTTGACCCCCATGCGCATGTGTCATAATTGTAAAACCTGCAGGGCGTATCAGCAATCAAATTTGCAAAGCATGGAATAAGCCACAAATAGCTTGAAGTTGGGTTTTCAACGCTCCAAGGGATGTCCTGCAAGGTGCATTTGGTCAAAAACTTTGTCAGCCCACTATACAATGAATTTGCCAGTTGAACTCGCTCAAGATCTCTGCCTTCCAAATGTGGCAGTCCCGATGGGTAATCTTCACTACGCAACTGCTTTGGTCCCCCACCAGGACCAAGCGGGATTTCTCTGGCACGGCTGCATGTTCCGCACGGCGGTGCTGCATGTACAAAAACAACATTGTAATGCTCGATGATATGGTAAAGGAAAGCCCATCCATGCTCTGTCGACAGCTCCACATTGCAAACAGTGACATACGAGTGAAAACGGTTGGATTTATGGTCTATGGCCAAATGCTCAAAACCACAGTCCTTGAAACATTTACTCAAAATGGCAGTCCCTGCACATATTTCCATGATCAAAGGAGCGCCCCGTTTTGTTGTCCCCGCTTCAACGCCTTCAATGGCGGGTAAGCCAGGATCATCCACTGTTGCTGCACCAGCTGCATCTATTATAGAGTCACCAGCGCAAGTGTTGTTGGGTGAAACATTGCACTCCCTGAGTCAGCTGCTGCGTTTGTTTGGGCACGTCTGGAAGGTATGGTTCGACTGGAAGCAATTTTTCATGCAGCAAATGTGCATACCTTTCCGGCAGCGGCCTTTGGTCACGGGCAATTTGCAGCCATGAGGAAGGTTATGGTCGAAACATATGGGCTGGTTGTTGCGGTTTCCAGGTGCCCCGCCTTCAAGTCCAGCCGGCATCTTGATGGTAAGTGATCCACCGCCCTGACCCTTTGATTTTCCTTTGCCCTTATTCTTGGGCCTAGGGACCTTAGCCTCAGGCCTGTCGTGACTGGCATCGCTAGTCCTCTTGACTGACGTGCTAATGCTATTTGGCAACGGCTGCAACAAGTGTAAAACATCAGGGTGCTCCATGGTGGTCCTAAAAATTGCATCCAGTGGTCGGCCTGTGGCTGTGGTCTGGACGCCAGATCTGCTCCCTTCTGCAAGTTTGACAAACAGCTTTCGGTCTGCATTGATAATCTGCTGCATGCTGATTTTGGAATATCCGTCCGGTTGACTCGCAACCCTACAATCAAAAATCTTTTCAACCCACCTGTCATGCTCCAGGTAGTCCAGTAAGTTCGCCTGGTCAAAGGCGAGGCCTCGTCTCATCAAAGCCAACCTGACAAACATATCTGATGATAAATCTGCTTCCATTTTGTGTTCCTTGTCACGAATGCGGACAGCTCCACTTGCATCAATTGCAACATGTTTGTCTTCACGCTGGGATGAGTTCAAGACCTCCTGTTCTTTCGAAGTGCACCTGCTAAGTTCAACATGCTGCAGTCTGTTTTCCTCGTACAAGGACACTGCAAGGTCTACCAGCCTGTCGCTTGGTTCGAGTTTTCCTTCAATACGGATACCCTTCAGTTTGGACTGCTGACGTTTCAATCTGTCTGCACGTTCAGGCTGGGCTAGCTTCTTTACTGGCATGTCTTCGACCCGTTCAACTGAGTGCTTAAGCTCCGCTGCTGTAAGGCTGTAGGCCTCATGGAAGAGCCTCCTTAGTGATGCAAGTTGTCCAAGGGTTGGATCTGCACCTAAAGCGGTTGTCATGGCCGACACAAATGGGGCCTCATCTGAATTTCCTGGGACATATGCAGAGCTGAAGGCATACTTTGCAAGTGTGTTCACACCATTAGTGCACAAGGCTTCAACGACGTCATCTGTCAACCCAAGCGCAGCCGCACGGGCCCTGAAGTTTGGCTCGCTGTCGGTGAGTGACATTGCTAAATGAAATCCAGGCAACAAAAGAAAGATTCCGTTTCATGAGTCTTATTTCATCCACTATAAAACTGGGAGGACTATGGGTATGAAGTCAAACCTGGTGCTGGGATAAGTGGACTATGGGTATGGGTTCAAACATGGGGCATAAGGATGTAAACAGTTTCAAGTTCTGTGAAGTATCTTGCACACATACTTGCCCGGGATCCCAAATGGATACCCAACATGGCGTCAATTACGCCGCTTGAACCAAGCACACCAACCAAATGTTGAATGACCCAAGTGGTCTATGCCCAAATGGCATCTTCGGTTCAAATCATGTGCACATGCCAAGTCTGCTCATGCAGTTAAGCTTCGATTCCACAAATTTAAATAAAGCAAGGCGATCCACAAAGTTTGAGATGCATACATGGTTACAACTGAAACGTATTTTCCCAAACCTCAGCTGGCAACATCTCTGAAACATTGGCTGCACTGTGGCGACATGAATTTGGGCCTTCGTTCAAGTTCTTCATATTTACAATTCACCTCTCTGCCACATCGAAACTTGTTACCCCCTTCCTCTGCAAGCAAATGAATGTATCTGGTAAAACGATTCCTGAAAAGTGGGGCATCTTCATGAAGGCCCAGGGATTCCAATGTTGCATGCTCATCCCAAGGGCCTACGACGTGGTCCATGGCCTCTTCATTCAACAGCTGCTCTTCGAAGGCATGCTCATCATCTCTAGAATCCTCTGAATCTGAATCGCTGAAGTCAGTTGCCCTGTCATGCTCATGTGAACCACGTCCAGAAAGGCCCTGCTCAACATCAGGATCAGGTCGTTGTGCTTGCATCGGAAAATAACCAGATCGCGTGGCATCTGGGACAAAAGACTTTGCCCTGATCTCAGCAAGGCATTCTTCCAACTTACGGATGGGTCCAGCTGATGCATCTCGAGAATACAGAAGTGCCATCTTGTCTGCACTCGGCATGTGGTAACCCAAGTGCTGCCTGATACTGATGGGCGCCCCAAACTTAGCCATCCAACTGAGTGTCGTGGCCTTGAGGGAATGAGTTCCAATGTTCCCCATGGATCCACTTGGAATGCCAGAAACCTGCAATAACTGTCGCAACCAGTCAGCACCTTCTCCAGCACCCAATGGCGTCCTCGTCCAACCACTCTTAGAAGGGTATGGGAGCATTGGCATTGACTCACCCTTGGGTTTGCCACATCTGATACAAGCTTCTTGCCATGCACTGAACCAGTCAAGCCCAGTAACACCATAACGCGGTGCAACCATGGGAAGGTACCTCGTTTTCATTTCAGTGGTGTAGGCTGATTTTGTTCGACCAACCTTCCCTTCAATGTAACCCTGGGCAGTGCCGTCCACGATCAATTCATCCAAAATGAGATCCTGCAAGTTCATCATATCTGAAAAACGGGCCCTGAAAAATACACACAGCAAAAAGCACCCTGCAGCCACCCTGCAGCCACCCTGTCTCGATCTGGATACCTGTCTGCCATGACGACTTTCTCCAAGTGCTCAACCATGGCAACACTGAGAGGATCTTTCTGCAGGGTACGCCTTTTCTTCAGGTACGCATCACGCGCACACCCTTCAATCCTTTTACTTGCAAGTACCAAGTCTCCACCTGTGACCCCAAGGACATGAAAAGAGAATCTAATTGCCACCAAGAAAGACCGCAAAAATGTTGGAGCAGCAGTGTCAGCATGTTCACACATGAATTGATAAATCGTAGCCTCAGACAACGGGAAGGCAGAATTGCCCTTCTTGTCACACCACATGACATATCGCAGAATTGGGCTGGCACGTGCATGTAAAGTTCCAGTCGCCTTCCCCGCGAAAATGTGCCTCAAACCATCGCCCAATGCCTGCCCCATAGGTGACAAGCGGTCCCATTGTCTGCCAATCTCAAATGAGTTCAAATACATCATAATGATTCCAGCCCACTTCCGAATTGCAGCAACTCTCTGTGAATTCAACAAGGCCTCCCAAGATCGTCCTGTCACAGTCCTTTTGGCCCTGAAAACTCTCAGAACCTCATGTTTGTCAGGGCTGTCCTCTTCCGCCTCATGCTCAGGAGAGGCCACTGCGATAACCCCACACGGTCTTGGGACCAAGGGTAAACTGCTGCCAGGAATTGAAATTGGAGGGCGCACAACGTAAATTGGATTGAAAATTGACCCCCACACTGCACGTCTCGAAAAAGCCAAATGTGACTCGAAGGCATCCATGTTATTACAGCTCATCCCCACTTTCAAATCGAAGTAAATAGGCAATGGCAGTGAAGAATCCCCAAATGAATGCCAAAAGGCCGCAGCAGCACAAACGTGAAAAGCCAGAAATAGACACATGCACTGATGAAGTCTGAACTGCGACACGGCCTTTCTGGATGGCTGAAGCAGTGCGAAAGGGTGCGGGCATGGAACGACGCAAGTCACAAAAACAGTTGGCCAACTGCCAACGAGCACACTTGAGGGGAAACTGCATCATTCACATATTACGCAGTGACCCCAGATAACAAACATTCCACAAACCAGGTTGAATGTTTCAAACAGTTGGTGTTTAAACAAAACAGCAGTTAAAAGAAACACAAGCACAAAAGTCTCTCGCAAACACAGAGTGTTTCTTCACGCCACCAACCCCTCCTAATTTTTTTTTGGGGGGGGGGGTTCAGGTTTTTTTTTTGGTTGAGGTGACACACGCCACACCTGCGAGTTGATAAGGTAACAAGGCTAGCGCCTAGTGAAACATGTGGCTGCAAAGATATCCCACCAGATGTCGAAGCACTGTGAAACTCTTTTCAGTGGGCTTTGAACTGTAGGTGGCCAAATGTCGAATGACATGTTGAGCTTGTGGAACATCATTCGCCAGATACAACAAAACACCAACACATGTCCTAAAAGTCGTGGATGATGAAGATGAAAGGTCTGCTGTGTCATATTCCTTTTCAATATCAGCATGTGCAGGGCTTTTCTTATTCTGGTTTCGAACATGCAATCCAAGCAAACTGCAAAGCTGGGTGATGTGCTTCTCATGCGTTTGAATTGTCAATCTTCCATCATCATGAAGTGTATACTGTCGTTTCAAAAATGTCAGCTCATCACCTGGCTTCTCAATGCATTGAACTGAATATCATATGCAGCTTTGAGCTCCGGCAGGAACTTGCCCAACACATAGTCACGCTTTCCAACCACAAGCAAGTCGTCAACATGTATCATCACCACGCAAGATCCATCTTTTGAACGAAGAATGCAAGGATATGGGGTGTGCTCCTCCAAGTCAAACTTTGATTTGAGGAAGCTAGTGATTGCACGATACCGCAGCAAGCTTCCATCACGCTGTCCAGGCAGTACCTTCCTCAAAGAAAAACTGCGAGCTGTTCCACTTGCATCTGTTGTATGGACCAAGGTGTCTCGCTCTTGCTTCACAGTCAGAGAAGCATCTCTCACGTCCAAGCTGGCCATCACCACGTTTTCCTTTTCACGTCTCTCCAAGAAAACTGTTGGCAAAACTCTGGAAATGATACTGCCAGACGCTGAACTGAATAGGCTTTCTCTTTCGGGTTCCAACCAAGCAAACTCGCGAGCAACAAACCTTGATCTCCTCAGCCATATTGCCTCGCCCTTTGAATTGTGCTTTTCGCGCCAAGTGCGCACAAATCGAGTGCTCAAAACTTTTGAAGTAGGTGGCACTGCATCAGGGCTCTGTAGAACTTGCAAACGCTCCAGCCTCTGAAGTTCAAGCTGGTCTGCAAGTGCATCCAAACGCAAGAGCTCATCAGCACTCAGTTCTGGTTTTTTGACTGAGTGAGGAAAAGTAAGTTGATCCATGATCTTGGACATTTTTGCATCGTCAGCCAAACATGGATCGTCCTCCTGAAGAAATTGATCATCATAAAACTCATCAACATCTCATCTCATCAACATCATCATGGCTGAAGTCAAATTTCACTGGAGAGTCTTCGTGCTCGTAAAGGCTCAGGTCAGTGCTTGTCACCTGAAGCATTCGTTGTTGATCTGGAGAATATTCAAGCCTCGGAGTCTTTGGGGCTCGCTCACCTGAAGGATCCATGGTGTCGTCCCTCTGTGTTGTTGGCTGGTCATCTCCAACACGTTGCTTTTTGGGGCTACCAGGCAAAACAGGGCTGTCTGCCTCTCCACGCTTTTGAGGAGTTGCAGGTCCAGGTGCATCCGTGGACCCACTGTCAATGGCTGTATCAGCCGTGTTTGAAGCTTTAGCTTCACCAGTTTCATTCCCCGCCTCAAGCAGATCCTCTCGATCCGAGTCTGAACCAACATGCTTAGCAGCATAGGTTTTAACATGTTCTGTATCAACATCGATCATATGCATGCTGACTGCAAGAGGTGGAGAAAGGTTCTTGCTGTAAAGCATTCGATGGCCCAAGGAAGCATATCCATGATCCCAAGGCGATGTCTTGATCTCGCCCAAGAGCTCCAAAACGAAAGGAGCTAGCAGCCTCCGCACTGATCTGGTCACAAAAACTCCTTCAGCATGGATAATGATGTGGCCATCATTTGGTAGGGCTTTTCCAACCCAAATGCCTTTGTCCAACGTGGTGCAGCCTTCCTACTTGTCTTGATGTAACCCAAAACAACTTCACCAAACATGCACAAACGTCCAGTGTAGACACGATCTGCTGAGCGCTCAAATGCAGTTGTACCACCACTCACAACGTATCGATTGTGAAGCCATCCAGCATGCAACAATGCCCAATTGTATAAAGGAATGAGTGCAAGGAAAAATGATTCGTCCACCAGCAACTGCCTCTTCGATCTGGTTGATAAGAATCCCTGCTTTCAGTCTAAGCTGCTGAACTCCGTCTCCAAAAATCATATCAATTTCAGGTACCAAAAACGAACCCAAAACTAGCGCCTTGTGCTGCTTGTCTTGGTCATGACAATCTTTCCCTTTCTGTTCTGTTGCTGAAAGAGATCCCGTGTTTCCAAAGCCTGCAATCGAGGCTGGGCGAGGCCTGGTCGAGGCCATGCCTCGGTGCAGCAAAACAAAAAGTTTGTAAGATGAAACAAAGTTGAAGGTAGGCCTCAATGCAAGTCTCGAACTCCAGTGTCGCGAGACCATGAAAATTAGAACACCTCAGCAAGCTTCGAGGCAGGCTTCGAGGCAGGTCTCGAGCCTCAAGCCTATGAAAATTTAAGCAAAACAAAAGGACAAAGAAGGGGCCCGTTTTTGGTCCTCAAAACGTAAGAAAAAGAGCAGGCGCGCAAAAATGGACCTCCCCAGGACAAGCTTTCACTCGCAGCTGTTGCTGGTCAAATCAGCTTCAGCTTGAAATAAACGCTTCAAAAGATTTGCCACAATGAAGGGGCCAAAACTGGACCCTCTAGGGGGGACCTCTAGGACATTCGTAGTTGGCGGCTAGCCTTTGCCAATTTCTTGGTGGCGGCTTCAATTTCCTCCGCAGAGACTTGGCACAATGTAAGTTGGGTGATCGATGCTGCATGCGGGAAACTGCAGCTTTCTCCATCAGGAAGGTATCAGCACGGTTACGTTCCTGGTAGTTGAGAAGAAAACGCTGCAACACTGTAACCTTTCCATTGGCTACATGGCAGGGCCATTGCTAGCTTCTGGATTGCACCTACTCTGTGAGTCCCAATGCCCGTGCGGCTTACACTGTGTCATTTCGGGGCTTCGGGGCTCCTGGCTGGGGGGAGCCCTGGTTTCCGCTCAGTGTTGTGTTGCTTCGATTACTCACCGAGTTCGGTATGGCGGTTTTTGTGATTGTTTCTCGTTGTGGCTTTGCTTCATCCACCATTCCAATCCCTAGGATGATACAAGGTTATCATCACTCCTGCTGTCAGCTCCTGACGCTGCAACTACAACTTGTTTTGGAAGGTAATGGCCCAGGTAGACAGCATCACCTGAAGAATAAATCCTTAGTTGCCAGCGATCAAGCATTCGCTCCCGAACGTTCCCCAAGTGTTCAAGAACGGATGCATCAGTCTGGTGTCTTGGCCAAACGGCCAGCAAGTACTCTTTGCAAAGGATCCGAAGATGGATAACGTCACTGCGTTAATTAAATAATTCACTGATATGCAACATGCTATCGAGCGTGGAGAACGACCTGGCGAAAGCTAATAGGCGTTGGACGGACAAAAAAATGCCAAACTTTGCCAAAGCACCATGTTGTTTGGAATTGTTTGGGTTGTTGTCGCAGGCTTTCGCAACATGGCGTGGTGGCGGGATGCTTTTTTCTGTGTTTGCGTTGGCAGTGGATCGTTTTGTCACGATTCACCGTCGCACTGCTCAGTTTTGTTTTGGTCTCTTAATGCGTTGTCTGTTTTTGGGCTCCCCCCTTCCGCCCCACTAGACTCCTAACGCGGCAGCTTTGCGGGTCGGGTTGTGTATGTCTCCCGGAGTTCAGTATCACCCGGTTAAAGAATACAAGGGAGGCCCCAACTCCGTCTCCAAAAATCATACCAGTTTCAGGTGCAAAAAACAAATCCCAAAACTAGCCTCTTGTACCTTCTTGTCTTGATTATGACAACCTTTCCCTTTCTATTATGTTGATGCAAGAGGTCGTGTGTTTCCAAAGCATGCAATCGAGGCGCTTCGAGGCTCGGCGAGGCCTGGGCGAGGCCACGCCGCGGACGCAAAATGGATTGGCACAAGGACAAAGCGAGGCTCATGGGGACTCGAAACTGTATAATACTATTGTTGAAGTCCCAGCAAGGCTGAACTTGAAGTAGTTGGTGCCTGTGCTGCCTCGCTAGAATTTTCATCCGCAGCTGGCGCAAAGGGACGGCCTCAAGGCAAGCCTCGAGGCTTCAAGGTTGTGGAAATTGCAGCAAACCCAAAAAAAATACAGGATGAAACAAAGTTGGAGGCAGGCCTCAATGCAAGTCTTGAACTCCAGTGTCCCGTTTTGATTTCAAGCGCGGCCACTTTCTGTCCCTTTTTGAAATACGTTTCTTTTGCTTTTCCTCTTGCGGCCGATCTCGCTCTAAGGCTCGGTCCTGACAGTGAGAGAAGCAGCAAAAAAGTGTGCAAAAAAACGTTTCTTTGAAGGTCCAGTTTTAGCCCACCCATGCACCTTCTTCAGCTGCGGTGTTCTAATCTAGAAACACATCAACCTCGCACAAGCCAACATCGAGATGGCAAAAAGTGCCCCAACTCCGTCTCCAACAATGGTGCATCCATCGAACAACCACTTCCCAGGAACAACGGATCTCCTCAGTACACATGACATGAAGAGAGATCTTCAGAGCTTAATTAAGCAGCGCAATGGGGATACGGAGCTGTCTCGAACCGTTGGTATGGACTCTGATACCGATGGGTCCATTTTTTTCCTCTGTTGTTAATCCTTAACCCTGTTGGTCTCCCCGTTAGACATGATGGGGCTTATGGGCATGGCTCAGGTGGTCGCGACCATAGCATATGGCATCCGAGGCCTTCGAAGAGGAGAGACGACATGGGAATGGCCTGACTTCGACGCCAACCCAGAACAGGAGAATCTTGCACAGATGAGTAGATGGTCGCTGAACTCAACACCCACATGGGAATTCCCTCCCCTCGCAATCGCAAACCAATACCAGGACCAGCAAACCAACGAGGTGAAGCGAGCGAGATACCGTCTGATATTGGTTCGAGGGTCAGATCTTAGGTGGCTGAACAGAGATCGCCTCCAAGAAGTCAAGACAGGCCTAGCAGCTCAACATAAATGGATTCCTGTTCAGAATCTCCCGTTCCCGGAAGTTGTCCTGTATGCCTATGCGGCTGATCGCACACCCTTTCCCACATATGTATGCCTGCCTTCAGGATTGTACAAGGCGCGTACTGGGCAGGTTGTGGCGCAGACCGGCCCAGATCAGGAAATCCTACCCTTGTCAGGTATATACTTCTTTGATGGATGGCGGGTACACCCAACGCTACCAATCCCCGGCCACCTGCCACGCACTAAAGAAGCGCCAGTCCAAGATATCGCTCCGACTGCACCTGCACCTGGTACAGAACCAACTCGGTCGCCGGAAGAAGAAGCGAGAGACATCCTTGCGACAGCCGCTAAGAATCAGGCCGAAGATGGGCCAAACACAAGGAGGGCAGCAGTCCGCGCATGCAAGTACTTAAGGGCTATGGTCAACCAATATGAGTCCACCATACAAGAAGTGCACAAGGCGGCCCGCATCCACACACAAATGAGCAAGGGCACAGCAGGGGCAACTGCAGATTATCGACCACAAGGAGGGGCGCTCCCAGTTATATCCCCAGAACTAACTTCAGAGTTACTGCATTGCTTATCCACGCTACCCGACCCATGGCCCCTGGCTAAGATCACGATCGATATGGAGAAACCAAGTCAGTGGGTTTCCAAATTGTGCCGACTCTACTTTGCTGACGAATATGCCAGGCGAACAGTCGGATTGCCCTCGGCTACACATGTCCCAGACATTGAGACAGCGCTCCAGGCAGTCCAGAAAATCCTCCCAAAGCTTGAAGCAAGGATGATTGAATTTTTGGCCGAATGGTTAGTCACCTTCCTGATACCAGCAACGCACGTATTGGAAGTGAGGGCACCTCATCTTTCCTTTATGTTGCTCAAAGAATACTGGTTTAGAGAACTATACCTCGGCCTAAAAGTCACAGCATCGTTTGACCGCTCCGAATCGTACACGCGAGTCATAGATGGTCAAGTGAGATGCATCACTCCTGAAATTAAGCCGCAGAACCTGCAGGTCATCTGGAACGTTCAGTTTATCACTGTTTTTGTGCCCGCATGGATGATCCCTCCTGTCTACCACAGCCTGCGCAGGGAAAGCATCAAGAACGCAAGTTCCGCCAGTACGATAGGTGTCCAGTCGGTCCGCCCCACCTGGTTTGAAGACATCTTTTTTTTCCCTCCGATTTGGCCGATTCGCACTAGGCACGGTCCTTACAATTGCGTAAGCGGTGAAAAGCAGTAATGTATAGGACACGTGTGGTCCAAAAACTCTGGCAAATCATCACGAGGAACAAACCAAACAAAACAAAAACGCAACCAAAAACGACCCGCAAATCCCCCAGCCAGATTTGCGTTTCGCCACAAAGCAAAACAGCGAAGCAACAAAGAACGGGGCAGGGCCCAACAAAAACCAAAACAAAAACTTGAGATTTGCCTTGGATACAGTGACCTAAGCCACTGTATCATCCTCAAAAACATGCAAACTAATTAATTGCGGCAGTGCATGGAGTATAGTACACGATCGTCCAGACTGTCTTACCTGAGAAAAGAGAAGAGAATCCAGTATTGCAGGCAGACTGATGTGTAGCACGACAGAGGCCGCCTGTATGGACGTCTTGTCAATAGCAACTTCGCATCGCTGCTGTTCACCCTGTATGGTTCAGCGTATGCACGGCAGTCTGTTCCTGTCAATATGCACCACCGCAAGGGATTGTAATCTATTTCCCCCCCTAAATGGGGAGGAGAGCACTGACAGCCTGCAAAATGGTGTGAGCACTCGCAGGAACCGTCAGATCGCAATGGGCCCAAGACCCTAAGGCCGTGGGTAAAAAGGTGGCTATAGGCCTGACCGGCACAATACGGCCATGACAGACAGATGAAGCTTCCGACCATAGCATGGGCTCGTGAGCACTTCCAGTATGATACTGCCGCTATGTATGCAAAAGTCGCATTCGCATTGCTGTCAAACTCGTTCCCCTAAACTATGAAGGTTGAAGTGGTTCACTGCGTCAGCACTAGGTTCTCAAACAGGAGTCACTAGGCGTCATCGTCCCAGCAAGTCCTGCGGAGAGGACCAGATGCACCGTATGTTAGCTGTGTATTCCAGACCAGGCCACTCTCTCCCACCGAGTGGGCCATTGCCAGGGCATTACAGAATATCCGCACAACGAACCATGTGGGCAGGCTTTGCTGCACTCGGGCGCTCCAGACTGAACTGCAGGAAGCACAACTGGACAGCGCCAGTAGAGCTCACTGCAGTGCAGCCTAGTCCATGGCTCTACCGGGAATCTACCGCCCCTCTCGGAAAAAACGCAGAAACAAAACAGAGCGAGAAGGGCCCTTCCCAATACAGCCAAAGAAAGAGCCACAAGACTCAAACAAACCAAACACAAACGAATTCAAAGGGGAAACAAGGAGAGGGGGGGACGGTGAAAAAACTGCCCCACCTCGGACAAATCCTTAGTCACTACCAGATGAGACTAATGTAGCTATGGTGAAACGAAGAGCTATGATGCAGAGCGGTAACCTCGGTATCCAGGCAACAGATGGAGCAAACAACAAAAAGCCAACCAACAGAAACCTGCCATCATGGGGGGAAGCACAAAGGGGGGAGTGGCCAAAGCACAACACACACAACACCACAAGCCACACAGAAGAAGCGAGGAGAGGAGCCAGGAGGCAGCAGAGGACAGAGAGAGAAAGGACACACACGCACTAGAAGGGGTACGAACGTGCCTTAGCGGAGTCCAAAAAGGGGCCAAGGATCATACAATGATGAATACCTCAGTGAGGGAGCACACAGCACCCCAACAACACAGGAAGCATGGTGTAGAGGGAAAGATCCCCACACAGGGCCAAAGGCCTTTGTTGCCATGAGACATAATGAGGAGGGGAGACAATGCGCAACAAACACTCCACGCACAAAGGCAAGGCAACCAGGCCGTCGCCGGAAGCAACGATACCCAGAGGGAGGGACCAGTAAAACCTGGGCCAAGGCGCCAAAGAGGACCATCCGAGGGGGAGGGAGGGCCACGTAAGGCAGGGAACAGGCAACAAAAACAGAACCAAATAACAAGGCACCAACACCTAATGTAGCTCTGCTAAGGGCAAAACCTAGGGATTAGTCAACGAATTCAGATACCTTAACTAGTGGGAAGGGTGGGAAAGTGGGTGTCTCGTCAAGACTAAGTCTGGGGATAATAACAACAGTTTCATTACCCATCGATGATTGTCAGGCAAAGGCTGCGAGAGCGTGCGCTCGTGCAATAGGCTTCATGGTGGAGGCGACCTTAGTATAATCTAAGCTCTCGACTGGACAACACATTCTAAACACTAGTGCAAAGAGAAAGCATGCTGCCCGATCTGTTATGCCTAAGCTGGCACTCACACACAACTACAAATGCGGCTACCAACTGTTGGAGAGATCTGAATAGGTAGGGGCCAGGCATGTACAGCATAATGAACCTAACAATTATAAATGAGGAAGAGCTGTGTCCCCTACTGCATACCAGTGCACCTGTCACGTCTTTGGACAGACACACCGGTATGGACAGTAACCTTAAGTAGAGATGACGAAGGGACCAAACAGAGATTTAGGTCAACTCCCACCACCATTGTTGATGAAACGAAGGCCAAATACTGTGTGAGGGACAATGGGGAGTGAAACCGAAATGAGACAAAAGAGGAAGGGGGAGAAGGGGTGGACACAGAAAGGGTATAAGTGGTGCGAGCAGGGGTGAGCTGGGGATCATGTCATACCTCTCGTGAAATGTTCCAAATAATGCTTTTTATCCGATGTGATAGTGTCGTTCCATTCGTTGGTGAGTCCAAACGAAACTGGGTTCACTCCTTGCTGAGCAATAGCACGCTGATGAAGCGCTCGGATCGCCCTTTGATGTTCGTCCAGATCTTCCGGAGGGACTCTCCTGCGGACTTTCCTGTCCGGGAAGTTTCATTCCCGCAGGTTGGTTTGCAAGGCATGTCCCGCTACATAAACTGCAGGTTGCTGGAATAAAACACGCTCTGCAAATCTGTGGAGATGCACTGTCCACTCAGCAAACATATGGCTGTGCGACATTTGATTCCTGAGTCGCGCTTCCGTTTGATGAAGGCTTCCATTGGTATGCCACAATCGCAAAAGACTGTAGTTGGAAGGCCAATCAAGTGGGCACAGTGTGGCTGTTTCTTTCCACTTTTCAGGTGTAAGCCCTGCTTGAGAGGGTATGATCACTTCCAGAGTAGTGCGATTCGGTCCCAGCGGTTGGAGACCTCGCATCATCATGTATGGTTCAACGAGCCCTGTGGTATCGCTTGGTACCTTTGGGCTCCCGGTGCAGGGCCACGCCAAAAAGGCGAAAACCACGCAGAAGCATGGCCCCCCGCAAGCACCAGGCGCACCCTGGGGCGGTACCCTTTCCACACCACGAGTCCCAGGTCAAACCAAGGAGAGTGGATCCGCTCACCGAGTGACGTGGGAACCGAACCCATTCATTTCCACCAGGAATGTACAGCGTAAGCCGTACACCCCGAATGGACGTGGAGACGGAACCCATTCATTTCACCCAAGATGATCACCACTCAATCCAAGAGAGACCAACTCATGATGCCCCCATAGGTTCCCGGACTCCAGCAGCTACTGGAGAAGACGATCCAAGAAAGGAGTGGAAAGTCTTAGTCACCTTTTCAGTGACCCCAGTCCCTATGGAGCACAGCTCGGACCTTAGAGCCGAAAACAAGGTCCTCACTGTGGCCAGACTGTACATTGAGCCCACTCTCCCCGAAGGTTGAGAGTGAACCGGTCGGTGACCCAGTCGTTAGCGATCCCATGTATCCCAGGGGGATACACCTGTCTTGCGACAGGACCCTAACACTGTTAGGGAGGAACCGACGGTCTTGTCCACCGCGAGCTTAGCTACCCAACGATGAATATTGACCGTTAGCCAACGGGTTGCCCCGTTGACCCCTCCTCGAGACAAGTCCCCAAGTCTCTAAGAGGTTCACCGACCTTGCCTGTTCCCCCGTGTCATCATTGGGTGTTGCTACCCTAGA
The DNA here is from genome assembly GCA_947184155.2 of Cladocopium goreaui. NCBI lineage: Eukaryota > Dinophyceae > Suessiales > Symbiodiniaceae > Cladocopium > Cladocopium goreaui. The sequence continues at coordinate 23,282 of CAMXCT020004364.1, forward strand.
CACAAGGTAAGGTGAGACCCGTCGGTCCCGTACCACGTGTGTACCGATCGGTCTGGGAGAACCCCGAGATACCGCACGATCACCCAAGGATGTGCGCAAACACAAACGAGGGTGTGACATGAGGAGCAACCCAACATGTCAACACACGCCGACTAGGGGGTACCAAGGTACCGTGTTAATTCACGGTTCGTTAGGGACGGGGGCCTTCAGCAACTCCCCTGCGCTATATCATCAGTTTAACGTCCCCCCGGACCCTCTCGGGTCCACCTCCCCCTGTTATGGACATGGTATTGGGGACCCCATCCCCCTACCCATCCATGGATGAGCTCCTGGAAACATCCAGCCATTTGAAAGTCTTCATCCAATCCAAGGCGAAAACCAGGCATGTTTTTGGCAGCAAATTTAACTGCCTGGAGCAGCTGCTTTGCTCCCTCCACTGGAGTCTCGTCACAGGAACGTTTCGGGCACGTGATGTTAATTTCTTGTGGTTTCTGCGCGTTCTCAGGAGCATTCTCGAGAAGTTTGGGAGCAATTTTGCTGGCCCAGCTAGCCGGGAACCATGCCAGTAGGGCAGAGGCACCACTCGTAAGGTCCACTAACCCAGTAGTGCGTCGATGCGGCCGATCTGTGACCAGGACTTTAACTGGGCCACTCGGCGCTCGACTCCGATTCACCTCAGAGCTCTCTCGGGCCGAGCCAATGAGTTCAGACAGGATGGGCCGAAACCAGTAAGTGGCATACAACAGGCATTCAGTTTCTGGAGTCACCATGGATTCAGCCAATCTCATCAACGAGCTCATCGCCTGGGCGAGCTTCTCTGCCAGTCGAATTGTGAGAGCCCTTGCCGTCTGCAGGAGGACATCCTCCACACTGGCAATTTGCCCGCGCAACCACAGTTCACAGGCCACACTCAGCAAGATGCGCGCAAACTTTTCTTGGATGGCAGTCAAAGATAACGTCAATCTCGCCTGTAGCCACAGCGGCGGGAGAATTCCAAGGTTTTCGGGTATGCAAAAAGGGTTTCCGTTAGGTTGGACATTAGTAATCAGGATTGCTAGCTTGTCAGCTGCACTCAAGATCTCGTCTTCAGAGGGATCTTCAGCTGCATCAGGTATGGGTGGGCACCACGCAACTGTAGGGTCTTCTGGATCACTCTCGTCATCGGTAGAGGCTGCTTCCTCATCCGAGGAGGGGTCATTCACTGTGTCTCCTGCACCCTCAGGGCTTGCGAGTTTCATAGACCCTGGATCAAATTGGCGATCCAATGTGGCCAAAAGGTCCGGCTGCAACCGATGGGCATCGAAGTAATGGATACCCGGGATTACGACAAGTTGTCGATCCTGTATACCCACGTGAAAGAAGACCTTGTGGCCTCTATGTCGATGAACAAGTGCTGGGGACCCATTATAGGCTGCACATAGCCAGAGAGGAGATCTGTAACCATCAGCAGCGTAACCATACAAGTATTCACGATCAATCGAGCAGGGGAAGAAGCCGCTGGTCGTTAGCACATGGTCACGTGTGCGAGACTCCAGCGCTGCAAGGACCTCAGGGGGAAGGCGCAACTTGTCTCTGCATGCCACCACCAACCGATATCGTCGCCACGCTCGCGTGCCATTGATGGTCACAATCATGGCAATAGCAAGAGGGGGTTTATCTTGGGAAATAAAAGGTGCCACTAATCCCCATTCCATTATAGCAATTTTGTCGGTGGGGTAGGCCGCAGGGCCATGGTACTGGATGTATCGGTTTTTCAGTGTGAAGTATCCATAATGATACACTCCCAGTGTCTGAGCCATGCCAATCATGCCTGCCATATCAAGAGGCGAGACAACATAGGTATGTTCAATGGCTCTTGTGAGCGCTACAGTTGCTCTTCCATAGCAGTCCTCACGCTCGTCTGCTGTTGCATCCCTACGTCCTCCACTTAGAAACCCGACACCTGTTTGAACAATGACCGCAATGCGTGCTGTCGCCCCTGCAGCAGAGGAAGTGGTGGAAACTCTCAGCCCGCCATACCACGCGGACTGAAAGCCATGCTGGAGCAGCAAGTTGTGCACCGCCGTACGGTTGCATAAGACAAGCAGCTGCGAGGTCGCTCCCTGTTGCAAGTTGCGATAATAATTCTTCAGGTAGGTGCAGAAGGCAACCACATCTTCAACAGCTGCTCTTAGATCTTTAGGTGCATTCCACAGTACTGTACGGAAACCTCCTTGTGCCACAGTGGCCTCATGTGGCACGAAGTGTCCAATGTAGATGTGATTGGGCTCGTGCAGGACTAATTCAGGATAGCGAACTGCAACGATCGCTTGGTACGTCAACATTGAGACCCGTGAGCTGTTAGGGAGAATGATACCCCAACGATGAGGACCACATAGCCCGGCTGCTTCAAGGGTTGTGGTACACTCAGGTACTCCAAACTCCTGGTGCTGTGGCAATCAGCAGGACTGCTAGAGCTGCTGCAATTAGGCTGCTGTGTGCATCCAACTGGCACGAGATTCGGCAGTGGAACACCCGCCTTAGGGCGACAGGCAGCTCGTAGTCTTGCGGAGTGGATGTCCATGGGCCACTATGCGGCTTGTTTGCAAGTCTCAGCAGTTTAAAGAGATCTGACTCCGGATCTTGGCTCGCATCAGGCCAAAGCTGAGCTACAAGGGCTGCCATTCGTGCCGGCGGAAGATAGTCTCCTGGCTTCTCAAGCGCTCGGAGCCCTAACGGCCGTTGCAACAGTTTGCGTCGATTGACAGCCGCTGCTCGGCCTTTGGACAGCCCTCCTGGAGTTTGCCTGTGATCTCCAATGAAGACAGTAAGGGTTGGTTGTTGAATGGCAGCGAGAGCTGCAATCTCATGGTAATTGTCATGGTAATTGCCATACTGTTGACTTTCGTCCATGAAAGCAAGCCAGGTGCGAGAGATCCAATGGCCAAAAGTGGAATAGCGCATCGCCATTTCCGCCGTGGCTGAGCCACCTGTTGCAATGAGTACATTCTTGTGAGCGATGATTCTATTACGGTCACTGCATCGGACGTCAATTTTGGAGGCATATGCGTCTCCTTTACCTTCCTCCATGCGACCAATTAGCCTACCGAAGCTCCTGATTGTGGGGGGCGCGAGGTCACTTAATTGATCCGCAAGTGCTTTGGCAGCTACATTTTCTTTTGTATAGATGATCGCAACAAAGTCCTTGAGTTCGCAGCTCAGGGCAATGAGCAAGACCGCAAGGGACCGCGTTTTGCCAGCACCAAAGACCCCTGCAATACATAAGTCAGATCTTCCTGTCAGAATGGCCAGCAACAGTGCAATTGAGACTGTCAAGACATGTCCATCACCGTGGGCTGCTAGAGGAAGTAGATGCTCACGGTAATAACTGTCATGGGCCCCATCCATCGAGATCGTGGCTGGTGTCAAAAACCGGCTCAAGATTCTGACTAATGCATCAGTCAGCTGCGTTTTGCGCTCGCTGGCCATACGGCGCACAGGTATATGCGGCTGCACGATGCCCATTGCCAATGGTAGGCGCGACTGGTTAGCTTGTGCAAACACTAAGAGTTCATGGCGGCTGCGTGTGTCTCCCAGAAAGGCTAGCTCCTCCCACACTACGGCCATGGACCGCTTGGTACCTTTGGGCTCCCGGTGCAGGGCCACGCCAAAAAGGCGAAATCCACGCAGAAGCATGGCCCCCCGCAAGCACCAGGCGCACCCATGGGGCGGTACCCTTTCCACACCACGAGTCCCAGGTCAAACCAAGGAGAGTGGATCCACTCACCGAGTGACGTGGGAACCGAACCCATTCATTTCCACCAGGAATGTACGGCGTAAACCGTACACCCCGAATGGACGTGGAGACGGAACCCATTCATTTCACCCAAGATGATCACCACTCAATCCAAGAGAGACCAACTCATGATGCCCCCATAGGTTCCCGGACTCCAGCGGCTACTGGAGAAGACGATCCAAAAAAGGAGTGGAAAGTCTTAGTCACCTTTTCAGTGACCCCAGTCCCTATGGAGCACAGCTCGGACCTTAGAGCCGAAAACAAGGTCTTCACTGTGGCCAGACTGTACATTGAGCCCACTCTCCCCGAAGGTTGAGAGTGAACCGGTCGGTGACCCAGTCGTTAGCGATCCCATGTATCCCAGGGGGATACACCTGTCTTGCGACAGGACCCTAACACTGTTAGGGAGGAACCGACGGTCTTGTCCACCGCGAGCTTGGCTACCCAACGATGAATATTGACCGTTAGCCAACGGGTTGCCCCGTTGACCCCTCCTCGAGACAAGTCCCCAAGTCTCTAAGAGGTTCACCGACCTTGCCTGTTCCCCCGTGTCATCATTGGGTGTTGCTACCCTAGACACGAGGTAAGGTGAGACCCGTCGGTCCCGTACCACGTGTGTACCGATCGGTCCGGGAGAACCCCGAGATACCGCACGATCACCCAAGGATGTGCGCAAACACAAACGAGGGTGTGACATGAGGAGCAACCCAACATGTCAACACACACCGACTAGGGGGTACCAAGGTACCGTGTCAATTCACGGTTCGTTAGGGACGGGGGCCTTCAGCAACTCCCCTGCGCTATAGAAGAGTTTAACGTCCCCCCGGACCCTCTCGGGTCCACCTCCCCCTGTTACACGCATGGTATTGGGGACCCCATCCCCCTACCCACGTGGTCTTCGATGGGTTTCGGCCAGTCCTGTGCAGGATCAAAGTAACTCATTGTTTTGAGATACTGGTCCAAAAGTCGCCCACAAAAGGTCCGAGCAATGGGTAGCGAGACGATAACAAGCTCCAGAAACTTCGGGGCAATGCGCTTGAGCGCTCGCTGAGCAGGGTTCTTGCTGGTTCCGCTAGGCATCACCTTTTCATGTACCAGTAATATGACACACCGCTGCTGAGTGTCTGGCAACTGGAGTACTCCCAGTAGTGCTCTGCCCGCCATCACGTTGGCTTCCAAGTTGCCTAGATTCCCAGCTTCACAGAGAGCACGCGGCGAGGTCGTTGGAACTTCCGAAGGTGCACTAAAGAGCAGGAGCGGGGCACCGTCAGTATGTAGGTGAATGACATGAAAGCCAGCATACGCCTCATATTGGTAGGTAACCTGTAACCGTGTTCCCGTTTGTCCTCGCTTCTTCTGCTGAGCTAGTTCTACACTAACCCAGGGCTGGAGATGTTGGAGCTGCCGTCCCGCATGATAAGCGTCTAGTTGCGGAAGCACCATGTCCAGTAGGAAGATGAGGGTACGTAATGAAAAACCACGCAGGAATTCCGCCAGTAAGTTGCGAACCAGCAACCCTCCCTCATCATGGGATCCTCCCGGTGTAGGAATCATCGCAATCAGAGCTGCTTGTAGTTCAGCTTCCGTATCAGGCTGACCATTCCGAATGTCCCGTCCGACAATGGGTACTGTTTGTAGCTCAGTGTTCCCTTCTCCCGCTGCTACTAACAGAGCACTTAGAGTCGTCTTGAGGTGTTCAGGAAGGTCAAAGCTAACCCATGAAAGTACACGCAGCAATCCCTCGCACCGTACTCCATGTGGAATGACTTGAGGGGTGGTGATTTGCAATCTTTGGATTTCATGGACTCCTTCATCAAGGTCAATGAAGAGCAAGTGGCCATAGGAGTGTTTGGCACGCCCACTCCATGTGGGGTGCCCTTCTATAAGAACAACCTGATAATTGAATTCTGTCAGGGAGTCAGGTTTCCACACACATAGCCGGTCCTCCAGACAATGCACCAGTGTGACTCTGCGTTCGCCAGTGGCAAGTCGCATCATCTCTGGCGGCGTCGCAATCGCAGCAACTTTGGTGAGGCCAGGGAACGCAGCGAAATTCACTCAGGATCTCGTGGACTGCAAGGCCCGTATAGGACCCTGCCGAGAACCCATAAACGTTGATGTCCCTGACACCTCCTGTATCCGCTGTAGTGACTAAGTGTGGAAAACATGACTTCAGAAATAGATGTTTACCTTGCGGATGGTAGCAACGAAAGATCTGCATAATTGCTGTTGACCAGGTCGGGTGTGGTGGCCTGGCATGGGCTGGCCGGATATTCGCGGCCTCAATGAGGCGAATCGCTCTCGTGAGCAGCAGTTGTTGATCGGAGAACTGTTCAGGGAGGAAATCTCGCCAAGCTGTCCATCCTTCTGCAGTGGAGAGTAGCTGGTATACCGCATATTCATGCACTGTTTTGGTGAGGCCCAATTGGGTGACATGTGCTTCCCAATCATCTGTCATCGCAAGCGATGGGCCATACACCTTTGTTTGCGCAAGATTTTGCAGGAAAATATCATAGTCGTGTTCGCCATTAAGTAGGCCACCCCCTATTTTTTTTTCCTCTGGTGTGGCCGATTCGCACTAGGCACGGTCCTTACAATTGCGTAAGCAGTGAAAAGCAGTAGTGTACAGGACTCGTGTGGTCCAAAATCTCAGGCAAATCATCACGAGAAACAAACCAAACAACAAGAACCACAACCAAAAACGACCCGCAAATCCCCCAGCCAGATTTGCGTTTCGCCACAAAGCAAGACAGCGAAGCAACAAAGAAAGGGGCAGGGCCCAACAAGAACCAAAACAAAAAACGCTCAGATTTGCCTTGGATACAGCGACCTTAGCCACTGTATCATCCTCAAAAACATGCAAACTAATTAATTGCGGCGGTGCATGAAGTGTAGTACCTGATTGCCCAGACCGTCTTACCTGAGAACAGCAAAGAGAGTCCAATATTGTAGGCAGACTGATGTGTGGTTCGACAGAGGCCGCCTGTATGGGCGATTTGTCAATAAAGCAACTTCCGCATCGCTGCTGTTCACCCTGTATTGTTCAGCGTATGCCAGGCAGTCTGTTCCTGTCAGTATACACCACCGCAAGGGACTGTAATCTATTTCCCCCCCATAACGGGGAGGAGAGCACTGACAGCCTGCAACATGGTGTGAGCACTTGCAGAAACCGTCACGTGACTTGTGCCCAAGACCCTAAGGCCGTGGGTGAAAAGGTGGCTAAAGGCCTGACCGGCTCAGTACGGCCATGACAGACAAAGATGTTTCGACCATAACATGGGCTCGTGAGCACTTCCAGTATAGTACTGCAGCTAGGTATACAAAAGTCGCATTCGCATTGCTGTAAGACTTGTTCACCAATACGATCAAAGATGAGGTGGTTCGGTGCGCCAGCACCAGATACTCAGACAGGAGTCACTAGGCGTCATCGTCCCAGCAAGTTCTGTGGAGAGGACCGGATGCACAGGAAGGCATCTGTATATGCCAGACAAAGCCACTCTCCCACCGAGTGGGCCATATGCCAGAGCAATACAGAAAATCCGCACAACGAACCATGTGGGCAGGCTTTGCTGCACTCGGGCGCTCCAGACTGAACTGCAGGAAGCACAACTGGACAGCGCCAGTAGAGCTCACTGCAGTGCAGCCTAGTCCATGGCTCTACCGGGAATCTACCGCCCCTCAAGAAAACACACAGGAAACAAAACAGAGAGAGAAGAGCCCATCCCAATACAGCCAAAGAGGAAGCCACTTGACAAATTAAACACAAACAAACAAACGAATTCAAAAGGGGATCAACTAAAAAAGGGGGGGGGACGGTGAGCAAAGGCTGTCCCACCTCGGATAAATCCTTAGTCACTACCGGATGAGATCAATGTAGCCATGGTGAAAAGATGGGTGACTGTGCAGAGCTGTAACCTCGGTATCCAGGCAACAGAGGAAGCAAAAACAACACACGCCCAAACCACACGACACCTGCCATCAAGGGGGAAGCAAAGAGGGGGGAGCGGCCAAAGTACAACCCATGCAATGCTACAAGCCAACAGAGGAAACGAGGAGAGGAGCCAGGAGGCAGCAGAGGACAGAGAGAGAGAGGACACACACGCACTAGAAGGGATACGAACGTGCCTTAGCGGAGTCCAAGAAGGGGACAAGGATCATACAATGATGAATACCTCAGTGAGGGAGCACACAGCACCCCAACAACACAGGAAACATGGTGTAGAGGGAAAGATCCCCACACAGGGCCAAGGCCTTTGTTGCCATGAGTCATAATGAGGAGGGGAAACAGTGCGCAACAAACACTCCACGCGCAGAGGCACGGCAACCAGGCCGTCGCCGGAAGCAACGATACCCAGAGGGAGGGACCAGTAAAACCTGGACCAAGGCGCCAACGAGGACCATCCGAGGGGGAGGGAGGGATACGGCAGGCAGGGACCAAAACAAAACACAACAGAATCAACAACCGAGGCACTACGCCTACTGTAGCTCTGCAAATTGCAAAAACTAGGGGTAAGACGACGAATTCACGTACCTTAACTAGTGGGAAGGGTGGGAGAGGGGTAGTCTCGTCAGTATTACGTCAGGGGATAACGAAAACAGTTGCATCATCATCTATGATTGTCAGGCACCGGCTAAGAGAGCGTGCGCTCATGCAGTAGGCGTCATGGTGTGAGGAGGCCTTAGTATGATCTAAGCTCTCGACTGGACAACACATTCTAAGCACTAGTGCAAGGGGAAAGCATGCTGCTCGGTTTGTTATGCCTAGGCTATCACTCACACATAAAAGCACATGAGTGTGGCTACCAGCTGTTGGAGGTCTGAATCAGTAGGGGTCAGGCATGTGGCAGAACATTTTTGACAAGTATGAATGAGGAAGAGCTGTGTCACCTACTGCACACCAGTGCACCTGTCACGTCTTTGGACAGACACACCAGTGTGGACAGTAACCTCCCAGGCATGGGTCATGAGGAACCTGACAATTATAAATGAGGAAGAGCTGTGTCCCCTACTGCATACCAATGCACCTGTCACGTCTTTGGACAGACACACCAGTATGGACAGTAACCTGAAGTAGAAGTGACGAAAGACCAAATAGTGATTGAAGTAAACTCCCACTTCCGTTGCTGATGAAACAAAAGCCAATGTTGTATGAGGGACAAAGCGGAGTGAAACAGAAATGAGACACAGGGGAGGAAGAGACATGGTGGACACAAAAAGGGGAAAAGTGAGGAGAATAGGGGTTGGAGGGATCATGTCGTACCTCTCATGAAATGTTCCAAATGATGCTTCTTATCCGATGTAATAGTGTCGTTCCATTCATTGGTGAGTGCAAACGATACTGGGTTAACTGCTTGCTGAGCAATAGCTCGCTGATGTAGCGCTCGAATCGCCCGTTGATGTTCATCCAGATCTTCCGGAGGAACCCTCCTGCGGACTTTCCTGTCTGGGAAGGTTCGTTCCCGCAGGTTGGCTTGCAAGGCATGTCCCGCTACATAGACTGCAGGTTGCTGGAATAAAACACGCGCTGCAAATCTGTTGAAATGCACTGTCCATTCAGCAAACATATGGCTGTGCGACAGTTGAGTCCTGAGTCGCGCTACCGTTTGATGCAGGCTCCCATTGGTATGCCACAATCGCAACAGACTGTAGTTGGAAGGCCAATCAAGTGGGCACAGTGTGGCTGTTTCTTTCCATTTTTCAGGTGTAAGCCCTTCTTGAGAAGGTATGATCACTTCCAGAGTAGTGCGAGTCGGTCCCAGTGGTTGGAGACCTCGCATCATGTATGGTTCAACGAGCCCTGAGGTGTATCCATGGATGAGCTCCTGGAAGCATCCAGCCATTTGAAAGTCTTCATCCAAGCCAAGACGAAAACCAGGCATGGTTTTGGCAGCAAATTTTACTGCTTGGAGCAGCTGTTTTGCTCCTTCCACTGGAGTCTCGTCACAGGAACGTTTCGGGCACGCGATGTTGATTTCTTGTGGTTTCTGCGCATTCTCAGGGGCATTCTCAAGAAGTTTGGGAGCAATTTTGCTAGCCCAGCTAGCCGGGAACCATGCCAATAGGGCAGAGGCACCACTAGTAAGGTCCACTAGCCCAGTAGTGCGTCGATGCGGCCGATCAGTGACCAGGACTTTTACTGGGCCACTCGGCGCTCGACTCCGGTTCATCTCAGAGCTCTCTCGGGCCGAGCCGATGAGTTCAGACAGGATGGGCCGAAACCAGTACGTGGCATACAACAGGCATTCAGTTTCTGGAGTCACCATGGACTCAGCTGATCTCATCAACGTGCTCATCGCCTGGGCAAGTTTTTCTGCCAATCGAATTGTGAGAGCCCTTGCCGTCTGCTGGAGGACATCCTCCACACTGGCAATTTGCCCGCGCAACCACAGTTCACAGGCCACACTCAGCAAGATGCGCGCAAACTTTTCTTGGATGGCAGTCAAAGACAACGTCAATCTCGCTTGTAGCCACAGCGGCGGGAGAATCCCAAGATTTTCGGGTATGCAAAACGGGTTTCCGTTAGGTTGGACATTAGTAATCAAGATTGCTAGCTGGTCAGCTGCACTCACGATTTCGTCTTCAGATGGATCCTCAGCTGCATCAGGGATGGGTGGGCACCACGCGACTGTAGGGTCCTCTGGATCACTCTCGGCATCGGTAGAGGCTGCTTCCTCATCCGAGGAAGGGTCATTCACTGTGTCTCCTGCACCCTCGGGGCTTGCAAATTTCATGGACCCTGGATCAAACTGGCGATCCAATGTGGCCAAGAGGTCCGGTTGCAACCGATGGGCATCGAAGTAGTGGATACCTGGGATTACGACGAGTTGTCGATCCTGTATGCCCACGTGAAAGAAGACCTTGTGGCCTCTATGTCGATGAACAAGTGATGGGGACCCATTATAGGCTGCACACAGCCAGAGAGGAGATCTGTACCCGTCAGCAGCATAACCATACAAGTATTCACGATCAACCGAGCATGGGAAAAACCCGCTGGCCGTCAGCACATGATCACGCGTGCGGGATTCGAGTGCAGCAAGGACATTAGGGGGAAGACGAAGCTTGTCTCTGCATGCCACAACCAGCCGATAGCGTCGCCACACTCGTGTGCCATTGGTGGTCACTATCATGGCAATAGCAAGGGGAGGTTTATCTTGGGAAATAAATGGAGCCACTAATCCCCAGTCCAATATGGTACTTTTGTCACTGGGGTAGGTTGAAGGGCCATGGTACTGAATGTCTCGGCCTTTCAGCGTGAAGTAGCCATAATGATAAACTCCTATTGTCTGAGCCATGCCAATCATGCCTGCCATATCGAGAGGCGAGACAATATAGGTATGTTCAATGGCTCTTGTGAGCGCTACAGTTGCTCTTCCATAGCTGTCCTCACGCTCGTCTGCTGTTGCATCCCGACGTCCTCCACTTAGAAACCCGACACCTGTTTGAACAATGACCGCAATGCGTACTGTCGCCCCTGCAGCAGAAGAAGTGGTGGAAACTCTCAGCCCGCCATACCACGCGGACTGAAAGCCATGCTGGAGCAGCAAGTTGTGCACCGCTGTACGGTTGCATAAGACAAGCAGCTGCGAGGTTGCTCCCTGTTGCAAGTCGCGATAATAATTCTTCAGGTAGGTGCAGAAGGCAACCACATCTTCAACCGCAGCTCTTAGATCTTTGGGTGCATTCCACAGTACTGTACGGAAACCTCCTTGTGCCACAGTGGCCTCATGTGGCACGAAGTGTCCAATGTAGATGTGATTGGGCTCGTGAAGGACTAGCTCAGGATATCGCACTGCAACGATCGCTTGGTAGGTCAGCATTGAGACCCGTGAGCTGTTAGGGAGAATGATACCCCATCGATGAGGACCACATAGCCCGGCTGCTTCAAGGGTTGTGGTACACTCAGGTACTCCAAACTCCTCTGGTGCTGTGGCAATCAGCAGGACTGCTAGAGCTGCTGCAATGAGGCTGCTATGTGCATCCAACTGACAAGAGATTCGGCAGTGAAACACACGCCCCAGGGCAGCAGGCAGCTCGTAATCTTGCGGAGTGGATGTCCATGGGCCACTATGCGACTTATTTGCGAGTCGCAGCAAACTGAAGAGGTCAGACTCCGGATCTTGGCTCGCATCAGGCCAAAGCTGCGCTATAAGTGCTGCCATTCGTGCCGGCGGAAGATAGTCTCCTGACTTATCAAGTGCTCGGAGCCCTAACGGCCGTTGCAACAGTTTGCGACGATTGACAGCCGCTGCTCGGCCTTTTGACAGTCCGCCTGGAGTTTGCCTATGATCACCAATGAAAACAGTAAGGGTTGGTTGTTGAATAGCAGCGAGAGCTGCAATTTCATGGTAGTTGCCATACTGTTGACTTTCATCCATGAAGGCAAGCCAGGTGCGAGAGATCCAATGGCCAAAACTGGAGTAGCGCATCGCCATTTCCGCCGTGGCCGAGCCACCTGTTGCAATGAGTACATTCTTGTGAGCGATGATTCTATTGCGGTCACTGCATCGGACGTCAATCTTGGAGGCATATGCTTCTCCTTTGCCTTCCTCCATGCGTCCGATTAGCCTACCAAAGCTCTTGATTGTGGGGGGCGCGAGATCACTTAATTGATCCGCAAGTGCTTTGGCAGCTACATTTTCTTTCGTATAGATGATGGCAACAAATTCCTTGAGTTCGCAGCTCAGGGCAATGAGCAAGACCGCAAGGGACCGCGTTTTGCCAGCACCAAAGACCCCTGCAATACATAAGTCAGATCTTCCTGTCAGAATGGCCAGTAACAATGCAATGGAAACTGTCAAGACATGTCCATCACCGTGGGCTGCTAAAGGAAGGAGATACTCACGGTAGTAACTGTCATGGGCCCCATCCATTGATATTGTGGCTGGTGTCAAAAATCGTTTCAAAATTCTGACTAATGCATCCGTCAGCTGCGTTTTGCGCTCGCTGGCCATGCGGCGAACAGGTATATGCGGCTGCACGATGCCCATTGCCAATGGTAGGCGCGACTGGTTAGCTTGCGCAGACACTAAGAGTTCATGGCGGCTGCGTGTGTCTCCCAGAAAGGCCAGCTCCTCCCATACAACGGCCATGGACACGTAGTCTTCGATGGGTTTCGGCCAGTCCTTTGCAGGATCAAAGTAACTCATTGTTTTGAGATACTGGTCCAAAAGCCGCCCACAAAAGGTCCGAGCAATGGGTAGCGAGACGATAACGAGCTCCAGCAACTTCGGGGCAATGCGCTTGATCGCTCGCTGAGCAGGGTTCTTAACTTTCTTTTCGACTTCAGGCGAAATCCTTAAAGAACACCCGCCCTTCGTTGGCGGTTTTGAAGGAGCGATTGTGCAGGCAAATAAGAATCCTTGTACGGAAAGCTTAAAGAGGGTGTTGGGGGTATGAGAAAATTGGAAGGCAAGCTGAGCGGTAAGTCTGAGAACGTGGAGGGAAAAGAAGGAGTCTTGGAAAGTATCGGAGTAAGAGTAGCTAAAAATGTTGAGCGCTGTGGGGGACGATGATGGACTTAAACTTTGCGGGGTGTTACAAAAACTTATATGGGGCAATCGAAGGAAGTACTGTTCCGCTAGACATCACCTTTTCATGTACAAGTAATATGACACACCGCGGCTGAGTGTCTGGTAACTGGAGAACACCCAGTAGTGCTCTGCCCGCCATCACATTGGCTTCCAAGTTGCCTAGATTCCCAGCTTCACAAAGTTCTCGCGGCGAGGTCATTGGAACATCCGACGGTGCACTGAAGAGCAGGAGCGGGGCACCATCAGTATGTAGGTGAACGACATGAAACCCAGCATACGCCTCGTATTGGTAGGTGAGCTGCAAACGTGTTCCAGTTTGTCCTCGCTTCTTCTGCTGAGCAAGTTGCACACTGACCCAGGGCTGGAGATGCTGGAGCTGCCGTCCCGCATGATAAGCGTCTAGTTGCGGAAGTACCATGTCCAGTAGGAAGATGAGGGTTCGTAATGAAAAACCACGCAGGAATTCCGCCAGTAGGTTGCGAACCAGCAACCCACCCTCATCGTGGGATCCTCCCGGTGTGGGAATCATCGCAATCAGAACTGCTTGTAGGTCAGCTTCCGTATCAGGCTGACCATCCCAAATGTCCCGTCCGTCAATGGGTATATTCTGTAGCTCCGTGTTCCCTTCTCCAGCTGCTACTAACAAAGCACTTAGAGTCGTCTTGAGGTGCTCAGGAAGGTCAAAGCTAACCCATGAGAGTACACGCAGCAATCCCTCGCACCGTACCCCATGTGGAATAACTTGTGGGGTGGTGATTTGTAGTCTCTGGATTTCGTGGACTCCTTCGTCAAGGTCAATGAAGAGCAAGTGGCCATAGGAATGTTTGGCACGCCCACTCCAGGTGGGGTGCCCTTCTATAAGAACAACCTGATAGTTAAATTCTGTCAGAGAAGCAGGTCTCCACACACATAGCCGGTCCTCCAGGCAGTGCACCAGTGTGACTCGGCGTTCGCCTGTGGCAAGTCGCAGCATCTCTGGCGGCGCCGCAATCGCGGCAACTTTAGTGAGGCCAGGGAACGCAGCAAATTCACTCAGGATCTCGTGGACTGCTAAGCCCGTATAGGACCCTGCCGAGAAACCATACACGTTAATGTCCCTGCCACCTCTGTGATCCGCTGTAGTGACCAAGTGTGGAAAACATGACTTCAGAAAAAGCTGTTTACCTTGTGGATGGTAGCAACGGAAGATCTGCATAATTGCTGTTGACCAGGTCGGATGTGGTGGCCTGGCGTGGGCTGGCCGGATGTTCGCGGCCTCAATGAGGCGAATCGCTCTCGTGAGCAGCAGCTGTGGATCAGAGAAATGTTCAGGGAGGAAATCTCGCCAAGCTGTCCATCCATCAGCAGTGGAAAGGAGCTGGTATACCGCATATTCGTGCACTGTTTTGGTGAGGCCCAATTGGGTGATATGTTCTTCCCAATTATCTGTCATCGCAAGCGATGGGCCATACACCTTTGTTTGCGCAAGATTTTGCAGGAAAATATCATATTCGTGTTCGCCACTAAGTAGGCCACCCCCTAATCCACTGCAATGCACTTCAAGGGGCCGGTCTTGCATTGGGGCGTCATCTTGCCAGACTTCTTCGAGGGAAAAGACCCAGGATGCCCAGTCAACCGAGCTCTTGAGTGCGGCAGGCATCGCAGCTTCAGGTTGTCTTCCTATGTAGTTTTGTTTGGACAATTCTCCAACGTCTATAGCCTGCTCATTGACAGTGATTTCCCACTTAGCCATTTCTCGGAAAGGTAACGGAAGACCAAACTTCAGGTGAGCTGCTTGCTGCAGCGACGTACATGAGGGTTCCGATTGTTCCTTTCGTTGCCACAATCCACACAGCAAAATCAGTTGAGCTTGGGAGAGAGGAGGAGGAGGAGGCACTTTGGCATGCAACCGCAGTCCAACCACTGGAAGGAAATTGTGATGTAGCCATTGGGGCTTCCATTCGTGCGTGCCAAATAAAGCAGCAGCCAGCGGCAACCAGCCGAATTGGGCGAGGTCAGCGAGACTGCTCGGCATTCTTTTCTTGGCACTGGTGCCAAATCCATGCAGGATAACAGGCCGCATGTAATGTGGCTCGATTGCCATGGCTTGGTACATCTTGTCTCCTGGTAGCACTCGTACACTGACCTCACCGGGCAGCAGGCTAAGGGTTGGAAGGGCCCCTTGCTCGTAGGCGGGCCTAGCCCATTTATGGAAGTTTGGTTGTCTGCCTTGGTAGCCATCAAGGATCTTCCGTAAATGACCATGGCGCGGCCAGACTCCAGAGGCTGGGACAGGAAAAGTAACTAATCCAGACCACTGGCCTAACAAGCTCCACGCATGGCACCAATCTGCAGTAACACGTGTGGACGTGCCAAGCAGAGGAGAGCCAAGTAATCCACTAGCGACTGCTTGCTCAACGTCTGCAGGTGGATATGTAGTAGCTAGGTAGGCTTCGACATGTCTGTGGTAAGCACTGGTAATAACTTGGGCTATTTCATCAGGATCTGTGTCTGAGTCAGCCAAGACAGTAACAGGTACAGGACTCTCATGACCCGAAGCTAATACAATGACCAGACCAGCATTGATTTCAGTGAAAGCCTCACTCACAAGGATGACTCCTTTGGGCCTAGGCGCAGTGGCAGTGTCATCCCCGGCTACTTTGTCCTTCCGAGTGGGTTTGGTTGACCCAGCCGGGGAAGAGTCATCGCTGCTGGACGTCCCTCGACGAGACATGCGGGGACTCGGGTCTGGCGAATCACCATA